>JABJVT010000008.1:14348121-14778619 GCA_014170255.2 Drosophila triauraria
TAAAATGGAAAATTCACCAATTAGCCCACAAGCCGTTAGCACAATAGGACCACAAAGTCAGTCATATGGCCGAGTCACAAAAAATAATTATAAAAAACTTGTTCAAAGCCACAAAAACTTATTACGGTGGTGGTAGGGAAATAAGAACTCATCAGACTCCCCAGTTTATGGAAAACACTACCCATACCCAGCTTCACTAAAGCAGATAAACAAAATGCTCGAAGATGGCATTATTAGATTCACGTTCAAAAAACAGCCTTTGCAGTAAACGGTGGAAAGTATAAATTCACCAGGCTTCCATTTGGTCTCAAAACTCACCATCTATATTCCGGGCCTTGGACATCGATGGAAAATAGGCAAATTTGCTGTATTACGTTGACGATAATCGTTTTAGCAAAAACGAAATAGAGCACAGTCAGAACCTCGAAAAGTATTTTCAACACTACAAGACGCAAACATGAGGGTAAAATAGAGAATCGTCACAAAACAAGTAGATTTTTAGGGTATACAATCTCACAGAGACGGAGTTAAGACAAATATTGACAAAAAAGAGCAGTTTCGAAATTGGTCCCAAAAACGTTAAAAGATCTACGATCTTTCTTAGGCATGCTTAATATAGAATATTTATAAAGTTATGCAAAAATAGCCAAACCACTTACCATTTTCCTCCGCATATCAAAAATAAATCAAGCAGACAAAAGCAATAAATGCTTCTGAAAATTAAAAATACACTCATCTCGAGAGACGTCACCCTAGCATGCCGATTTTGGAAAAGAGTTTCAGCACACGTCGCGTTGTACAGCAAAGGCGCAGTCTTAGAACAAAACCATAGACCAATAACATTTATCTCGTTCACTCATGAAGAAAATTATGCAACAACAAAGAAATGTTAGCCATTGTGTGGGCACTTCAAAGCCTAAGACATTATCTTTACGGATATTCGAAAGTAGTAATATACACAGATCACCAGCCCTCTAAGTTTTCAAATAGTGTCAATAACCATAACGCGAAAATAAAACGACGGAGAGACCTTATTGGCCAAAATAATCACGAAATTAAATACAAGCAAGGAGTAGCTAATGTAGTAGCTGACGCACTTTCTAGAGCCCCAGCCGAAATAAATTCACTCAGCTCCAGCAACCATTCAAAGCGACGAAAGCTCATCTCACAATCTTATATTTTCTGTAAAGCTCCCATTAATGTTTTCAAAATCAATTATTCCTACTTATCGACGAAACGGATTCAGATATTTTCGAAATTCCATTCCCAACCTACCATAGACACATAAAAAGAAGAGTACACAGAAGAACACATAATAGCAATCCTAACGCACAAGATTAGACCCCAGATTAATAAACGGAATTTTTACTTCCGAAGAGGTAATGGGAAAAACACAAAATATTTATCCCACATATTTCAGTTCATATAAAGTAAGGTTCACGCAAAATCAAGTAGATGACGTCACGTCCGAATTACAACAAAACGAGTTAATAACTTTAGAACACAAGAGGCGCATAGAGATGCGAAAGAAAATAAAATACAAATACTTTAGAATTATTTTTCCCTCAAGCTAAAAAGAAAATTCAAGCAATAGTTCAGTCTTGCCAGACCTGTAAAGAATCTAAATTCAACCAACACCTATCCCCAAATATCCAGGAGAAATAGTCCATGTAGGTATTTATATCACAGAAAAAACAGCGAATTGACAGGTATCGACAAATTTTCCAAATACGCTCAAGTAAAATTTTACAGTCAAGGGCAGCTGAAGATATTAAAACCCTTAAGAGAAATGCTTATCGCTTTCGGTATGCCGAAATGGATAATAATGGATAACGAATGTTCTTTAAGTTCTGCAGCTATAAAATTCATGCTAGAAGATCAAATTAAAATCTCAGTACTCACCACTGCCCCATACGCATCAACAATTAATGGACAAGTAGAAAGGTTCCACTCAACACTATCCGAAATTTTAAGGTGCTTAAAAAAGACAACGGGAGCATGGTATTTGAAGATTTACTTTTCCAAGAGGTCCAGGAATACAACAAATCAATACATTCAGTAACAAAGAGAAAAGCCTATAGACATTTTTTAGAAACACAATCCCTAATACACCAGAAGATATAGAAAATAAACGAGAGGAAATTAGGCAGAAAATTCAAAAGAAACAACTTTATGACCTAGAATACCACAATAAAACAAGAACCTACCAAAACATTTCAGGCGAAATAGTACACGTTAAAATCGATAAAAGTTTTGGGTCCAAACTAACACCTAGGTATAAAAAAAAGTAGCAGAAAATAAAAACACCACCATTAAAACTCAAAGCTGAAAAATAATCCACAAAATAATATTAAAACATAATTTTTCAGACTATTTTTACCAACCTGCTTGGGTATTACCACGGTCCTCGACTATTCAAACTCCCAACTCATTTCACTTGAAACCGGACTAGCAGCCAAACAAGACGGAACGTTTAAAATCATCCACACTTTCAGCTTGACCAGCTACGAAGAGACATTTGCAACTTTAGAGGAATCATTTAAATCACTTATTTCACTTATTATTTCGATTCAACCATAACTTTCGTATGAACTAAAACAAATCAAATCCGACTTACGCAGACTGCAAACACAAAAAGATCAAAAGAGCAATAGAAGCAATAGGGACAGCATGGAAGTGGCTGGCAGGATCACCAGTTCATCATGATTATGAGGTTGTTTAGAGCAGACCGCCAGCGCCTAGTGAGGTGCGCATAGGTGTTCCATTGCACCTGCGGCGCTCTTACACGCTCTCTTTTCGGCTATTCTGTGCCTTCTTTATCTCGCTACATCTGTCGCGTTATCTATTCAGCGAAACTACATTTGTAAAGACATGAACATGAAAACATATATATACATATATATTGAAGCTTAGCTTGCCGGGCGGTCAGTCAGCTCCGAGCTTAGCTAATAAAACACGTCATAATATTGGATAAATCGTGCGTTTTAATTAATTTACCATTAAAGGGTGGCATTTTAGTTGTCTTCCCCACAAACATTTTGCTGACCCCGACGTGATCTCGTAAAGTTCGGAGTCTGCAACTCGGTTTTTACAATTGTTTAATACACAATCACACAATCACACAATTAATACACAATCACACAATCACAAACACACGTAAATACATGCATAAAGTGCACACATTTCGCGCTGTGAAAACAAAGTGCTGTGCTACAAAACATTAACAAAAGTGATCGCAATTAATTATCATTAAAGGCGCATATTACATGCATACATCTACACATTCGTCAAGTGCCAAGTGAATCCGCTGTTGCTAGGCAGACAAAATCTGCATCAACAACAACAACAAAACCAAAGTTCCGTTACATTTTCGGTGACGCTTGGTACATCACACTTTCGCGGCAAAACCAACAGTGTCTCGTGTCCGTTGAACTTTCTCAACCATTTTCTTTATCTCTTTTGTGATTAAAATGGTTGACACAGAAAACGCGGTTCAACCTTAAAATGATGCTCCAAGTGACATCGAATTTTTCCGAGCCAAGGTGCAATTAATTTTTCGGCAAACCCGCGCAATGAAAACTATTTAACCGCGGAATCTTTTAATCAATTCGATGAAGCTGACATTCTTGCGACTGGAATGGATAAATTCTGTGAACTTGACCTTTGATGCCGCGCAAACGTCGCTGGAAAAACTGGATTTAACGGAGATTACGAGTGATACGCGATTTGAGTTCTCCGGCGTTTTCATGGATGTTAAGGCAAAACTCAACCGTGGCTTAGCAGCACAACGCAAGCTGCAATTGCCAGCTTCCACTGCTGCAAATTCTACATCTTTCGACATAATAAACAATACGGATCTTTCTTTCCGGTCTAGAAAACCACGATTGCCCAATTTGGAGATGGCTAGGTTTCATGGATTATATTCTGAGTGGCCGGATTTTCTCGCAACATTCACCACGGTCATTGGCAGTGACGACGATCTAAGTGATATTGAAAACTACAATATTTACGGTCCAGTTTAGGCGGCGTGGCTTTGGAAACCATACGCTCGTTTGAACCTTCGAATGCCAATTATAAAATGCTTTGGATTTGCTCATAAATCGATTTGATAATAAAGTTTTGCATTTTCAGGCACACGTTCAGGCAATATTTGGTTTAAAAGGTGTCGAGAAGGGATCGGCCAAGGGTCTTCGAGAGCTCAGCGATTGGATGAATTCGCATCTTCGGGCCATCCGTACCCTTGGCACTACGCAGCAAATTTTGATGGATTTCTGATACATATCGTCGCTCACAAGCTGGATCAGAGGACGCTGGAAAATGGGAAGAAGAGTTGTCTACCTCTGAGTTATCTACCTGGACTACTATGAAGTCTTTCTTGGAGAAGAGGTGCAGGATGATGGAGAACATGGATCAAGCCTTGGTAATGCAAACGCCAGGCCAACAGGTGGGAAGAAACGTGCATAGATCTAACCCAAGTGCACTTATTGCTTATGCTACCAACTCGAAGCATCCAGTATGCCTATTTTGTGATGCCAGAGATCATTATTTGCCGAAATGCTCCTGTTTTCTAAACTTGAGTCCGAACCTTCGATTCAAAGAAGCAGAGAAATGCACCTCTGCCTCAACTGTTTGCGCAAAGGACATAGTTTGCAGCAATGCAAGGCAACTCATTGCAGATATTGTCGCATGAAGCACCACTCATTATTGCACATGACCCCAGACCCATCCGTACCAGCTACCTCATTTTCACCTCCATCATCCGACCCGCTCATAACTTCGCAGCCATTACCATCGACTTCATCAACACTAGTAACATGCTCATCTTCATCATCGCATCCTAATCACCATTTAGCACACCCTCCACCTAAACCCTCAAATATCATGCCGACAGACTACGTGTTGCTTCCAACTGCTATTATCTACGTAAAGAATAGAGTTGGTTCATTTGTGCCTTGCCGAGCAATTCTAGATTCAGCCTCGCAGTTAAATTTCGTCACCTCGCGCCTATCAAGTCAACTAAATCTGAAACTTAAACAATCGCATAATCGGATTGGGAAGTCGTCTATGAATTCGAATAAGGAAGTCGATATTCTTGCGCAATCACGGGATGCAAGTTATCGTGCGTCATTCGCTGCTGTTGTGACTCAAAGTATCACTGATTATCAGCCGCATTTCAATATAAATGCAACAGGATGGAGGATGCCAGAAAACATTCCGCTCGCTGATCCTTACTTTAACCAATCACAACGAATCGACCTTTAATTGGCGCTGGTCTGTTTTTCAATATTATCGCTATGGGACAAATTCATTTGGATAGGACTTTGCCAACACTTCAGAGCACCAAATTTGGTTGGATCGTTTCTGGGGATATCGAATATGCCAAATCATAAATCTGTCCTAGCCGCCATTGTCAAGGATCCTGTTGATCATTCTAATGATGACGCACTTGCTGCCGTAGTATAACGATTTTGGGAAATTGAGGACTTCAGTTCGGTGGAACCAACGATGGCGTCTGAAGACTTGCGATGCGAACAATTCTTCAAGGAAAATTGCAAGAGACTTGGGAATGGCCAGTACTCTGTTCGTCTTTTGTCCGTTTCAAGCTTCGGAATCACTGGGTGATTCTTTTGTCTAGCTCGTCGTCGTTTCAAGAGTTTGGAAGCTAAACTAGACAGAAACCCCGCTCTGAAAGCTGAGTATTCGGCATTCCTACAAGAGTACATCGACTTAGGGCACATGTCCCTTGCATCAAAGGATCCAACTGTACCACAATTTTTCTTGCCTCACCATTGCGTACATAAACTTGAAAGTACAAGCACAAAACTTCGTGTCGTATTTGATGGGTCTGCTAAATCGACCTCTGGTAGCTCGCTTAATGACTTACTCCTAGCAGGGCCCACCATTCAGCAGAAAATCTTTAATATACTGCTTCGCTTTAGATTTCTTAAAGTAGCTCTGTGTGGAGACATCTGCAAGATGTACCGCTGCGTACGCGTTTCATATCCAGATGACTTTTGCAGTGTATCGTTTGGCGAGAAAACTCCACGGATGAGTTGAGTGTTTATAAACTGAACACGGTGACTTATGGAACCAAGCCAGCTGCATTCTTGGCTATAAGAGCCATGCATCAGCTTTTTATGATGAAGAGGAATCACTTCCAATTGGCGCAAATATTGTTCGTAGGATTTTAACGTGGATGATTTAATCTCTGGTGGCGATTCAGTCGAAGAGGTGAGAGAAATTCGTCAGCGGGTGAAGGAACTTTAGCGCGAGGCCACTTTCCAATCCGCAAATGGTGTTCGAATGAGTCAAGTGCCCTCGAAGGAGAGTCTGATTGCGATAAAGAGCAGTTTATTAAATTTCACGATGGATCAGCTATCGCCAAGGCATTGGGACTAGTATGGGACCCAATTTCTGATCATCTTCTATTTAACTTTTCCCAAATTTCGTTAAGTCATCAAGTCACAAAACGGACTGTATTGTCAACAATAGCCAAATTCTATGATCCACTCGGTTTAATTGCACCAATTGTCACGAAGTCTAAAATCTTTTGCAATCCCTATGGAATTCTAACGTGGATTGGGATGACACATTGCCAGAGCCCCTTCTTTCGTCATGGGGAGTTGACCTCTCAGTTGTCGATCGTCCAGAACTTGAAATTTCCTCGATTCGTAATCGAGCTGCAGGCTTCGGTCGAGTTGCACGGATTCTGCGATGCTAGCATAGCGGCGTATGGAGCGTGTTTGTATTTGCGATCGGAGGCAAATGGAGACGCAAAACCCATCTACTCTGCGCCAAGTCGAGAGAAGCCCCTTAAAGGCCTTAACAATTCCAAGACTGGAACTTTCAGCAGTGCTTTTATTGGCTGAGCTTATCGTAAGCGTCAAGGAGACCATTGATTTCGATTGCGCCTTTCATTGCTGGTCGGACTCGTCTATTGTGTTGTCTTGGATTCGGCAACCCCGAGGGAGTTTAACGTATTTGTATCCAACAGAATCGCGAAAATTCGGGAGATGATGAAAGACATGACTTAGCATCATGTTCCAACAAACTTAAATCCTGCGGACGTCGTGTCGCGAGGCTGTACCCCGAGAGAATTGCTGAAGCATTCCCTTTGGGCTAATGGACCTCCATTCCTGGTGCAAAGCCCTTTGAATTGGCCCTCTGCTGAACGCAGTAAAGGACCTCCCGAGCGTCGTGCTGCGGCACTCATTGGAACAGTTTGCACTGACATTTCTATCAACTGCAAATATCTCAATTCATTTCATAAGCTGCAGCGTGTATTTGCATACATTTATCGCTTCATTTCGAATTGCAGAACGAAATCAGCGTTAAAATGCCATGTTACTGTGAACGAGATCAACTTGGGAACCGTACTTCTTTGAGGAGCATCCAGCAGGTTCACTTGGCCGAGGAGTATAGAATTCTTAGCCAGGGCAAGCCGTTTCCACAGAAAAGCAAGCTGATTTCTCTGAGGCCAATACTCGACTCCGATGGATTACTTCGTGTTGGTGGAAGGCTTCAGAACGCAAGCTTGAACTACGACGCCAAGCATCCGATATTGTTACCCAAAGACCATCCAGTCAGCAGGGTGATTATAGTCTATTATCATGAAAAATATTTCCACGCAGGATCACAGGCGTTGCTCGCTACGTTAAGGCAAAGGTATTGGCCAATTGGAGGCCGAAAGTTTGTGGCAAGCGTTATCAACAAATGCGTCAGATGTTTTCGGATGAGGCCTGTTGCTTGGGAGCATGTCATGGGTAGCTTGCCAGCAGATCGAGTTCAGCCTAACCCAGCATTTCATACCACAGGAGTGGACTATTGTGGGCCATTCTATCACAAGGCAGAGACACCCCACAAATGCTACATCGCCGTCTTTGTCAGCTTTTCAACGAAGGCTGCTCATTTGGAAGTCGTTCAGGACCTCACAACGGATTCTTTCATCGCAGCTCTGAGAAGATTCATCAGCCTAAGGGGCAATCCGCGTACTATTTGGAGTGACAATGCGACGAACTTTGTCGGCGCTAAGAGCGAGTTAGCCGAACTGAAGGAGTTATTTTTGAGCGAACCACACACGGCGTCGATAGTCTCTTCCTGTTTGGCTGACGGGATTGATTGGAAGTTTATACCTCCGCGGGCCCCTCACTTCGGTGGTCTGTGGGAGGCGGCTGTTAAGTCGGCCAAATATCACTTTTACAGAGTCGTCGGTGCATCCATTTTAGCCCTTGATGAATTGAGAACTCTTGCATATGAGATTTCTGCCATCCTTAACTCACGTCCGCTCTGTCCAATTTCAGAATCTGCTGAAAATTTGGAGGTGCTAACGCCGGCGCATTTCTTAAAGGGTTCCAGCTACGCAAGGTTTCCTGAGCCTGACGTTACGCATCTTCGCGAAGGCCGCCTCAGCAGATGGCAAAGAGTGACCCAGATGCAGCAGCACTTCTGGAAAAGGTGGAGCAGAGAGTATTTGTCTCTGCTGCAAGAAAGGAGCAAATGGCGCTCCGAAACACCCAACATCAAGGTCGGCAGCATCGTGTTGCTGAAGGAGGACAACATACCACCCTTGAAATGGCAGCTTGGGTGCATCCAAGGAGTCATACCCGGCGAGGACGGCACCATCAGAGTAGCTATGGTCAGGACAGCTACGGGTCTAAGCAAGAGAGCCGTTGCCAAATTAGCCGTTCTGCCCATCGATTCCCATTTGGTTGGAACCGTATCACTTCCAACGGGAGGAAGTATGTTTAGAGCAGACCGCCAGCGCCTAGTGAGGTGCGCATAGGTGTTCCATTGCACCTGCGGCGCTCTTACACGCTCTCTTTTTCGGCTATTCTGTGCCTTCCTTATCTCGCTACATCTGTCGCGTTATCTATTCAGCGAAACTACATTTGTAAACACATGAACATGAAAACATATGGGACATTCCATACAACTCGGCCACCCTTGTTTTTTTCGCTCTGAAAAAAATGCATACCCACATTTTAAAGTGCTCCATGTCCATATAGTGACCGTTAAATATTTTTCGTTACCATCAATACTTTCGAGATAATCGCTGTTGGACAAAAACTTTAAAAATCATAGCATTGAAATGGTGCATGCAATTTGAAAGACAAAAATACGGTTATCCTTTTTCAAACATATTTTGCATAAAAATACTAGACTAATCTTGGTTCAATATTAAGCGGGTTTTTAATTTAAAAAATGGTTTTTCATTTTTTTTTTGTCTTAGGGCCAGTCGATATTCGCTCAAAAATAAATTAATTTTTCCTAGCAAACACAATTTTACCATTCTAAGATTTTTTGTTTCTTATGTATCTGAACCTCCTCTACCTGGCAAAAACCAATTTGAGCGAATATCGACTGGCCCTAAGACAAAAAAAAAATGAAAAACCATTTTTTTTAATTAAAAACCCGCTTAATATTGAACCAAGATTAGTCTAGTATTTTTTATGCAAAATATGTTTGAAAAAAGGATAACCGTATTTTTTGTCTTTCAAATTGCATGCACCATTTCAATGCTATGATTTTTTAAAGTTTTTTGTCCAACAGCGATTATCTCGAAAAGTATTGATGGTAACGAAAAAAATATTTAACGGTCACTATATGGACATGGAGCACTTTAAAATGTGGGTATGCATTTTTTTTTTCAGAGCAAAAAAAAAACAGGGGTGGCCGAGTTGATATGGAATTTCCCATATATATATATTGAAGCTTAGCTTGCCGGGCGGTCAGTCAGCTCCGAGCTTAGCTAATAAAACACGTCATAATATTGGATAAATCGTGCGTTTTAATTAATGTACCATTAAAGGGTGGCATTTTAGTTGTCTTCCCCACAAACAGAGGTCATAGAAAATAAAATAAACGAACAGCTAGAAAATAATAACAGACAAGTAGTATAATGTCACAAATGCAATGATAAAATTTACTCAAAACTCGGAAGGAATAGACCAAAAACCTTTTTTTCAAATACAAAATACAATTAATTAAAGAAGAAATTACAAACATTCTGTACGCAATAACTTGGGCAAAATCTAACACAGTAAATTCATTTATTTTCTCAGCAAAAGAAACCAACATTGTAGAAAACATTTTTAAAGAAGAAAACTTTATTTTTTGACATAGAAGAACATTTAGAATTTGCTAAGGTCAAACTTGCCACCAATGGCCACGACCTCATTTTACATTATTAGCTTACCAACAATTAATAAAGACACTTGCAGAACATTAAAAGTAAAAGCACTAAAAAGCCCATATAATAAACGATTTAAAATACGAAAATCTACTGTATGTAAGAAACAACTATTTGCAATAACAATATTTGTAATTCCAAAAATGCTAGACTTAAATAACGATACTTGCGTAAATGCTCTGCTCAACCTTAAGGAACCAGTATGCAAAATGGTCAACAATCAACACATTCCCGATTACGAGGAAATATTGCCAGGAACTCTACTGTTGAACGACTTCAGCGGACTTGTCTCGTCGGACGAAAAACTCCTAAAACTACAGGGCTCATTTTTAATCCAATACAGGAACTCTACAGTAACAATTGGAGAAAACATCTACAAGTTCCCGGTCGAACCGGAACCCCCACTTTTCAATTAGCAGCGGAAAAGTCGAAAATAGATGAAGTACTGCCACTACAAATGGTCAAGGAACTTAACATAAACAACACAAGAGTACTCGAGAAACTCAGATGCGAAGGAATTATAGATTCTTCCCTGAATTATGGATCCGCCATCATCCTATTGGTAGTTATCGTAGGACAGCTCCGAAGCGAAAACAATTGAAGAGCCATCCCTTCCGGATCTGTACTCTTTTACGTTGCGACCGAGGACAGTCGCGTTAAAGGGGGGAGGTGTTAACACCCAGAATGCTAAATGCTCAACCAAAGTAAGAGTATCGCCACACGCGCAGAAATCTAAACAACAACAAATAGATTACGAGTGTGAGTAAGGCATAAGCACCGATTTCCTAACATATAAAGTTATTGGCCGGAATGTTTTCCAATATTTCCCAATTGAGTTCAGCGCTGAGTTTTCACTTCCTACCTTACGATCGTGGGAAAGCTTTAACGCTGGGTGATTGAACCCAACACCGAGTGCATTTGGCAACAACAATTATTGCCAAATTACATTGACCAATTAGAATAAGAAATGGTCAACTGCACCGCGGCAGCAGCAATATCAGCGACAGCGACCAATTAGGACCGACCGCATCAGCGACAACAGCGATGTTCAACGATGGTAGCAGAGAACGTCAGCAGAGGCAGCAGCAGCGGCAGAAGCGGCAGCAGCAAACCAATGAAGAATAGGTTACATTATTAATCATTAACATAAGAAAAATCAGTTGTAAAATTGCACTCAATAAAGAAAGTTTATATTTTTTTTTTAATAAAAATATTTAACTTATGTATGTCGAAACGGCCGAATCGGACCACCTATTTATAGGAATGATCGGAATATTAATGGAAAACAAAAAATAACCTTCGCGACGCCCCGCGTCGCAACAACATACCAACAACATACAACACACCAATGAAGGCTATCTCTTTTGTGATATGAAGTCATTATTTTCTTATAAATGAAGTTATTAGTTCCTTTTGTTATAAATGAAGTTATTTTTTCTGTTATCTCTTAGTTTTAAGATTATTTCATAATTAGTATTTAATCATATATTATAGTCACGTAGCCTAAGAATTAAAATAAAATAGAATAAGAATTAGTTTAATCAGATTTCATTAATAAAAAAGGGGCGCGCAATTTGAATACATGCGCCAGCCCTGAAAGAAGGGCACTCAAGCCATCTGGCAACGCCGACAGACGGCGCCAGTTTCGAACAAGCACAACAGCCCTGGGAAGAGGCGATCAGCTGACTCCGATCGACCCATGATCTGGAAACCTTTGGGATACATCGACATTCGATAGTCTATCGAATATCGATGGTCAGCTCACAGCTGATCGCGGCCTATATAAGGCCGCACTCAGCTAGATGCCAGTCACTCTCTGCGAGCAGCGCAACCGACGACATCTGGGTAAGTCTGAAAGTAGATAGAAAATACTAATCCAATAGTAGTAGCAGAGGCGGTTCTCGTAACCACTCCGCAATCCTAGGTAGCACAGGGTAGCCAACACGGGGCCCAAAGTCTGACTCATGCTAGTCGGCTTTGATGAGTACAGGGTAGCAGAGACGGTTCTCGTAACCACTCCGCTTAACGAGAGGTAGTGTAGGGTATTAGACCGGGGTCCAAGGTCTGACTCACGCTAGTCGGCTTTGATAAGTCCAGGGTAGCAGAGGCGGTTCACGTAACCGCCACCATCAAGCACAGGGTATCATAGCATAGGGATCCAGCGCGCGGCTCGCGTAGCCGCCATTCCCAGAATACAAGGTCCAGGGTCGAGCATGCTAATCGACCTGGACAGACACAGGGTATCAACGAGACACAGGGTATCAACTGCACAAGACACAGAGTAGGGAACAGACGGCACGGTGCGAGTGGAGGTAAGAATCAGCCCCCCCCCAGACTAAGCCTCCGCCACTCGGGATTCCTACGCGTCACCGGATCTTATCTGCGGACCACAAGGTATCAACAGGGCGCCCAGGCCGAACACAGCGGCACACATTGGTCTCCCACTGCGATTCTTCACTTCCCATCTTCACAGGTTACCATACACACGAACACATCCACGAAATAAATAAAAGCATACACTGAAACTGAAATTCTTGACTCTTTTTCTTGGGACTCGGAGATTGAGAGGGGCCAGGACTTATAAATTTCTGTGACGAACCCCGACCTCGGCGAGCTAGCTACGCCTCTTAAAAGAGGGTCGTTACAGTTATAACTTTAAAATATTTCGAGCTGTTTTTTTTTCGGTTTTAGAATTACGGTTTAAATTTCATTCAGATCGGACAACTACATAATTTAAATAGGTGCCATAGAAGCGATCGGTCGATTTATTTAAATTAATTTATTTAAAATTCAACATTCTAATGTAAAATGTGTAGGTAAATTTTATGAAAATGTAAAAACTTTGATATTTTTTAAATTTTACCAAAAGGGATCGATTTTATGAATAAATTAATTTTTTTCCGCTGAAAAACCCCGCCATACGGTTTTGCTTCCTATTGCCTGTGTTGTTTTTCGCTGGGTAGCGGGGTTTTATCAAATATAATTTCTTCAACTGGAAAGGAACCTCCCCGTAACAATTCATCCGATTGTCATGTTCAATTTAGTACATTATAGTATTTTGCTTAGCTCATCTGCGTTCCGACTTTGCTAAGAGGGGCGGAAAAACTGTATTTTCATTTAGTTGCTAAATTTTAGGCCTGCCGAGTACGAAGCTTAAATATCCCCAATAATATTATTCCATTTGGTATATCAAGGTACAAATTTTTTTCATCCGAAAAAATATCTTTAAGGCAAAAACAGGATACGAGTAATATAGCAAATATATGTAAAATTACGACTTTTAGTAATCGAAGGCTTTTTTAGAGGTAATTTGACAATATGAATGACCAAAGTGAGAGTTGTCCAGTGGAGAATAAACTTGTAACGGTATAACGAGTTACATGAGCACTCGATCACACATTGAGTGATTGTTCCTGTGTATCTGACACTCGTTACTTTTCGTTTCCCGGTGCCGGTCGTTTGGTCGAAGCTGAAGGCAAAATGGCGGAAAGTGCAGAAGCAGTAAAAAACTATATTGATTTGATTGAAGAAAAAAAACGAAATTCTAAGAGAGGACGACACTATTGTTGATGGGTGGATTAAAAATAGTTATTTATTTTCCCTAATTTTCCTTACGATTTTAGTTTAAACTGTGAAATGAAACAAAACCTGAAAATATATGAACTGAAAATTTTGTTTTATTTTTTAAATATGATGAAGAACTAATATTTAGGACGCAAAAAACATATTAATTTATACTCACAGAACTATTTTTGCAAGTGAATTTGGCATTGGTTTCAACACTGGGAGTTCTAGGAAGTTCGATCGTGCAAGTAGGTAAAGCAAAAGACAACGATAACAAACACAAGAAGAAGCGAGAACCTCTAGCCACCGAGTGTTTTTTTCGGCTCCCGTATTGCGGTCTTTTTTCTACTCACTTCTTTCGTGTGCATTTTTTACGCAGCTTCAAGTCGTACACACAATCAAAAAACAAGCTCCAATAATGAGTTCAAGATTTTGTGTAGCGCGACAGCTGCGATGTGGGAATTGGGAATTCAAATCGAAAGCGGCGAATTCGGAGTCGAAATCAGAGCAGCAGCTTAATCAGGTACTGTTTTTGGTACAGGGTTTCCTAAATCAACAGAGAATGTTTATTGAAGTAGATAAAAGAAGATAAAAAATGCAATTTTAAGTAAATAATTGTAGAAATATTACAAATTCTGAATAATTGAATAACCTAGATTGCACAAAAATTTGACACTCGCCGGTTAGCATCGTTTGGACGAGGAAACGCATTTGACAGGAAGCCAGGTGGAAACGCATCTTCAGGTAGGATGGAAGAAGACTCCGGGAAAGAATGTACATCTCCTTCCATACGTACGTATGTTACACTTGGAACAAACCACCGGATTTTAATCGGAAACGCGGAGGAACAGAGGGTGCCACGTGCCAAGCGCGATTTATTGACACCGTCTGCAACTATTGCGGCACAGTGTTGATACAACGGATCGAGGAAAATGCAGGGAAAATATCAGACACTCAGATATCTGAGGGCGTGGTATACAAACGCTTGTGTTTTAGTACCCATGATGTGATAAACAATGACAGGGCATGGAAACTTTGGGTTCCGGCGAAACTTCGCGCAGACCTAGTTTGGAGATCACATCATGCCATCACCGCTGGACACGGATGGTTTCACAAAACATTCGCAAGGCTGCGGCAATTTTACTATTGGCCATCTATGACGACCGAAGAACAACAAGTAGTTAGGGACTGTAAAATTAGCAAAATCAGCAAAACCTCCATCAAAACAGCCAGACCTTCAAGGGGCCTGCAGCATATTACTGAGCGACCACTGCAAAAAATATTTATCGATTTTATGGGGACATACCCCAGGTCAAAGTCCGGTAACACAGTAATATTTGTGTGCATCGATCATTTCACAAAACTCGTTTGGTTGCAGCCTATGCGAAAGGCTACCGCCGCGGAGGTCGTAGACTTCCTTGAAAATAATATTTTTTATCAGTTCGGAGTACCTGAGTACATTCACTCTGACAATGGAAAACAGCTCGTGTCACATATCTTCACCGAATTTCTCACCCGATATGGCGTTAAACCCGTACGAACGGCGTTCTACTCACCTCAGGCCAATTCAGCCGAAAGGGTAAACCGATCCGTTCTATAAATGCTTAGGGCAGCAACTGACCAATCACCAAAACCAGCGAAACTGGGATTCTCAGCTAAGCAGAATTGGGATTGGAACCATATTATGCTATGTTTGGGGCACGCATGGTTACGCATGCTTGTGCGTATCCAGTACGCAGGCGCTCCGGAGACCTAGAAACGGAAGTGGAACTCATAGATCTATCAGATAAAATGGAGCTAATTCGAGAGAAAGTGAAACAAGGACTGGCACGAGCTCACAAGAAGGCGGAAATTACGTACAACAACCGCTACCGTCCGGTCGAAATTGCTGTAGGTCAGATTGTATACCGGAAAAACTATAAGCAAAGTAACCGTGCCGATGAATACAACGCAAAATTAGGACCTAACAGGATTCGGTGTGTCGTACTCCAAAGAAATTCTTTATATGAGTTGGGAAATGGAATCGGGAAGAGTATTGGCATTTATCATGCTAAAGACTTGTTTGCGGCGTGAAAAACTCACCACACCGAGCGCAGCCAACCAAGGTAATTCACCCGCGATTTAAAAACTTGCCAACCGCCGACAAGGAATCATGTTATCAAGCAGCAAACGAGTGGAAGACGAGGATGAAATCCTAAGAGCATATACTCTGGTATACGAGTGGGCACGTTTCGAGGACCGGGTCCGCTCAGCCCAGGAGGAGCAGCGAAGGTGGGACGGGGTGCCGAAAGTTCCGGGCCTTTGTTCTATTGCTTTTGCAGATGCCCACGTTGGGTGCGTAAAAACATGATTGATGATTCCATACTGATCAGCATCGACGACCCCGAGCCTGTTATAAATACGGGTAACACGGAAGAGAATCAAAAGTAGCCATGGCAAGATTTCACAAAAATTTGGCTTCATCAGAAGACACCGCTTAAACTCGCAAAAGTAAGCCATGCAATCGCCGGCAACCCAACATTGCTGATTTTGCGGAACTAGAACAAAGACGACCCAAATCGAACTTTAGCAAATAGGTGAAAAGAGGGGAACTGATGAACACTTTTGTGTTTCATTCCGGTGATTCCCAGGCGAAATTTGGCACAGTCTTTGGTATAAAAGACCCCGGTTTACTAGGACCAGGGGAAGTCAAAACCGGAAAGCCCTCGTTAAGATTCTTGTAACCGCGCCTCGTCTCTGATTTCGAAAAGCCTCCAACAGTCTTGAAAAACGTCAAGTTCGGAGTTCAGCGGTAATTTACTAACTATCAACAACCAAGTGCCGAAGAGTAGTGACTACAAGGACAATGGGCTCGAAAACTTCCAAAGTTAACGACAGCACGGCCAATGTAATCAATACAATAGAAGTTCCCGACCACAAGGACAAAATCGTGCAGGTCTACCGGGTACTTCAACTCATCACAGGATTGCTGATCGTCATCCTTTTGCTAAAGGACTTCGCACCTACAAGAGGGTGATCCAGGGACATCGCGTCCGTAGCCATGAACTGGAGAAAGTAGTGTCCCTCGCCAACAACTGGTCCTGCGACCATAAATAACTGTCTGAAGGATGTCCCGGAACTTACACCAATAATGGAACTTATAAACATTTAAAAGTGAGCAAACAATAAACATTACCAATTAAAAAATTAATAGAAAAAAAAGCTTATTAAGAAAATAGACCCACAACCAAAACATACAAACAAAAGCAAATAAATAAATCCATTAAAAATTAACTCAGACAAAAGCAACAATAGTTTCCGTGACGTCAAACAACAAACTTACACTAGTGATTGTGTCGATTTGCATTCTGATACCCGTGCTTCAAGCCATATTTGAGCAGAAGATACTGATTCCATCCAACCACAAAAAAATATATACATACAAGTGCACATACAAGTGTACACCCGTCTCTCTACCCACAGGAAAGGGAAACAAAGTAAAGACGCCATCATCGTCGAATGACCAGCGCACTATGGGCAAAAAAACCGTTTTTGGTGCATAAACTCTAGTTTTTAAGATATTGACCGCTGCAGCGGTCAGTTCGCTCCCCGAGCTTCATAGTTTCTATACTTCTTTTTCTCTAAGTTTTTTTTTTGTGCTTAATACTTCAAAACACATTCAAAACCCACATTCACCAATGCACATAAATATGAATATATGTTAACTCAAATCCTACAGCCAGGATTCGACCGGGAGATGTCTCGTCGTTGGACCTTTAAAGAGGGTAAGCTCTACGGAACATAGATTCCTTACTACTAAGTACACACATATATATATATATTTATGTGCAGGCCTACACCTCCACTGGGAGAAATATTTCTACCTAATACAGATTTTTGAATCTATGATATGAATTTTATATTTAAATAGCTTTTGTTAGTAGTAGTTTAAACCACCTTTTTTCATTTATCTCAAAGATCAAATTTAATTACTTTTTACCCACGTCTCTTAACATACATTTTTACTACACTACCCCATTTATCTTATTCGTGTTAATGACACTATAGATCTTAATATATTCATGTTAATTTTTACTCACTTAGGGCCGGTTCCTACCCTGCCTGTTAAACTGCCTGACAACTAGCTGCCCGGAAAAATTAGTCACCATATTAAAACAATATGATTTCCTGCCCTTAAAAAATTCACCTGACTGTGAAAGAATAACATAGCACTGTTAACTTTACTTTTATTTATCGATTATAGCTGTAAAGCACTGAACTGTCACTTGGGTGTAAGAAATATACAAATTGGAAAATGTCGGGAAACAAAAATCGCGGAAAACACCTTCAAGTCGAATCCTGGAAAGTTTTACTCTTAAGTTTACTATTCAGTCAGGAGTACAACGGCCGTGGAAGATCATCTTAAGAAAAAAAACAGACCAGAGTTTTCTGCAGAGAAGCGGGAAAGGTATAGGCACTGGTGGAGAAGTGGCAACCTCTATCTCTGTTTCAGCCATCGCCGAAAAGATATGTAGAATCATTCAAACAAATGCAAGCATTCAAAACAGCTGTCCGTGTCTTTTTATTGTTATCGGTTATCGGAAATAATTTTGTTTCCGGGCCGGAAAATATTTTACAGGGAGTCTGGGTCGCGGCTAAGTTAGCTCTCACATTTATACGATAGGAAATACAATTTTCTAATCCGGAACTTTATCTGGCCTCAAAAATTTAACAGGCAGGGTAGGAACCGGCTCTTAATATTATTTACACAATTTAAATCAATTCAGAATAGCACTGGCTATAACAAACACACCTTTTGACACACTTTAATGTCCAATACACAATTGAACAACCCTTATAATAAACTTGTAATGTGAACTTAAACCAACAAAAATGCATTGTTAGAAACCCATTAAAAGGGGGGCATTGGTACGAATGGAAGACTGGATCAAGAAAGTGACATAACTTTTGACGAACGGCATTCAGGAGCAAGCAAAAATCCGCTTGTGGGGCAATTTGGACAGAAAGACAGACTGACGAACGATTTCTTCTATTTTTCAGGCACGTAAATAATTGTTCTGATTACGTTTGGGATGGATAGTGGTGTCCAAGAAACCCACCCCAAATCCGGCGAGCTCAGCTGCACAAATCCTGTCTGCTATCCGGGCGGCCACTTCCTCCACCCTATCTTCTCCAAGGACTGAGGCACAACGACACCACCGACGTAACAACTGACACAAAAATTGGTTAAATTTAAAACCAATTAAATTAAAAGAGAATAATTAAGGCGTTAATTCAATAATAAATGGACGAAGGGCTTCTAAGCAGGGGTCGGCACCCAGACAGTCACAGTTTTTTAGTGCGTATGTATGCGAAGCTAACAGACCCGAATGATACTAACAGACCCGAACGATTTGCTTCTCTGCTGCTGCGAGCGATTGTGCACACATTTTTGACAACGTACAACATTTTGGACAACAAAGCAATGAACCCGAACGATTTGCTTTGCTGTTGCTGCGAGATCAAAACAATTGTGCATAGGCTATTCGGTAGCTTCTTTGCCGCAGCGGCTCCAGATCATTTTTAACATTTACATAGCTTTGACGCTTGCTACGACAGCCTAACAGAATCCCGAACAAACACTAAGCGCTTATACTATATATGTGCCGACAGCGCTGCCTGACAATTTTTCCTATGCACAGTCTATACGACTCTGCCGACCCCTGCTCTAAAGCCACTACTTTAACATGCAAAATAAGTGGGAAAGCTACAGTCGAGTGTGACCGACTGTGAGATACCCGGTACCCAAAGCTTTGTGGGTGAAATTGAATTGCACATGAACATGGAAAAAAGAACATTTTCTGACAAATGATGACAAATATTGCTAGAAACATGTTGAGCAACACTCAAAAGAGACAAATGTGGCTTTGCACATGTTGAGCAACACCCAACAAAGACAAATGTTGCTAGGACAATGTTGAGCAACACGTACGTGCGCTCTCAACGTCTCTCTCTCAAAAAGAAGAAGTATACACAGAAACTTTATTGTTTAATAATTTCTTTGTTTATCATCCGACTTAACTCAAATTTTCAGAACACGTCCGCAATTGCCTTTTTAATAAGTCTGTTTATTTACTGTAAACCGAAAATCACTTGTTGCAATGTGTCTTATTATGATAAAGCAGAAACTAGGAGGCTTATGTGAATTTTCATGAAAATGCAACGGGCTTTCTTTAAGCTAGTCAAAAAATAAAATGTAACGGTATATTATCAAAGCACATTTTTTGTACTTTCGTCCGCAATTTTGGTTTAAAGACTAGTTTAAGAGATCAGCAATTATTCGAGATTTCCACAAAAATTTTTCAGATGTCTTAATATTTTGATATGAACTGTATTTCCTGTCTAAACTTAAATAACATTGAACATCTTCGAAGTCTTTTAAAACTTTTTTAGGAATTAATAACTACAAAAACAAAAAGTTAACATATTCAAACTTGTCTTATACCCGGAATATCGTCATCTCTCCCTATTTAAACAATTGGTGCATTGAAAAAAATCTTGCGTTTGCAGGGCAAGGGTTTTGTGCTAATTCCTGAGCCCTCGATGAACTTTTCGAAGTTGGCTAGGTTCAAAAACATTTGGTTTGCCGTAGCGGGCTCCAAATGCGACTGGCCTAAAGCATTGGCAATATCCTCCACTTTCGGATCCAGCTGCGGGTGATCTTCTTGTTGGAACTCCTCGTCTAAGTTGTATTCGTCAGCCGTGGTAGGAGCGTCGGGATGTTTTCCAACTTTCTGGCTGCGATCGTACTCTGCATCCAGGTTATACCAATCGAACTCCGAATGAATAGGCATCTCTCTAGATGGATCTGTCATCGTCCTTGGCACGGACTTCGACACGGAGATGCTGGCCAGGCACTTGGGTGTGGTTGGGAAGTTAGGCAGGCTCATGCGCTTATTGATCTCGGCTACGATGTTAGGTACATGCTTGCGCTTGTATTGGAAGGTCGATAGTGACAGGCACTGCGGATGCGGTGGCGCTTGCGATATCATTTGGAGGCCCTTGGGCTTAATTATCAGACTGTCTGAGTCGGACTGTTTGGGCGCAATAATGGCAGCCACATTGGGTAACTTTGGTATGTCGGCAAAAATCCCCTCAATTTCATTAGTCTTCTCCGAGTGGTTATCATCTAAAGGGTTGATTATTGCTTCCATTTCATTTATCTTCACCTGTTTTTTTAACTGTTCTTGATGCTCCACTGTCGGCGGTGAGTTGGACTCTGGTGCCTTGTGCACATCAACAACGATTTGGACACAAGTCCTAGTCAAGCCCACCTCGGAGATGGAGCAGTAATCCGGTTCAGAGGCTGTCGTGATGGAAGCTCCGCAGTCCACATTCACGTCCACCTGCTGTCCTTTTCCAACCTGGGGAAGCGACTTCTGGAATTTTAATAAATTCGCTGGCTTAGGTGGGAGGGCGGGTGGAAATTTCATAGATGGATTTAAAACGCCAGGGTCGGCAGACTCCTCTACGCTGTTGATGGCGGCTGTGGCTGCCATTTCCACGTAGTGATTAGAGGCCCGCTCTGAGCCAATAGGCTCGTACTCGTTGCTATAGATACTGCCGTAATTGAGGGCATTGGCGGCGGCCATTAATTGGTAGTCTGAGATCTGGATCTGCCGTCGCACTTGCGCCTCACGATCATCGTGGCGCGGAACGTGTACCATGCTGTTTTTGGTGGAGAAGTGCACGCGCTTACGTCCATTCGAAATGGACCGCCCGCCCAAGTGGCTTCTTTGCGCCAAATTTGCATTCGAGATGGATCGGCTGGCTAAGGCAGACTTGGGTGCGAGAGAACCTCGCGTCTCCTCCATGGATTGCTGTAGTAGAATTTGGTTAACGCATTCCAGAACAGGATTCCCTGCTCTATAGGCGTAAGGTTTAGCTGCCGCCGTTGACGACTCCTCTTGGTCCGAAGCACTGGCGTACCAATCATCGGTAGTCGCCTCGTAGATCTGTTTCGGAGACGCCTCTGAAAAGTCAGCAAAGCGTTGTTGAACCATTTTAATGCCTTTCGACAGCGTCTTCTGCTCTTGATCGCGGTTTAGTTCGTAGTCGTCGTCGTCTTTCTGCGTAAGAGAGAAGATACCGTCGTCTTCACGCAGATGAACGGTCACCAAGGAACTATCAGTTGTTTTGCCTTGATCCACCTGCAGGTTGCTTTGCTGAGAGTATTCGAAATTCTCTGGAGACATCTTAACACCGT
Source organism: Drosophila triauraria (assembly GCA_014170255.2). Classification (NCBI taxonomy): domain Eukaryota; kingdom Metazoa; phylum Arthropoda; class Insecta; order Diptera; family Drosophilidae; genus Drosophila; species Drosophila triauraria. The sequence continues at coordinate 14,370,120 of JABJVT010000008.1, forward strand.
GCATTCTCTCAATGGCCCGCGCGTAGTTGGGCAGCTGCTCGTAGCTCGTCTGCGAGTCCTCAAGGCTTACGCTGCTTGTATTCTCCTCCGAATGCTGCTCCACAGCGGGGTCAATTTGCATCGCCCGGGACCGCATGTAGTCGATAAAGGTTCCGGCAGTGCGCTTGCTGGTGTATCGCACACTGCGTCTAGCTCCGCAGAAGGACGATGAGAGTGTGTCGTCGCTAGAAGAGCAAGGCTCAGCTGTAAAATGACAAAAAATATTAATCTGATTAATTTGGTAGTCTATTACTAATGTTTAAGTGGGGGCATACAAAACAACATTTTACATGGGGTGCTGGAAATAAGTCCCCAGGAACAAGTCCCCAAAATTTAAACCATTTTAATAAACAATATTTTTTGTTTTTCCATTTTCAGCATGAATAAACAATCGGCTAGTTGTAACTATTTTAAAACTAAATTTAAAACATTTGGATAAACAAATTTATCGGTTTTATCAGTTTGAGTATGAATAAACAAACGGATGGGTCTACCGACTCTGAAACAGGCAACAAAAAGTTGGCCATGTGGTAAACATGATTCCAAATTCCAATTCAAACAAAAAAACTTCTTCTTTTGATTTAGCAGTTACGATCGTAGCTTCAATCAAATTTTACAATAACTTTTTCACTGCCAATCTGGTGCTATTTCATAGTTTTGGAGGATTAGTATTTTGCAATAATATAATCAAAGAACCAACTGCTAGATTCAAGCTACGCGGTGGCATACCATTAAAAATTGAATTGGATATTGATTGCCTCATCTTGATTCACAAGACTGTCAATTGATTTTTATGTCCTGACTACTGCTGGCACTTTCGCTTGAATTTGAAAATGAATAGATTTGATATGATTGTTTTTCGGTGCTTAAATGGCGCGTTCTCTTAACCAATCATTATTTCTGCAATTCTAAAGAATATTCGGAAAAACACATTCAATCAATTCATGTATCGATTGCGAAATTGTTCAAAAGTTGTTTGGAAAATTTATATTTGCCAACACCAATTTCTAACAATTTTTAGCAAAAATCTCATTGGCAACTGGATAATTTTGTAGGTGATTACGCATATAAATGTTAAGTGTAAATTTTTGTACAAGTCTCCATTTTTTTCAGCAGGAGGTGATCGCGAAGAGTCGCGGATGACTTAGCTAAAGAGTCGCTAAAAATTCGCGGGATAGTCGTATACTCGATCTATTGTTAACAGAATATTTCTACTTAGAGCTGAATTTTATGTATTTGTTTGACAATCGTAAAAATGCCCAATTCTCACATAAAGTGATTAGTAGTAGGGGAGAGGGCCTGGTTGTGGACACTCCCAAAAAACTTGGACAGCATGCTTTTATTTGGGTTTTTGTTATTATTATTATTATTACTAGGGCCTTATTGCACCGCGACCAGATGTTAGGTCTTTTGTGCCGGCCTGTAGGATTCAGGTAGAGCCTCTATTCCTAGGCTTCTGATAAAGGAGAGCACTTTGGCGAGGTCTATCTCTTCCCAAATCCTGTAGGGGGGGATAAGTTCACCTCCTAGTTGTTAAAGTCGACGTCTGATTAGTGAGGGGCATTCACATAGAACATGTTTTGATGTTTCTGGCTCCAGCTCACAGAATCTACATGTGTCGATTTCTGAAAGTTTTAATTTCTTAAGGTGATACCTTAGGTTGCAGTGACCTGTTAGGTAGCCTGTTAAAGTGCGAATCTCACTCTTTTTAAGATTGATGATGCGTTTGGATCGCGACATCTGGGGGACGAGGAATTGTTTGGCTTGTCTCAGCCCTGCACTGTCGGTCCAGTGACGACTTATCTCCTTTTCCTCCCATTTCCTGACTAGTTCCCTTTTGTGTCCTTTCGAAAGTCCACAGAATGGTTCAGGGCCGATTAGTGGTGTCATCGCCCCGCGTTTTGCTAGGAGTCTGCCACCTCGTTTCCTATATGGCCTTCATGCCCTGGCACCCAGCCCACCGTTAAGGTGTTTTGGAGGCAAGGGCGTTCAGCTGCTGGAAACAGTTTTCTACAAGTCTGGAGGTGATCGTAAAGATCTCAGCGCTATGAGCGCCGCCTGACTGTCAGAGAAGATGTAAATCCGTGCGCCTTGCATATTCCTGCGAAGACATTCACGAGCACAGATTTCTATGGCGTGTATCTCTGCTTGGAAGATGGTTGGGGACTTTCCCATGGCTATGGATTTGTTGAACCTTGGTCCGAAAATACCAGCCCCGGTGTCGCCGTTTTCCACTTCGATCCATCAGTGTACCACGTTTGTGATCCACTGGGCAGAGATATTGATTTTGTTGTCCAGTCGTGTCTGGTGTACAGGACTACAGAGAAGTTTCTGTGGAAAACAAGTTTTGGTTTCTGCTCGTCAGTTATACGCAGAATGGGTTCGTTTATTAGGGTTCGAGTACCCGTAGATGCCCAGTTAGATCACCACTTTTTATATCGGTGATGTTTTGAGGCGAAGTGCCCCAGGCAGGCCTCCTTTTCAGGGCGATGGGTAGAGGGGAATGCCAGTTATAACTCCAAGTGCTGCAGTGGGGCATGTCCGGATGGCTCCAGTGATGCCTATGCAGACCAGTCGTTGTATTTTGGTAAGTGCAGCCGCAGCTGTCTTCTGGGTAGATTTCGTCCACCAAGCAAGAGATGCATAGGTTATGATCGGTTTTACCACAGTGTTATAAGACCAATAGATCATTTTGGGACTTAGGCCCCATGTTCTACCGAAAAGCCTATTGCAAGCAAAATATGCTCGAGTGGCTTTGTTAATGGTCTTTTCAAGGTGTGAGTTCCAGTTGAGCTCGGAGTCAAGTATAACTCCCAGGTAGTTAGCTTCAACTGAAAAGTCAATGGTTGATCCATTTAGGGATGGTCTTGTCAGAGAGAGAGACCTTTTCCTGGTAAATGGAACTAGAACAGTTTTAGACGGGTTTATGGATAGTCCTTTATCCTGACACCATCTATTGGCTATATTGAGGGCTTGCTGCATGCGGTCCGACATGGTTTGCTCATGCCAGCCCACTATATAGATGACTAGATCGTCAGCGTAGCCCTAAGTGGGGAACCCTAGGTTGTTGAGCTCAAACAGTAGCTCGTCTATGACCAGAGTCCACAGGAGAGGAGAGAGTACTCCCCCTTGAGGGCATCCACCTTGTGGCTGTGATTGAGGTCATGGTTCCGCCTAGGTCTACAGTTATGATTCTGGATTTGAGCATTTCCAGAATCCACCTAATAATGGGTGTGGCGACATTTTTACGTACAAGAGAGGCACGGATTGCCTCGTATGACGTGTTGTCAAAAGCTCCCGAAATGTCTAGAAAGGCACCTAGTGCTATTTGTTGAGAGCCAATGGCCTTTTTAATGACTGTTGTAAGGCAATGGATGGCAGTCTCAGTTGATTTACCAGTTTGGTACGCATATTGGTACTTATGTAGGGGAAGATGCTTGAGGTTTACTTCCCTGATGTGATGGTCAATTATCTTTTCCATAGTTTTAAGAAGGAAGGAGCTAAGACTAATTGGTCTATAGGATATAGGCAGTTGGGAATCTTTCTTCCCTACCTTTGAAATAAACACAACTTTTACTTTAGCCCATTTGCTTGGTATGTGTCCAAGCACGAGACTAGCTCGAAATAGACGGACCAGGGGGAGTGCAAATTGGTGCAGTCCCCGCTGCAATAGGCATGGATAAATTCCATCTGGTCCAGGGGATTTGTATGGGCTAAAACTTTGTATGGCCCATTGTACGCTATTTTGATGAAACAGTCTAAAGGGCATGTTTCCAATACGTTCTGATAGATAGGGGGTTCCCGTCTTTCAGTCCCATTGGAGTCTGCCACAATAGCCACGCGCAGGTGTGGGCACTCTCCAATCTCAGAGAGGTAGGTTGGTGCCTCACTTTCTGAGATGGGTTGCTCCATGGCCACGCACCCAGGAAAGTGAGTAGATAGGAGTAGACTACTCGTTTCCTTTGGGTTGTTTGTGTGGGTTCCATCTGGCTTTTTCAGCGTACAGATGCCGTTTGAGTGGTCCTTGGAGAGGGCTTTTTGTAGCCTGACAGCTTCCGGGAGAGTTGAAATCTGCCCGCAGTGTTGGCGCCACGTAGCCCGTTTTGACCTTCTCAGCTCTTTGTTATATAGCGTTAAGGCGGATTTGTAGGAATCCCAAGTGACCTTCCCTTTTCTCGCCTTATTGAAGAGCCTTCGCGCAGCTTGTTTAAGATCGTCAAGGCTCTTGTTCCACCAGGGAACAGCCCGACTGATCTTACGAACTTTTTGTTCGCAGCTGACGTGATATGCCGATTCAATGTTTGTATGAAGCACAGTAGCCTCACGCTCTAACTCGTCTATTGTTATGGGTTTTTGTTATACCACGTTTTATAGTGACTGACGTTTAATGTCAAGTCACACGGTAACGCTGTCGAACGGGATAAACAATACCCTAAGTACGTTTCATGGCTCTTGGTAGCTAATTAGCTCTAGGAGCTAATTTTCTGCCATATCGGTACAGCCGTTCTTGAGTTATAAATAGTGTAACTAACAATTTCAAAAATGAAATAACACCTTAATTCAAGTTTGGGGATTTATTCCCTATGAAATTTGTATCCAATTTTAAAAATGAAATAACACCCAAATTTGTTTTAGGTGTTGTAAAGAGGTCCCAAATAACAAGACATTTCCACCGTGAGTTTTTGTAAGAATATATATAGGAGATTGGATTCTAATTTTACTCTTACCTATGGCCTACGCAGAGGTCGCACATCTGTTTGTCTTAGCGGGGAGATCCCTATCGTGGACCCCCGCTGAGCGATCTTTTTGTACATTGTAAAAAAACTTAAGTGAAAATTTGGGTTTGGTCCCTATACTTCAGATTACACAAATAGTTTTTTTTACATAACTATAAGTATGTTCGTTCTGAACATACTGCCAAGGGCCGGCCAGATTTAGGGGTACATGATGTTGAAGATTTGAAGTTGAAGTTGGAGTCCTCAGGTGACGAATTTTCTGCCTCTGGTGTGATGATTTGTGGTAGCCGATGATTTGTGGTAGCCGATTGTGAAGTTGCTAGAAATTTCTCCGGCGTTGGATCTGACATCGATCCCGATTTTGTCGATAAATTCGACCATTTATTTGTATCCTATAATATAATACAATTTGTCCTTCTTCCATGTTCTTCCATTGTTCCTCCACTTAGTATTAGTTTCCACCTATCCAGATTTCCGATTCTTTCATTATATATCTATATATCTAACGGTGAAGTATATGGCCTTGAGTTTAAACATGCCTCTATTTGACATAAAAGCGATGACATTTCTTCGTACATTAAAATATTGTACCCTATAATTCGTTTTAAAGGGTATTTCATGGACTTAACCCCAGCTACCCAGGGCATAAAATGCCAATCAATTCTATCTTTTTCCAGCTAAGCAGCAATCTTTATATTTTCTTTGATTATCATGACTAACTCCTGATCTAACTTTCTTGCCGCTTCTACGAAATTTGTTCCATTATCTGAATAGATATTGACACATTTCCCTTTTCTAGAAAAAAATCTTTTGAGTGCGATTTTTCGAATATTTTACATAATAAGGACCTCTAATCTTTATAATTTTCTCAATTTTTTTATCTTCTCTAGGTAATTCCTCATCCCATTCACTTTTATTTAACCAAAGAGGTGCCAACCATCCTAATGGACCGTTTTTGAAAGTGTTGACAATACTACTCGTTTCCAAGTTACTTTAGGTTCCGAGCAATTTACTTTAAATTTAAATAAATCATTTAAGTAAATCATTTTGAGGTTCCCATTTTAGACGAAAAGTTTTTACACTTTCATTTTCAACTGAGGACCTTATATTTACCTGTGTCCTCCAAAGTTGTCAATATTTGAAAATCGTTCGAAATCCATTTCCTTAATTGAATCCCACCTTCTTTAATTCTTATGAAATTAATTTGATTAAATTACTAGCTTCTTCTACAGAATCAGCTCCATATAGAAACCATTCCTTATTATTTCACTTACACATTTGTTTTCACACTTATCTGCAATATCTACTAGAACTCTAGTAGCTAAATATGGTGCAGAAAGTGACGGTTGTTAATTTGTAATTTTTAATTTTTCTTCTGGAGAGTTTCGTTAAATACCAAAAATTCCCAATTTGTCCATTTAACAATAATGTCAAAAATATCTTTTCGAACTCGTGGACCAACCTACATTATGTCGTTCTTACTTTTATTACACTAGTTTACTCTCAAAATGCTCCAAGCCTGTTGATGTGAAATTCTGGTAGAGTTGAATCAACACATCACAAAATGGTCTTAAATTTTTTTCTATGGATTTGTTTTTTTTTATAAAGATTTTTTAGAGTTTTACACCAAAAAAATCTGCTAATTTTACGTTTATCATTTCATAGCTCGAGTAGTATCAGGAAATGAACTAACCTTTCGATTTTTATACACTTTATGTATATTGGATAAGTACTTTGTGTGCTTGAGTTCGATAAACTTGAAAAAAGTGGAAATTTCAATCCGTTAACTCAAATGTGAACATGCTGCCAGCATCCCTAAATCTTGAAAAAAATCCGCTGGAAAATTAAAGGGTGTTTTTTTCTAAAGTTGATCGCCCAAAATATCAAACAGGCCTACAACTCCAGAAAGCCGTTTTAAAATTTATTTATCAAGGATTTTTAAAGTTAAGCAACATTTGATTTGGGTCATTGGTACCATAAAGGTTTTATGCCGCCTCGCGGCCTCAAAACGTGGAATAAAAACAAACCTTTTTTTTGCAGAAAAAATATAGCAGGAGTATAGCAGGATAAGATCTTGACCTCATCTCAACTAATATTCAGGAGTAATATCGATTTGAATGGGGCGCTCTAGTACAGAATACTCCTGCTAATTTTTGAGGCCGCGAGGCGGCATAACCCCTTTATGGTACCAATGACCCAAATAAAATTAATACATTGTCTATGTATGTATATAAGGACGATTATTTAATTTTTATCTAACTTAAACTTAACTTTGTGAATTTTTTTATTTAACAAAACTTAGCTTTTTTCCATATTTAAATCCGACTGTTCATCACATCTAGTAAAGATAAAAGACCATCTAAAGGCGTTGTCCAACACTGTACCTTTAATCTAGTAGACATCTGGCCAAAAATTTAAAAAAAAATCTTATTTTACTTAACTTTAAAAATCCATTTCGCATTTCTGGTCTTGAAGGGGATAGTTTGTGCAACTGAGGTGGATGAGCAGTGTGTGAATAAATCAATAATTTAAAAAAAGTATATAAATCTGTTTTTTTTTTCAAAACAAATTAAATAAAATTTTTGTAATAAAATAAACTAAATAAACTTAAGAGCACCGATAAATCCGTTAGAATTGAATGCTGTGCTAGTGAAGCTCAGTATAGAAGATATTGTTTCTGTGAGCAAAATAGGCTATGATAGAGCTGTAAAAACATCGATAGTGTCCCTACTCGATGTTTTCGATAGTGATAGTCCAAACCATCGATATTTTCGATAGTATCAATCGAATTATTATTTAATTTTTTATTTTGTATTTTAAGCCTATTTGCTTTCAATTTTTTTAATTGCGAGGTATGAATACAGCTCCGACAAAAACCATACAATTTATTAAACTATTAAACACACATAAAAACAAATAGGTTAAAAATTTAAAAGATTTTGATTATAATAATTACTTATAATTTTTTACCTATTACCGAGAATGTATGTACATATAACAGCTCATTCGATCTAAAAACAACAGATCTTATACCAAATCAACATCGTTTGTTTTAAAAAGCTATGCTGAAAATTTGGATGATAAGTTTCTGATGTTTGCCTAAACATTAGAAACACAACATTAAACATGTTTAGCAATATGTCTTCAAGAAAATGTTCGTTCATAATATGCTTCATTCATCGACCATTCATAAGTTATTCTCGTATGCTTTAAAAGTCGTTATAAGCCATTATCTGCTAAACAGGAACATTAAAACTATTAATGAAAAACCGAGCACATTTCATAAACATGTTTTTTTTTATTGATTATAATTATAAGCGAAAAGATAAGTTAAGATAATAATGATTATAATGAAATTAACAAAAGAGAGATCATCCGTTCCTCGGGAATTGTTGTTCATTACGAATTAAACAAAGAAAACGTTTGATAAAAATAAAATAAGAAGTTTAGATAATCCATTCTTTGGAAAACTGCTCTTAATGACTTTGTACCACAAAAAATTTAATCCAGCAGCTACTGATTTTTGTTAAGCATAAGGAGCGTGTTTAAATGCTTTGGCTTCAAAGAAGTTCGTCTATCCGATATAATTTGACCGGCTCTACTAAACATCCTCTCCGATTTTTTTGTTGCCAAAAACTTGTCCATTTTTCACTTTTCATAAGTTTTTCGTTTTTTCTGGAACCACGCTTCTGCAACGAGTGATGTTAAATAAACGCGATACATCGATGGTGGAAAAAAAAATCGAGGTATCGCGCAGCCCAGCCACTATCGATACTATCGATATTACTATCGATGTTTTTACAGCTCTAGGCTATGACGCTACAAAGCTGAGTGTAAGTCAGCGTTGGCAGCTAATAATATTGTATCCTCAGATCTTCAAAATAACGGGTATGAACCCAAAATATTTAAACAGTTTATTTTAAAATGAGCATAATTTTTAATATTCCCGCTAGTGATGTAAATTTGGGTCGAAACTTCGATGTCGATGTTCATCGTTGTTTGCAAAATGATACATCGAAGTTGTGCGAAACATCGGCTAGAAACATCGATGCATCGATGTTTTCAACCCACTCCGTTATTTTTCGTAATTCATTATTCAGAAGCCTATTAAATTTGTTATTGAGATTTTTTATTTACAAAAATAAATAATTTTTGGGCGATGTTTTTCGGTGTAAATAATTCTTAGTTTTTTCTTTTTTATTTCTTTTTCTCAATTTTAGTGAAGTGCCTCCAGCAAAAGCAATTGCAAATAACTATATGTATATAGTTAAATGTTTGTATATTGTTCGAGTCGAATTAATGCCCCGTCTAAGGACTAAGGACAACGCTAAGAATTAAATAAACGCGAGAAAATAATTTTATGCCTTTGTTCATTCGTTCTCAGCTTAAGACTAATTTCTTATGACAAAGATTTTACTTGCTGTGCCCTTTTGTTTACATTAATTTTGGAGCGAGCTCTCCCGCTTGGGCTATGGGTTGTACATAATAATTAAGAGTAAGAGAGAGTGGGTCTTAGTCATTTCAATAAGTGTTTACGTTATTGAGGAGCAGCATAGCCTGCTCCGGATGTGAATGTTTACAATGGGTTTTGTGTGAGATTGCCTACGCTGCATATTCTTGCTGCTGCATATTTTGTACATAGCTGAATATGTGAATATGTCACTGAATATGTGAATATGTCACTATATATATTTTTCACAATATACTTACTTTGGCATTGCAGACACAGCACTATGGGCTGAGCGACCACTGTTTGTGGCATTAATTAATAACTTAACGAGAAAGAAAGCTAACTTCGGTAAACCGAAGTTTGTATACCCTTCCAGTCTGCAATTGGATCAAATCGATCCATTTTGGTAATGTAAAAAAAAAATGTTAAATTATGTAAATTTTGTAAAATGTTACATTTTACATGTAGAATTTTACATTTTCATATAAATCGACCGATCCCTTCTATGGCAGCTATATGATATAGTTGTCCGATCTTAATGAAATTAAAACCGTAATTCTAGAACTATAAAAAACGACTATATCTCGAAATTTTTAGAAATTCGTTGAAAAACAGAGAAGTTAAAATTTTTTTTACATTAATTTCTATGGCAGCTATAAGATATATAGGTCCGATTTTGGCCGTTCCGACATATATACTGCGTGCTAAAGAAATAAGACTATGCTGAAAATTTCAGCCCGATAGCTCAAAAACTGAGAGACTAGTTCGCGTAGAAACCGAAAGACGGACAGACGGACAGACAGACGGACATGGCTAGATCGACTCGGCTGGTAATGCTGATCAAGAAAATATATACTTTATGGGGTCGGAGATGCCTCCTTCACTGCGTTGCAAACATCATGACAAAATTATTATACCCTCTGCAAGGGTATAAAAACGAAGCAATATTTTTAGATTCTGTTTTTTGATATACATTTTGTATAACAAATGCAAGGTATTTTAAGAAAAAAGGGCGTGGTCCCGCCTTTTTTAAAGAATTTAATTTGTTTTTTTTCAGTGTAAATATTATTTTTTTTTTGTTTTTCTTTGTTTACTTAAAGTAGTGTTCTTAAATAAGACAATGTATAAAAATGGGCATTGTCCTATCTTTTTTGTGCATAATATTACAGTTTGGATCTTTTGCACAGGGCGGCCGATCGGACTAACACAGTTTGTTCCGTGTTTTGGCAGCCTCTTTTACAAAGTAACTTACTGAAAGATCCGTGCTTTCTATAATATGATCTGAGTGTACAAGGATTAAGTAATCCATCTTTAAAAAATGTTATATCCTTAGTATTCTTCTCATCTTTGTGTTTTATAAGTCAAATAAATCGGTTTTTTGCCAATGCATTGGTGCCTATATATTACCAAAATGTGAGAAAAGGGGGACGAACGGGGATGAGTTTTTGGTTTGTGGCTAAAGACAACACTCACAAGTACAATCTTGACCAATTAGTTCCTTTCAGCATGGAACAGCTTATTAGTTATATTCCACGAAACACGAATCACGCATGTTAGTTTTCTAAAAAGATACACATAAATTGGACATTACACAACACTAAATACCTAGAACTATACATAAAATTACAATATACATTAAATAGTGCATACCTTAAAAATTGCTTTCCATAATTTAGTTGAATTTTCTGGACCAATTTAACGCGTGTGGCACAACATAAAGCAACTAAATATTTTGGCGCAAATTTCTGTTCGGAAATCAGCTGATCGCTAGCTCACTTTTAAAAGCTTTGGTGGCGCTTTTAAGCTTTTCATTAAATTTTTTTAAGTCTATGATGCATTTACTTTAAGATTAAAATAAGAAAACAAAGATATATTAACATCGAAAAATCGACTTTATGCCAAAAAAAAACGACATCTGGACCATAGTGCACAGGGTAAATTAAAACAAAAACCGCGAATTTGTCCGTGCGGCACTGAAACCATATGTTGTGCAATATTGTAAAACTCGACTTCATCTTATTTAAGGAAGCGCAAATCCCAAATAAAATTGGGTTTTTGAACACTAAAGTCAACGTTAGTCCGTATGTGCCGTTTGGCCAATGTTTTAGGTGTTTTAGGTTTAGGCACTTCGCAAAGAGCAGCAATGCTCACAGGTTGTCTGTGTCAACTGCAAACAGCAGCATATAGCTACCTCTCTTGAGTGCCCAGCACGAAAGAGAGCGTATGCAATACAAAAGTGTATGACCCTCGAAAATCTGTCCCGTAATGTAACTAAAATAAGGTACCCTTCTTTATTTCAAATTTTAGATGAAGTGGATGTAAATGATATTACCCAGTTCCCTCAGCCGAAATGGCAGAAAAAAATCAGCAATTCCCCTTTTGCAAAACAACACCAACCTAGTTGCACAACATATTTACTCTCAGAATCCCTTCAGTAAGAGTTCTCATAACAAATCAAACGAAGAGAAAAAGGCCCGAGACCCTATGAGCAGCTGGAAAGCCGCTCTTAAAGAACATTCATACACCCCAAATGAAAAGTTTGTACATTTGAACGCTGGTTCCAATTTAGCATCTCCCCAAGCTTTTCGAGTAGTGCAAATGCCGACAATGTAGCTCTTGAAGCTGCAGAATATAGCTTAAAACAACTATCCTCCGATATTTCATCGTTTTTAGTCAATGAAACCACAAATCGTGAATAAAGAAATTTTTTAGAGAGCTTAAAAAACATAATTAAAATGACGAACTCCAAAATAGATTTGTTCAAAATTAATCTGGTTACTTAAATTATTTTTATACCCTTGCAGAGGGTATTATAATTTTGCCATGATATTTGCAACGCATTAAAGGAGCCATCTCCGACCCCATAAAGTATATATATTCTTTATCAGCATCATCAGCCGAGTCGATCTAGCCATGTCCGTCTGTCTGTCCGTATGTCTGTCTGTCCGTCTGTCTGTCTGTCTGTCTGTCTGTCGGTTTCTACGCGAACTAGTCTCTCAGTTTTTGAGCTATCGGGATGAAATTTTAAGCATAGTCTTATTTCTTTAGCACGCAGTATATATGTCGGAACGGCCGAAATCGGACTACTATATCCTATAGCTGAAATAGGAATTATGGCGAAATTTATGTAAAACAAGTGAGAAAGCTACAGTCGAGTGACCGACTGTGAGATACCCGGTACCTAAAGTATTGCCCGTGAAATTAAATAGCACACGGACATGGAAAAAACAAAAAGCAACGTTCAAAAAAAGACAAATTCTGAAGCTGTACGCAGCTGTATTACGAATTAATACTGCGCTCGAAAGCACGCAACACTTCTTTTCGCTACTGCCTTTGTGGCTCAGAATAAGAAGAAGAGGCATTCACGGAAACTTTATTGCCTAATAACTTCCATGATTATAATCCGATTTTACTCAAATTTTCAGAAAACGTCCGCATGTGCCTACTTATTTATTTTATCTATTTACTTTGGGCGAAAAATTACGACTATAGGTTATATAAAGATTTTTACGATTTTCAGGGGCGGAAGTGGGCGTGGCCAAATTTTAAAACAAACTTAATCTGCGTGCAACAGATTCCAATGTTGTCACCAAATTTGGTAACTCTAGCTCATATAGTCTCTGAGATCTGTTGTTTTACACGGACGGACGGACGGTCAGACGGACCGACGGACATGGCTAAATCGACTCAGCTGGTGATGCTGATCAAGAATATATTTACTTTATGGGGTCGGAGACGCCTCCTTCTGCCTGTTCATTCATTCTCGGTTGGCACTAACTTATAATACCCTTGTACCCTATGGGTACCGGGTATAACAATTTAACTTGTTTGTTTCTGAACGTATATAAATCAATTTCAAGATATTGCAGTTTATGGTTATAGAATTACGGTTTTATTTTCATTAAGATTAGACAACTATATCATATAGCTGCCATAGAAACGATCGGTCGATTTAAATTAAAATGTAAAATTCTACATGTAAAATGTAATATTCTACATGTAAAATGTAAAATTCTATATGTAAGATGTAAAATGTTTGCAAACTAAGATTTTTTTTTCAACTGTAACCAAAATAAATCGTTTTTTAATAATCCAATTGCAGACTGCAAGGGTATACCAATTTCGGTTTACCGAAAATAGCTTTCTTTCTTGTTGTTATTAAATTTTAATTAATTTATTTTTTATTTTTTATTTTTGTTATTGAATATTTGTTAATTAATAAATTTATTTTTTTTAAGTTTGTTTTTTTTTTTTTATTTTTAAATTTTGTTTAATGTTTTTTTTTTTTATAATTTAAAACTTTAATAATGTCTTTTAAACTGCTACAATATAATTTTCAGAGCCTAACGGCTAATAATAACAAATAGCTGCTAGAACTTTTCTTAGTTAATAATGACATAGACATTGCAATGCTTTCAGAAATCTGGATAAATGACAATTCCATGTGCAGCTTAGTTAATTATAATTTTGTCTGTAAACCACGTTCCGATGGATATGGTGGGGTAGGTTTATATTACTGCAATAGTAATAATAATATAGGCAATAATTGCCTATTCCTTGGCAATAGTACGACCAACTTAAACACAATGTCAGTGTTTTCAGCATTTATGCTGCACCCAATTCAGACAATAGTTCCTTTGAGCAGGGTTGCAATGATATACTTAACATTGCAGCCCAATCGAAGGGACTAACCATCATAGGAGGAGATTTTAATGCTAAATCAAGCGTTTGGGGGAATATTGTCCAAGATCCTAGAGGTGGCATTTTGGAGAATGCCCTTCTAAGCTCAGGCTTTTTCTGTCTAAACAATGGTTCTCTAACTTACTCGCCCAACCCTACCTACAGATCGGCAATAGACGTAACCTTACTAACTAAAAACAATTTAAACGTAAAATGGACAGCAATTAATTCAAAAATTTCAAATAGTAACAAGTGGAAAAGCTACAGTCGAGTGTGACCGACTGTAAGATACCCGGTACCCAAAGCATTGTGGGTGAAATTAAACAGCACATTAACATGGAAAAAAAACCATTTTCTGACAAATGAAGACAAATATTGCTAGAAACATGTTGAGCAACACTCAAAAGAGACAATTGTAGCTAGGAACATGTTGGGCAACTCTCAAAAGCGACAAATGTAGCTAGGCACATGTTGAGCAACACTCACGTGCGCGCTCTCTTTCTCTCTCTCTCTCAGAAACTTTATTGTTTAATAACTTCTATGTTTATCATCCGATTTTACTCAAATTTTCAGAACACGTCCACGATTGCCTACTTATTAAGTATATCTATTTACTTTACGCCGAAAATCACGCCTATACCTAATATACCGTTTTTTATTATTTTCGGGGGCGGAAGTTGATCTGCGTGCAACAGATTCCAATGTTGTCACCAAATTTGGTAACTCTAGCTCTTATAGTCTCTGAGAACTGTTGTCTCACACGGACGGACAGACGGACATGGCTAGATCGACTCGGCTAGTGACGCTGATCAAGAATATATATACTTTATAGGGTCGGAGATTTCTCCTTCTGCCTTTTACATACATTCTCGGTTGTACCCTATGGGTACCGGGTATAATTAGTTTCCTATAATAATCGAAATAGACCAATATTCCTCATCTGTGATATATGTATAAAAAACCGGACCACAAAAAAATTCTCAAAGACTTCTCAAAAATTTAAATTTCAACAATAGACAACTTAATAATGACATCTAAGACAATCCACTCTTACAATTTAATTGACATAGACGCAAACAATAAATATTTGCCTAAGAAATACTGGGACGAGAACTGTGATGAGCTATTTAGATTAAGAAATGCGAGTAGGCAAAAATATTATAAAACTAAGCTTCATTCAGATGCTATTGTTTATATCAATAGTAATAAAAAACTGAATAATTACTTTTATAAAATGAAAAAAGAAAATTTAAACAATTTAGCAGAAGAAATTTCAAACCCCTCTTCACAAAAGGAATTGTGGAGTAAAATTAAGTCGATTAAGCTTTACAAACAAATTAAGCCCTCTAAATGTGCAATAACAGACACTGAAGACGTAGAATTTTTAAACCAAATAGACACAGCCCCTAATACTGCGGAATGCTCAGAGAGCCTCTTCCGTTTCGATCTTCTTTATACATATAATGACTCCAACTTCCAGACTCATGAACTTCTTGACTTCCTAAATACCCGTAATCCTGACTCAGCTAAGGGCCGAGACAATATTTCATACAGAATGCTTCTGGCACTGTCACTGGAACAAATAGCAACTCTGGTATCCCTGCTAAATGAAAAGTTAGACAATGGTGATATTCCGAATAGCTGGCGAAAAATAAAAGTCATTCCCGTTACAAAAAAAATCTAGACTCTTCCATTATTACCAACAACAGACCTATCTGCCTCCTTAGTGTTGTTTTCAAGTGCTTAGAAGGTTTGATAAAACTGAGAATGGAAGGACATATAAATAAAAATGAAATTTTACCTCCCAGCTCCTATGCTTTTATAAAAACCACTCTACGGCACAGTGCATAAATGACGTAATAAATAATATAGCCAATCTAAAAGCTCGTGGTTTCCTTGTAACGGCAGCTGTTTTAGATTTAAGTAAAGCTTTTGACGCAGTAAATATTCCCATTTTGGGTCAAAAACTTATAGATTTAGGATTTAATCAGTCGCATATTAAATTCTTTATAAATTTGCTAAGTAAAAGAATTTTAACCATGGGTCAAGCTAAAGTAACAGTAGATAAAGGGGTCAGTCAGGGAAGCTGTCTAAGCCCAATCCTTTTAAATCTTTACACAGCTGATCCTTATAGTTTAAGTAACAATTCTGACAGTATCCTTTTTCAATACGCTGACGATTTCTTCCTTGTCTGTTACGACAAAGTTTTCTTGACGGCTGCAGAATTATTAGAAAATAGAGTAAATAGTTTTAGGGTAATGTGCAATAAAATCAACTTGACCTTTAATGCGGACAAATCCTCCACTATTCACTTTAACCTTAGAAGAGGGCCACTAAGGGTCTTGTGCAATAATATTATTCTTAAAAATGTAGTTAGTGTTAATTACCTAGGTAGGTTAATTAGTGCCAACAACTTCACCGTCCAGCACATTAAAAAAACCATTTTCAAATCAAATCAGATCCACGCCAACAAATATAATTTATAATCTTGCAGCCGAACTCAGCACCAGAGTATAGAATTAAATTTGCAACAGCAAAGGAGTTGGCCAAAACGTTCGCTCACCGGCTGCCGGCAGCGGGGCTTCTGTCCAATTCTTTCTTAGCCAAAAACACTAGCTACGGCAGAGTGCATGCCGAGTTTAAAAACATTTTCGATAACATTGCTCTCATAAGCCCCTTGTTTTTGTCTACACGTAAGATTTCGTTCGATAAAAACTTTTATAAAGGCACCAGTAAAAACAAAAAAATTGCTCACAAAGTTCAAATTAATTTTTTATTTTTTTATTTTTTAAGATCAATCTTATTGTTTCAAAAAATCTGGAAACTTTTTACACGGACGGCTCTGTGTCGGAAAATTTTGCTGGTAGTGCCTTCGTCCACATGAATTCAAACACAACCAAAAGTTTCTATACAGACAAAAAAATGTCATCGCTGACTGCTAAACTCACAGCTATAGAAAAAGCCATAGAATTTGCCATTATGCAAAGCAGGGGTGCTCAAAATTGCCTTACGGCAGTGCCCTTACTAACACAAGCAAAAAAAAACACACGCACACATGTATCGACGCCGTTTTATTGCTACAAAATGAACACTGAAAGGAAAAGAAAAGTTAAATTCAGAAAATTAATAATTTTGGTTTCTTTATTTGGTTATTTCATTTAAAAGTTTACAGTTGATCTAGAAAAGTATCATAAGCTTTTCCAGCCAACAAAACTTTGGGACAAATTAAACACTGTCTTTCACATTTAAAATTTAATGCGAAGTAATCACTTGTCAATGCATCACTCATTTTAACGACACGCCAAAAAAAATCCAATAAAATGCACGCGTCGCTGGTCCACAATAAACTAAAATCAAACTTAAATCAAATTCTATCAAAAACGCAATAAAAAAGTGTCAGTGCAGAGCCGAGAACAAGACAACAACACTTTGCATTGTGGGTTGAAGAGAAAAACAAAAATTCAATGGAATTGATTTTGGCTTGGCTTGGCGACACAAAGAGGAACCGGCGTGTGCCCTAGGAAAGTATAGCGAGTGCCGCTCCGGATGCTAAGTGCCAAAGCAAAAACAAATGTGCCCGCGTGCCATAGCATTGAGCACCCCTGATGCAAAGATTTCCTAAGATAGCCATTATGACGGACAGTTTTGGGGCTATTCAAAACATCAAAGACAGAAACTCCAATAACTGCTTAGCACAAAGCATTCTGAAAAAGATAGAAAATAGTCAGCATTTATTATCTGTCGAGTTGCACCACATACCTAGACATGTTAACATATGAGAAAATGATCTTGCAGATATACATAGCTGCAAAAAATGCGAGATTCAACGGTTCGTTTATATCCGTCAGACGGACTCTCAACGATGCCATCAATCATATGTTCGCGCTAATAAAACTGGATTGGGAGAGAACATAAAGTTCGTTCTCTTTCGAGCGTAACAAAGGATACTCAGCCACACATAACTTCCAAGCCTTGGTTCCACAACAAAGAAGACATCTTCAACCGCCTGGAAACAAAACAATTGAATCGGATATTAAGCGGTCACGCCTTCGATAAATACACATTATACAAAATGAAAGTGTATAATTCCCCACTCTGCGACACTTGCAACACAATAGAAGACATCTCACATATATTGCTTATCTGCTCAAAATTTTCACAACTGGGACGAACCCTGCAGTACCTGTCATCAACGTTTCATCAACGTTTCATCAAAAAAACTTCGTTTTTGTTGATGAATCATCGATGACACTCCATACAAACTGTTGATGAAATTTACATGGGCATGTCCTAGGCTGTCATCAGTGACAAATTCATCAACATTTCATCGATGATTCATCAACATTTCATCGATGATTCATCAACATTTCATCGATGATTCATCAACAATTCATCAACATTTCACCAACATTTCGACAACATAAAATTGGTTTTGTTTTACATATATTTGAATTTTTTTAATATTTTTTGTACATTTTAAATTTAAACTCCTTCGACCTCTCCGCTTCATCCCTTCCTTTGTGCACCGCGTCGAGGTTTTTGGCGTACCTCAGGCACTTAGTTAACAATTTCAGAGCAGATTCCGTAGTGTCTGCTCTACAATTAACAAAAAAAAAAAAAAACAAAACAACAAAAAACTTTATTTTTACAAATTAAAGTAAATGAAATCCATAACACACAAATATATAACAGCAATGGAAAGAAATATTATTTTTGCAGTAACCAAAAATAAGAGATGACTGCGACTTGGGATTTATTTTTCCTCTTAAATTGTTTTCATTTTGGGAAAATGTACTATTTTCTTCATTTATTATATTCGGTCTCTGATTTTGTTCACATTTCACATTTATACCGAAAAAAATAAGATAAGTACATATGTTTGATTTTAAATTGTAGTTTGTTTTGTTTTCGCACTAAAGCCGATGAATCCAAGATTAAGGTGGAAAAATTCAAGTGTTCTTATGCTAGGGATATTTCATCTTTCAAAATAAATGTCCCTGACGAACTTTTTAACACAATATGCTCTGCTGCCTTCTGGCCTAAGTATGTTGTTCTTAAGCTAAGAAAAGAAGCTAAAGAAAGAAAGAAAAAAGAAAAGACGGCCTGTAGGGGTTAGTTTACCCAGGCCGGACAAAACCGCTGTGCCATCTACGTCGTCCGCTTCAAAAAACTAACAAATTCTCTTCTTCTTTCCTATCAGAATGCAAGAGGCTTATATAGTAAGCTTCCCAAATTGTATTCTGATAGTCTTTCATTTGCATCCCAGGTGATTGTGCTCACAGAAACCTGGTTAAAGCCGGATATTCTAAGCTTCGAAGTTTTTCCAGCTGTGTACACAACGTACAGGCTAGATCGGCCTTCCAGGCGAGGGGGCGGTGTCCTCATTGCGGTTGACTCCAACCTCACGTCTGAACTATTAACTTTCAAGGAATGCAGCGATGTTGAATTCCTCTGTGTGAAACTATCATTTAATGGTTGCTTTACTTTTATTACATGTTCCTACATTCCTTACTTGTCGGAACTTCCTACTTATTGGAACCACCTTTCCGTTATTCAGGCGGTCTCCAATAGACTTTCGGATAGGGACCATTTAGTGATTTTAACATTCCTGGGGCTATTTGGTCCACAAATGAATCCTCAAATACCCTTTTGACTACAGCACGTCACGACTTTATTGATGGCTTGTTTGACATTTCGCTGTCTCAAGTCAACCATGTAAGAAATTCCTTAGATCGCTTGCTAGATCTCTACTTTGTCTCTGGTCCGGCAAGACGCAACCTGAACATCCATACCATCCTACTTTCGATGTGACTATCGATATTGGGACTACTATGGAGAATAAGTCTGAATCAGAAGGCTAAGAAAGTCCACTGCTTTCGCAAAGCGGATTTTCGACGTCTGAATAATTTTATATACGACTTTGATTGGTCCGATCTCTACATGTGCACTGACATGGTGGGTGCCATGGATATTTTTATACTCGGTACCCATAGGGTACAAGGGTATTATAAGTTAATGCCAACCGAGAATGTATGTAACAGGCAGAAGGATAAATCTCCGACCCTATAAAGTATATATATTCTTGATCAGCGTCACTAGCCGAGTCGATCTAGCCATGTCCGACTGTCCGTCTGTCCGTCTGTCCGTCCGTGTGAAACAACAGATCTCAGAGACTATAAGAGCTAGAGTTACCAAATTTGGTGACAACATTGGAATTTGTTGCACGCAGATCAAGTTTGTTTTAAAATTTGGCCACGCCCACTTCCGCCCCCGAAAACCATAAAAAACGGTATATAACCATATGCGTGATTTTCAGCGTAAAGTAAATAGATAGTCTTAATAAGTAAGGAATCGTGGAGGTGTTCTGAAAATTTGAGTAAAATCGGATGATAAACATAGAAGTTATTAAACAATAAAGTTTCAGAGAGAGAGAGAGCGCGTTGCTCAAAATGTTCCTAGCAACATTTGTCTTTGTTGGTGTTGCTCAGCATGTTCCTAGCAACGTTTGTCGCTTTTGAGAGTTGCCCAACATGTTCCTAGCAACATTTGTCTCTTTTAAGTTCTGCTCAACATGTTTCTAGCAATATTTGTCTACATTTGTCAAAATTTCCTTTTTTCCATGTTCATGTGCTGTTTAATTTCACCTACAATGCTTTGGGTACCGGGTATCTTACAGTCGGTCACACTCGACTGTAGCTTTCCCACTTGTTTACAATGCCATGTACTCCTTTTTTACCGAATGTGTTCCGTTATACTATCCGTCAATCTCCAATAAGCCTCCCTGGTTTAGTAAAGAGTTGACTCGCCTCAAAAATGTCAAGTCCAATCTCTATTCTAAATTTAAACGCAACGGTTCTCAAGCTGTTCATTCTCGCTATTTAGCGGCTCGGTCAAAGTTTACCGTGCTTAACGCGCAGTGTTACAAAAACTATTTGACTCGTTGTAGGGTTCAGTTTGCGCAGGACCCAAACCAGTTTTATAATTTTGTCAACACTAAACGTAAGCCTATTACACATCCTTCCTCGCTTTCATTTGAAAATACGACAGCAAACAATGATCAGGCAATCGCCGATCTTTTTGCTCAGTTTTTCAAACTACTTATTCTCCGTCATCCGATTCAAACCAAACCTATTCTTATAGCATGCCCAAATCAAACCTAATCTTCAGTCCTAGCTTAAACGAAAGCTCCCTTCTTTGGATCTTCAATGTGTCAAGCCGGTTTATTCGCCAGGTCCCGACGGAATACCAGGTTGTGTGCTTAGGTATTGTGCCGAGTCCATGTGCAGTCCCCTTCTAAAATTGTTTACCTTATCCTTAGAGACTTCCCAATTTCCCTTATTTGGAAGGAATCATTCGTGATTCCTCTCCACAAAAGGTAGCAAATGGATGCTAACAACTATAGAGGAATCTCTAAGTTGTCAGCCATCCCAAAACTTTTCGAAAACGTAATTACTTCCCATTTGCAGCACCTGTGTAGATCAGTAATTTCTCCATGCCAACATGGATTTATTAAACGAAATAAACGCCTACTAATTTTTTGGAGCTCACTTCTTTCATTATAAGGAGCTTTCCACAAAATTTGCAGACAGATGTGACCTATATATGTGACCTATTTGACTCCGTTAATCATTCCCTTCTTGTTAGGAAACTCGACTTAATGGGTTTTCCTGTCGATCTTCTTAGGTGGATCTTAAGTTATCTGAATGGCAGGACGCAAAAGGTCCTCTTTAAAAACAACTTGTCGAACGTTCTCCGGGTGACCTCTGGTGTCCCGCAAGGGAGCCACTTGGGTCCCTTACTTTTTACTTTATTTATTAACGACCTGCCCAAAGTCTTGACTAACTCCAGAGTACTCATGTACGCTGACGACGTTAAACTTTGTGTGCAATACAAAGACCGCGCTTGCCAGTCGGATTTGGAAGACGATCTTAATAACTTTTAAACATGGTGCAATGCAAACTTATTAAACCTAAATGGATCCAAATGCAAGCTGATGACATTCTCACTTGTCTCTCCCATGCTTGCGACTTATACACTGAACTGCTGCTCTTTGGAAAGGATCACGCTAGTTGACGATTTGGGTATCCGCCTAGATCCTAAACTGGAGTTTATTGATCATATTTCGTGCATTGTGAATAAAGCCAGGGGTGTGCTTGAATTTGACCCCTACGTCACGAAGAATTTATACACTTCGTTAGTTCGTCCTATTTTAGAATATGGATCTTGCGTTTGGAGTCCCCAGTGGGACGTTCACACCAAACGCATTGAGTCTGTTCAAAAGAACTTTTTACTTTTTGCTCTTCGTGGCTTAAACTGGAATGCAAACCTTAGGTTGAACTCTTAATCTAGTAGACTTCTCCTGATTAATCTTCCTTCCTTAGCAAACCGTAGAACGATGTTAGGCATTGTCTTTATGTATAATCTGATCCGTGGTGACGTGGAAAGCAGCGATCTATTGGGTCAGTTGAATTTCCACGTACCATGTAGAACCACAAGATCCTACCTGCCCTTAGTTTTGCACCAATACAGAACATCGTATGAAATGCATTAACCCTTTAGAGTATTATGTGCAAATTATAATGATTTGTACAAAATTACCTTATCTGTAGATAGCCTTCCTAAACTAAAAACATTAATCTTAACCCACTTAGTACACATGCAAGATAGCAATCGAGCTGCCTTATAGTAGTTTATATTTCCTCCCATTCTTTTACCTATACTTTTCTTTCGCGCCTATTAACACCTAACCCTAACAAGCCCGTGCTTGGTTTTGAAGGGCCACTTGAGTGTACTGACCGTAGTGCATATCAACGTCCAAGAGACAAAAAAAAAAAAAATTCGCCGTCATTCCTATGGCAGCTATAGGATATAGTGGTCTGATTTCGGCCGTTCCGACATATATACTGCGTGCTAAAGAAAGAAGACTATGCTGAAACTTTCAGCCCGATAGCTCAAAAACTGAGAAACTAGTTCGCGTAGAAACCGACAGATGGACAGAAAGAATGACGGACATGGCTAGATCGACTCGGCTGGTGATCAAGATAAATATATACATTCCCTCCTTCACTGCGTTGCAAATATCATGGAAAAATTATAATACCCCCTGCAAGGGTATAATTAAGGATTTGAACCGGGGTCGAACCCAATTTTTCCCCGATCCCCCGATCGAGATTCACACTTCAAACATCTGCTCCAAGGCCCCGTATAGTTGCATTGGGCTGAATGGGGCTTTGGTGTCAAGAAGCGGCAAAATATACAATATAAGTTAGGATAATATTGTACTGCTTGATTACTTTCAGTGAACTTTAAGTGAAACTTAAACAAACCTTCCGAACTCTGAAAAAACCAAGACTTAAATAGAACAAAAACGAAACAAAATGTCCAGGCATTTACAAAAAGTAAAAAAAAAACAATGCAAAATAAAGTCTGCCGCGCGCTGGAGTCGAACCATCTTTCTCCTGGTCGCCAGCTGGAACTCCATCCACCAGGCTAACCGTTCGGTTGTAAATGGTTAGCCAAAGTTGCATTAAGAGTACTTTGAAATGCAAATTGTAGGAAAATGCGAATTTGCCTACTAGAAAGGCCGGTCAAAAAATCATTTCTTAGCGTGCATTTTTAACCTAAAAACAAAGGAATTAAAAAAAAATCATGTCGATAGGTCCAACCGTATGAGCTAGGCGAGCTATATCTAAAAAAAACCTTACACATTTATATATGGGACATTCCATATCAACTCGGCCACCCCTGTTTTTTTTTCGCTCTGAAAAAAAATGCATACCCACATTTTAAAGTGCTCCATGTCCATATAGTGACCCTTAAATATTTTTTCGTTACCTTCAATACTTTTCGAGATAATCGCTGTTGGACAAAAAACTTAAAAAAATCATAGCATTGAAATGGTGCATGCAATTTAAAAGACAAACGAGAAAGAAAGCTAACTTCGGTAAACCGAAGTTTGTATACCTGCAGTCTGCAATTGGATCATTGAAAATCGATCCATTTTGGTAATGTAAAAAAAATGTCAAATTATGTAAATTTTGTAAATTTTACATTTTACATGTAGAATTCTACATTTTCATATAAATCGACCGATCCTTCTATGGCAGCTATATGATATAGTTGTTCGATCATAATGAAATTAAGACCGTAATTCTAGAACTAGAAAAACGACTATATCTCGAAAATTATAGAAATTCGTTGAAAAACAGATAAGTTAAATTTTTTACATTAATTTCGCTATCATTCCTATGGCAGCTATAGGATATAGTGGTCCGATTTCGGCCGTTCCGACATATATACTGCGTGCTAAAGACTATGCTGAAAATTTCAGCCCGATAGCTCAAAACTGAGAGACTAGTTCGCGTAGAAACCGACAGACGGACAGACAGACGGACAGACAGACGGACAGACAGACAGACGGACATGGCTAGATCGACTCGGCTGATGATGCTGATCAAGAATATATATACTTTATGGGGTCGGAGATGCCTCCTTCACTGCGTTGCAAATATCATGGCAAAATTATAATACCCTCTGCAAGGGTATAAAAATACGGTTATCCTTTTTCAAACATATTTTTCATAAAAAAATACTAGACTAATCTAGGTTTAATATTAAGCGGGTTTATAATTAAAAACAACGGTTTTTAATTTTTTTTTGTCTTAGGGCCAGTCGATATTAGCTCAAATTTGTTTTTGCCAGGTAGAGGAGGTTCAGATACATAAGAAACAAAAAATCGTAGAATGGTAAAAATGTGTTTGCTAGAAAAAATTAATTTAGTTTCATTGTTTATCCATTAATTGCTTTTGTAAAGGGGTATATTAGATATATATAATTATAAGTCTGCAACTCAAGTTTGGAAAAAAAAAATATAATTTGTATTTAATTCAACTGATTGTTACAAGTTTACTTATTTTGTGAAGATCACCAACCTATTATATTGAGGTCTCAAACTGAACTTAATTCGGTATTCTAATTTACTTGACGATCAAGCCTCGGTCTCGAGCTTTTCTAATTTTGAGTGAGTTGTGAAATTATTCTGAGTTAGCTTTCGATTTTCAATTGAGTGAAACTTTATTTACTCTTGGATACAAGTGCCTTTGCTCTTGGATACAAGTGCTCTCTTTGATTTAATGACTTTGGTCTGACTTTGAATTGAAATAGGAGTTTCCTGTTTACGAGCCGAACTTTGATTGCCTTCGAACGTGGGATCGTTACAATTGGGGAGTTGTTTAGTCTACGACTGGGACTATGATTTTTGGGGACTTTCCGTTAGCCTTAGCTTATGGTGTCCTGTTACAAGTGTGGGATACATAAAGTGATGGGAGTATTCGGGTATGATGTTTTTACATAAAGTAATGGGAATATTCGGGTATTGTATGTTTACATAAAGTGATGGGAATATTCGGAGTACTATGGGACTGTGTATATGTTACTTAAATATATGCGAAGTCTTATAGGACTATGGATATAAATAAATATATTGTAGTTTTCGTGAATTTATTTTTACAACTCGAAATCATTTTTGTTTTCTTCCTCTACTTCTCAATATCTACCTAAATCGTCCAAATCGATCGCTGTTGCCACGTTTGTTTTGTTTCCTTTGTTTTTTTTACATCCAGAAATAATCCACCCGAAATAAGTTTTTTTTCCCAGAAACCCGTATATTTTTACAACTTTATCTTGAAAAATGTGTGTGTATAGATTTGCTCCAATGATCAGGTCAATACGCCCTGACTTATTAAAAACAGGGTCAGCTAAATCATTGCTTTTCCATTCTTCTTTATCAAAATTAATTGTACTGACTGGAAGCGCTTTCATTAACTTGGGAAGTATTAAAGCTTCAATTTTTAAAATATTTTGGGAGTTTGTGGTTTATATTTATAATGGCTTTGTGCTTGGAGATGCACTTTCCTGTGGAGGATACTCCTAATTTCGGCGTGATAACGTATTTTTTGTTATTTTATAATCTGACAGATTCTTCGGAAATTATTGCGCTTTGTGACCCGCTGTCAATCAAAGCTCTCAAATTCTCAAATTTTCCATTATGGGATTTAATTTGCATTTTTGCTGTAGCTAATAATGCTTGATCCATCGTCTTAAGCGTGTTTACTTTTTTTCGAAATTTTTTGAAAATTTATATGAAGCATGCTGTGGTGATTCTGCCTAAAAAGCGAACCCGATATATCGCTAAAGCATTTTTTGTTAATTGCATGTATTAAGCATCTAACACACCATTTTGCTAGTAAAACCTCTCCAAACTTTCTGATGGGTTTAAGGCTTTAAATTTGTAGCATTGTAATGCAATGTAAATAGGCTTTTCATCCTGAACTGAGATTATTGAACTTAGTCGTTGCTCTAAAAATTCGATGACGTCGGATAATAACTGTATTTATTTTGTCTTCTTTATATGGCTTTCATATAATTCAAGAGCCTCTTTATTAAATTTTTTCAAAATTATATGTGCAAAGATTATGTCTACCTTATCCGAAAGTTGTGCCTTTAATTTTATCATGTGAATTGACTGATTTATTGTGTTAATAAACATTCTTAATTGCCTACTTGATTTGACATTCAAATTTTGAAGATCAAGGAAGCGATTTATTTGGTCTGAACATATTTTTCTCTAATTTTCCGCTTGGTTAATAATTACCAAGCGGCCCCATAATTTTCCACAGATCCCAACAGCACGTTCCTGGCTTCTCCCTCAAGTGAGATCTTAAGGTAATTAAATTTTAAGGTCGGACTCAAATCCTCCCTTAAATGTATGAGTTCATTAAACAACTCATAAAACAGGTCCCAATCCTTGGAATCTCCAACAAATGTGGGAACCTGTATTTTTGGTAGAGTTGGCAAATCATCAGTTTTCATATTTGCAACTTCTACCTTTGGCACTACTTCTTCTAATTTCGTTCTCATGTCGTTTGACACTGCTTCGATTTCGAATTCTAATTCTTCAAAAATAGCATCAAATTTCCTATTAGTGACATCAATCTGGTCGACTTTTTTCAATTTAATCAGTCTGTCCCAGTATAATTTAATCATCTTTGTTCTAATTACTCTATCTAAGGCTTCTTGACTTACCTTCCTACTACTACTAGCTTTCACCTCTTTTGTTTCTGCTTTTTGCAGGATCTGCTCTATTTTAACTTGAATTCTATTAAATGAAGACATCATTTCGTCAAAATGATTCTTTTTAAGGTAGTCGTGATCGACTACTTCAATGCTTTACAGCGCCGTATGATGTTGTTGCCGTTGCTGTAGATGCTGCGTTGACGTTGTCGATGCTGCTGTTAAAGTTGTCGATGTAGTAGGTGGTGCTGTTGACGATGCCGCTGTAGTATACGCTCCTATTTCTGTTGCTGCTGCTGCTAACATAATTGTCACAGCTTTTGATAATTATTACTGCTGTTGTTGATCTTCCTTCTGGTAGTTTGTTGTTGGTTTTGTAGTTGTATTAGATTGTAGTACGTTCAGTGGTTGTTTTTTGTTTTGAAAATATATATTTCACGTTTGTTGACTTTTTTATACCCTTGCAGAGGGTATTATAATTGCAACGCAGTGAAGGAGGCATCTCCGACCCCATAAAGTATATATATTCTTGATCAGCATCATCAGCCGAGTCGATCTAGCCATGTCCGTCTGTCTGTCCGTATGTCTGTCCGTCTGTCTGTCCGTCTGTCTGTCGGTTTCTACGCGAACTAGTCTCTTGGTTTTTGAGCTATCGGGCTGAAATTTTCAGCATAGTCTTATTTCTTTAGCACGCAGTATATATGTCGGAACGGCCGAATTCGGACAACTTTATCCTATAGCTGACATAGTAATGACGGCGAAATAAATGTAAAAAAAATTTTAACTTCTCTGTTTTTCAACGAATTTCTATAAACTTCAAGACATAGTCATTTATTATAGTTCTAGAATTACGGTTTTAATTTCATTAAGATCAGACTACTATATCATATAGCTGCCATAGAAGGGATTGGTCGATTTATATGAAAATGTAAAATTCTACATGTAAAATGTAAAATTTACATAATTTGACATTTTTTTTAACATTACCAAAATGGATCGATTTCCAATGATCCAGTTGCAGACTGCAAGGGTATACAAACTTCAGTTTTCCGAAGTTAGCTTTCTTTCTCGTTTTTTTTTTTTTTTTGTGTCACTGAAAGTCTATTTTTGCTTTGATGTTTTGGCCTCGAAAATAAACTTATTTATTTATTATTTTATTTTTTATATTTGCCGATTTCTCGGCTCCAATTTTAAACTTTTCACGATTTTAAATTTTTCCTTTTAAAAATTTTTTCTTTAATATTTAACAATAAGAAACCTTATTTATCCTTTTGCTCTTTAGTTATACTCTGTTCCTTACCATAGAGGGGGATAAAAGAGTCAATTATTTGTAGCAACCTTTAGCTGCAAGCGTTTCCGCTTGCAATACTTTTTAGGTACTGGCCTTCCTCTGAGTCTCTTACCACTGGGGGGAAAACTGCAGAGTTGCTTAAAGGATCGAAATTTAAAGCAGTCCCAAAATATAAGACGTTTACATGTGAGTTTTTCTAAGAAATTGATTTTATTCGGAGCGGTCTCCCCTTTATATAGGTTCTAGCTAAGGTAGATAACATCAAATCTTATTCTAGATATACATTCTTGAGTGCGATAGGGGTGAACACAGGATTCGTGGATCCCACGCAGCGATTCAAATTACATTTTGTGTTACGCTTAACATGCCGCTATGTTTAGAGTCATGCGCACATGCGCTAAGCAGCGTACAGCTGCAACGCAGTGAAGGAGGCATCTCTGACCCCATAAAGTATATATATTCTTGATCAGCATCACCAGCCGAGTCGATCTAGCCATGTCCGTCTGCCTGTCCGTATGTCTGTCTGTCCGTCTGTCTGTCTGTCCGTCTGTTTGTACTTCTGTCGGTTTCTACGCGAACTAGTCTCTCAGTTTTTGAGCTATCGGGCTGATACTTTCAGCAGAGTCTTAATTCTTTAGCACGCAGTATATAGTTCGGAACGGCCGAAATCGGACCACTATATCCTATACCTGCCATAGTAATGATGCCGAAATTAATGTAAAAAAAATTTAACTTTTTTGTTTTTCAACGTATATCAATCAATTTCAAGATATAGCAGTTTTTTACGGTTATAGAATAACGGTTTTAATTTCATTAAGATCAGACTACTATATCATATAGCTGCCAAAAAAACGATCGGTCGATTTATATAAAAATGTACAATTCTACGTGTAAAATGTAAAATTTACAAAATTAACATAAATTGATATTTTTCAACATTACCAAAATGTATCGATTTTTAATGATCCAATTGCAGACTGCAAGAGTATATAAACTTCGGTTTACCGAAGTTAGTTTTCTTTCTTGTTATACCCGGTACCCATAGGGTACAAGGGTATTATAAGTTAGTGTCAACCGAGAATGTATGTAACAGGCAGAAGGAAAAATCTCCGACCCTATAAAGTATATATATTCTTGATCAGCGTGACTAGCCGAGTCTATCTAGCGATGTCCGTCTGTCCGTCTGTCCGTCTGTCCGTCCGTCCGTCCGTCCGTCCGTCCGTCCGTGTGAAACAACAGATCTCAGAGACTATAAGAGCTAGAAATACCAAATTTGGTGACAACATTGGAATCTGTTGCACGCAGATCAAGTTTATTTTAAAATTTGGCCACGCCCACTTCCGCCCCCGAAAATAAAAAAAACTCTATATAGGCTATAACCATAATTTTCGGCTTAAAATAAATAGATAGACTTAATAAATAGGCAATCTTGGACGTGTTCCGAAATTTTGAGTAAAATCGGATGATAAACATAGAAGTTATTAAGCAATAAAGTTTCTGAGAGAGAGAAAAAGAGAGAGAGAGAGCGCACGTGCGTGCTGCTTAACATATTCCTAGCAACATTTGTCTTTGTTGGGTGTTGCTCAGCATGTTCCTATTTGTCTCTATTTGTCAACATTTCCTTTTTTCCATGTTCATGTGCTGTTTAATTTCACCCACAATGCTTTGGGTACCGGGAATCTTACAGTCGGTCACACTCGACTGTTGCTTTTCCACTTGTTTTTATTTTATTTTATTGGATATAACATCTTCTGCAACTAACATTCTGCAACGGCCGGGTTTTTATGGCTTTATATATATTAAACTTTTTTCTTTATTAATTTTATTTTTTATTTCTTCTTTAATTAACAATTTGTTTTTAATTTTATTTAATTGTTTCATCATTTAACAAGCTAATTTTATGAAATAAACATTATGTATGGCTTGCAAATGCCTTCGTACTTTTCTTTTTTGTTAAACATATATAGTTAATACAAGTATTATTATTCTTATTATTGCCAACATTAACAATGTATGACCAATTTAATATTTCACTCTTCTTTATTTCTACTGTGTGATAAACAACACTGGTCGACAAGAAAAATGCCGGCGAATAAAAGCCATTGATTCTGATAGATCTGAACCGGTACATTACTAGTCCGAAACTGAAAAGTTTCCATCACCCACCAATTTTGAGAAAATCGCGGTCAAAGTATCATGCACTGCTTGAATCGGCACTTTTCAAGGCTTAATAACTCCCAAACCTTACGTTGCCCAGAGTGGGTATTCAGCTTAAGAAGAGCTTTGGCCTTTCTACTTCATTATTAAACAATAATATCCAATGGGAGACCTCTTGTTCTTTAGTTTTAATGTATTTTACAAACTTAAATTTGTCACAAATTTTTGCTATGTTGTAGCCCTGGAACTTAACAAATCTGGTGAAAGTCTTGGCTTTGGTTAGAAACATTGGTTTGGGATTATAACTTAAGTCTACAAACCAAACGTTTTATGGGCCGACAACACATTCTCTGGACATTTTTGATTACTACACAGAGAGAATTATGTGTTGGGAAATTAAGAATTAATCGTACTCAAAGTTGTACTATTCTTTTTTTAAGTATGGAATTTTTAAAAATACTAAGATTAAGTTTTTTTTCCTTACTTTAAAACCAAACAAAATTCAAAATGAATACAAAAAGTACTTACACAAAAATTAAGAACAAAATTCTTGAATTAAAATTTTTCTATCCCTAAATTAAAAACGTCTGTACTTAAGTTTGATGGAAAGGGGGGAGAGGGGAAGAGCGGCAAAGCGGTGTTTCTCCGTCTCGCTCTCACCGCCCGTCTCGCTCTGCTCTCCCGCTTTGTCTATTTATAGCTTGACCACTGTCGCAAGCGTATGTGTGTATTTCAGTCTTTGACGCCGTCCTCTGATTTGCATGCCTGGTCCAGAGGCTAAAGTGTTCGAGTCTTAATCCAACGATTGCGGGTTCGTGAACCGTCGCAGCAATTGTGTTTTCGAAAAAATGTAAGTTGGCTTTTATAGACTTTCTATAATATCTATATCCATTTAACTTAACATATCAACAAACAGCCGGCACTTCCTAATCCTCTCCGGAAACTGGCCATTTACAGCCGGCACTGAAGCCGACATCTCGAGAATCCTCTCGAGAAGCTGGCCATTGCAGCCGGCACTGCCTAATCCTCTCCAGAAACTGGCCATTTGCAGCCGGCTCTGCCTAATCCTCTCCAGAAACTGGCCATTTACAGCCGGTACTGCCTGATCCCTCGAGAAACTGGCCATTTACAGCCGGCACTGCCTGATCCTCTCCAGAAACTGGTCATATTTGCAACCGGCTCTGCCTGATCCTCTCCAGAAACTGGGCCATTTGCAGCCGGCACTGCCTGATCCCCTCGAGAAACTGGCCATTTACAGCCGGCACTGCCTGTTCCTTTCCAGAAACTGGCCATTTGCAGCCGGCACTGCCTGATCCTCTCCAGAAACTGGCCATTTACAGCCTCCCTCTCAATTTTACATAATTTTTTTACCCAGTGTCAAATAATTAAGAATGATTCGTTGTTAAACTAAGAACTTTTGTGTATTAAATTGAAAATTATTCGGTCTTAAATAAAATACATTTTGCACTTTTCTTGAGCATAAAATGTATTCAAACACGTAATTAAATACTTAATATTAGTATTCGCATTCTTAAAAATTTTACTTGAACTGAGTACAAAACGACATCTAATTAAGTACAAAAAGTTCTCGGTCGTTATTTGAGTATTTTTTACTTACTTTAAGTGCATTTTTACTTAAAAATTCTCTCTGTGTATATTTATATACAAAGTTGAATTTGTTCTTAATGTATTCAACTTAATAATAATTAATTTCTGGAAAGTTTGAAGAAACATATATGTTCCGAACCCAAAGCCGTCTTAAACAAAAATCTTCAAATATCAGGGCTCCAATATAGCAAAAATTTGTGAGAAAACGTCTACGAATGCCTACTTATTTATTTCATCTACTATCTTTTATCCGAACGCTGATCAAGAATATATACATACATATATGTCGGTGATTGCCATATTTTGGCGTATAAAGATTTATAATTCTTGGAATGTAGCATTTCATGTAAACGCAAGGCGATGGCGGCGCGTCGCTTGGGCAGAGCGACAAAAGGCGTCGCGTCGCAGCCGCCGAGTATGGTTCGAAGGAAATTGGCAGGCGGTTAGGGAACGAGGAGTCAGTCTCCGCTGATCGTCGCTGCGTAAAGTTCGAAACATACTTCGCTAAAATGGAACCCGAATATACTTCGATATATATGAACTTTATAGAGTCGGAGATTTCTTCTTCTGCTTACTACTTACATTCCCTTGTACCCTATGGGTAAGGGGTAATACCCTTGAAAGTATGTAAACAAAGAATTGTTTTTGAGGGGGTCCTTTAATGACTATTCAAAATTACATGGTGTGGCGAAGAGGGGGTCAAAAAGGAAATGAACAGACCCTAATGTAATTTTTTTAAGTCGCAAATATATTATTTATTTATGTCGTTTGCAACCGGCAGCACCGATATTATGTCGCTGTTATGACAAAAATTTATGCAATCGGCGTGTTTATGAGGGCAGACTTTAGTCTTGACCCCAAATTTTGTCATGAGTTTTTCTAGCTCTACCTCTTATAGTTACTAAGATGTTGGTGGTATAGACAGACAGGCAGATTGGCGGATACGCCTTAGTTGTCTCTTCTAATTATGTTGACTTAATTCTTGTACAAGTATAATACTTTACATACTTTGTCGTTTGCAAACGGCGGCGTTAAACGACGCCATAATTTCAATAAATGTATAATATTATGTTATATAAATATATATTCCTCCCATGGAATAAGGCCCTGTGGAATAAGTAAATCGCAACCTATTGCTTACCATTTTCGTCCATGGATGGTTCGCATCCACTCGCACTTATATCAATGTCATCGAACTGCTTACGGCAATTGTTGCATTGCAGTGGCTCTAGAACTAGGCACTTATCGCCATACGCCCACTGATCTGCTGCCATGCCCTTATTACGTTGTTGGTCCTTAAGCCGTTTGCGCAAGGTTCGAGTTAGTCGCGTCAGACGGCAAATTTCGGCATCCCTGTCCAACATTCGCTGATTAACCGACTTCAAGTCGTTCTTCAACTTGGCTTCGAACAACACCAGCGATTTAACTACACAGGCCAGCTCCTCGGTGCGACGCCTCTTCTCCCTGGCCAGCTCACGCTGCAGTTGCTTGTTCTGCAAGTCGTAGCCGAAGATCATGTGGAGAAGCCGTCGTCGTTGTAATCTCTCAGGTGTTGGCATCGTCGTCAATGTCTTCGCGCCCCCGCAGCCATTGCTAGCAGTGCCTGAGGAACTAGAGCCAGAAGAACTGCGCTGAATTACACTTCCACTCCCACTGCTATGGATACACCTCGACGACTGTAAGTTGTTGTCCAAGTTCTATAAAAGAAAATTAAGGTTTTAAAACAATTTTAAACAAATTCGCAAAAAAAGACTTCTGAAAATCCGCTTTTTATACCCGGTACCAATAGGGAACAGCAGTATTATAATTAAGTGCCAACCGAGGATGTATGCCGACCCCATAAAGTAAATATATTCTTGATCAGAATCACCAGCCGAGTCGATTTAGCAATGTCCGTCAGTCCGTCCGCGTTGGTAAACAGATCTCAGAGACTATAAGAGCAAATTTGGGGACATAATTCTAATCCGTTGCACGCAGATGAAGTTTGTTTCAAAATGTTGCCACGCCCACCCAAACGTTACATAAGCTATAGTCGTAATATTCGATTTAAAGTAAATACATAAATTAAATAAATAGGATTGTGCGGTCGTTTTCTGAAAATTTCAGTAAAATCGGTTAATTAACTTGGGAGTTATTAGGCAATTTGGTGATAGGCTCTACTAGACACCTAATGCTGTTTGCAAAGCTGCATGTAGCCGACCGGGTCGAGGGCTCGATACCAGGCGCCGGCGAAATTTTCGTACCACTTTTTCTTCAATATTTGTATGTTATTATTAATATTATTTTTTGGTTTACAAAAAAATTGAATAAAAGAGAACATCATTTTTAAGCTAAAACAATAAAAACGAGAAAGAAAGGTAACTTCGTTAAACCGAAGTTTGTATACCCTTGCAGTCTGAAATTGGATCATTAAAAATCGATCCATTTTGGTAATGTTAAAAAAAAATGTCAAATTATGTAAATTTTGTAAATTTTAAATTTTACATGTAGAATTTTACATTTTCACAAAAATCGACCGATCCCTTCTATGGCAGCTATATGATATAGTTGTCCGATCTTAATGAAATTAAAACCGTATTTCTAGAACTATAAAAAACGACTATATCTCGAAGTTTATAGAAATTCGTTGAAAAACAGAGAAGTTAAAATTTTTTTTACATTAATTTCGCCATCATTCCTATGGCAGCTATAGGATATAGTGGTCCGATTTCGGCCGTTCCGACATATATACTGCGTGCTAAAGAAATAAGACTATGCTGAAAATTTAGAAACTTAGAAACCGACAGACGGACAGATGGACGGACAGACAGACAGACGGACAGACAGACAGACGGACATGGCTAGATCGACTCGGCTGGTGATGCTGATCAAGAATATTTATACTTTATGGGGTCGGAGATGCCTCCTTCACTGCGTTGCAAATATCTTGGCAAAATTATAATACCCTCTGCAAGGGTATAATGAAAAACAAAAATATAATAACTTGGTTATCGTTGGAACTGAACACGGGCCGATCCCGCAAAACTTAAGTGCATCGCCCGCTTAGACAACTGGGTAATTCCCGATATTAAATATGAACCCGCCGTTTTCATACTAACTATGGTCGCGTTCACCACAATATGGTTACTGATTAGTGATGGATCAGTATTTAGTGATTAAGTTTTTCTGGTGAACGCTCATGATAAATAACATACGCTGTCCTAATAATAATCGGCTTGGAACCTATCGGCTTTGAACCTGTCTTTGCGCTTAACGTAAAAAAAAATTTCATTTAAGGGACGCCTCCTTTTCTTGAAAAGGCGGGTTGCCAAATCCATTTCGTCCACTACCTCAATTGCATTGAATTCTTTTTATCTGGCGACTATCTTTTCCGGACTGGTAGTTGTTAGGCAGTTTGACAGGGAGGGTAGGAACCGGCCCTTAATAGTTTAAAAGCGTAAATTTCATTGCGAATAGTTTTAATTAATGATTGTTTTAAGTAAAAGTTTGGGTACCGGGTATCTTACAGTCAAAAACACTCCACTGTAGCTTTCTTACTTTTTTTTTTTTTTACCTCTTTACGGCCGGTTCCTACCCTCACTGTCAAATTTTTGAGGCCAGATAAAGTTCCGGCTTAGAAAATTTGATTTCCTATCGTATAAATGTGAAAGCTAACTTTAGCCGAAACCAAGACTTCCTGTAAAATATTTTCCGGCCCGGCAACAAAATTATTTCCGATAACCGATAACAATAAAAACGGACGGACACCTGTTGTGAATGCTTGCGTTTGTTTGAATGATTCTACCTTTCTTTTCGGCGATGGCTGAAACAGAGATAGAGGTTGCCACTCCTCCACCAGTACCGATACCTTTCCCGCTTCTTTTTGAGATGATCGTCTTCCATCTTCCACAGCAATTGTCCTCCTGACTAGGCAGTAAACTAAAGAGCAAAACTTTCCAAGCTTCGAAATTTTGAAATTTTTTTTACCCTAGTGACAGTGTAGAGCTTTACAGCAATAATCGCTAAATAAAAGTAAAGTTAACAGTGCTATGTTAATCTTTCACAGCCAGATACATTTTTGAAGAGCAGGAATTGTTTTTATCTGGTGACTATCTTTTTCGGACAGGTAGCTTTCAGGCAGTTTGACAGGGTGGGTAGGAACCGGCCCTTAGATGTCCCCCTTAAAGTAAACCAAGCCGAAAAAATTTTTGTTTTTCCAAGTTTTCCATCCAGTTGTCGTTTGTCTATAAGAAGAGCGCGCACTCTGTCTGAACCCTAAGGTATCGGGAAACATTAAAGTAAAGCATAAAAATTCTTGTACTATTTGATCTCTTGGTGCTCGTTTAGTGTAAAGATGTCCAAAACAGCAAAACCGAAAAAGAAGGTAAGAATTTATATTTAGTTTTATTTGTTAATCAATACATATTTTATTTAAGTTAATATTTTTTATATTAAACAACTGCATCAAAAGTAAAAACAATTGCTGTGTATACATTTTGAGGGATTGTGTAGTGTCGTTATTTTAAGGTAGCGTTACCGACCGAAAATAAAAAAATAAATGTTTAACGCATGCACATTGGCAAAAACAAAACGTAGTAAATCGCACTATTTAAGTCTCGAATCATATATTTTTTCTAACGATTCAGGGCCTCAGATAAAAATAGTGAAATTAAATATGTTTTTTAAGGGGGGAGTACACTTTGATTTTCAAAAAATGTATTTTTTTGGCTTAAAATGTTCCTTGGGATGTATACTTTAATTTAGAAAAGACTCCAAGTCCGCCAGAATATTCCTTACCGCTTTACGAAGCGATTTCCTAAAACATGTACCGGCGCGCTGAGAGCATTTTATCTTTAAACGCGTTTATCTCGAAACGGGGCTTTCAAACTGGCGGAAATAACTCTAACCAGTTATTATTAAACTTGGATATCGCCTAGGTTTTCTTGTTTAGAATTAAATTCTGCTTAGAAATACGTATCCACATTTTCGATTTTGTCAAAATGGATTTTAATCCACGATTTTGTAAGCATTTTAGGGTTAAAAATGGACTTTTTTCCTAAGGCCACAACTTTTGAAAACAATTAATTTAAAAAATCGGAATACGTATTTCTAACCCGAATTTCATTACTTATCAGGATTTTGTTCGATTTATGTTCCAGGATCACATGGGAAGGAGTATTTTCTCACGCCGTTTTCCGACTTCCGCGCGAGGACGCCCGCGCGACCTGGTGCACCGGCCACGGGGGGACGCCAATCGAGTTAAAAAAAATACAAATTGTAGTTCGAAGGATGAGTAATAAATGGGTTATAACATATTTGCCCTCCCTGAGTGTTTTATTGCTTAAAAAAATTAACGAAAATGCCTTACTTTTTGGACGTTCAAAGTGTACTCCCCCCTTAATAGATTTTTAATCAATTATGCGCATAGTTGATTTAAGTATGTTCCATATTAGAATCGTTCATGGAGCAAAGTATTGTATTTATTTTAATATGTTTATTATAGATTCAAACAGTTAAAAATACTAAAAAATAGTTGATTAGAATACCCCATATTAAAACCGCTAAGTTTTTATACCCGGTACCCATGGGGTACAAGGGTATTATAATTTAGTGCCAACTAAGAATGTATGTAACAGGCAGAAGGAGGCATCTCCGACCCCATAAAGTATATATATTCTTGATCAGCATCACCAGCCGAGTAATTTAGCCATGTCCGTCTGTCCATCAGTCCGTCTGTCCGTGTTGGTAAATAGATCTCAGAGACTATAAGAGCTAAAGCCACCAAATTTGGTGACATCATTGGAATCTGTTGCACGCAGATCAAGTTTGTTTTAAAATTTCGCCACGCCCACTTCCGCCCCAAAAATCATAATCAAAAACGTTATATTAGATAAAGTAAATGAATAGGCTTGAGCGGTCGTTTTCTGATAATTTCATTATAATCGGATAATAAACATGAGAGATATTAGCAATAAAGTTCGAATTTTAAGGCATCCCCCTAAGGCAAGCTGCGCAGCCTGTAGCCGTTTGGGACTTGGGTTCGAGCCCTGACCGCGCCCAAAACTTTTTTGTTCGATTTTTCCTGTTTTTTGCGTTTTGTCCTTTTTATTTTATTAATATACACGGAAGAAAAAATAAAAAGTAAAATAAAAATGAAAAAAAGAAAAAATGTTTTGGTTTTGTGTGAGATTGAACTCGGGCCGATTTCGCAAAATGTAAATGCATCAGCCGCATAGGCAACTGGGTCATTACCTATATTACACTTTAACTGAATAAAATGGGGGAAAACTGAACAAGCCAGAAAATAAAAATATAAGAAAAAAATTCCGTGGATTTTTGCGGGACTTGAACTCAGATCTTTTTTGCATAAAAATCCTTTGCCCACTGCTGAGACCTCTAGGCTATGCCGTTCATTACATAATTGCCAGCGATTTTTACATCTAATAGCATCTTCATTTTCTTAATGAAAATATGATTTTTATTGTAATAGAGATGCACAAGCATGTGTGTGTGAAAGAGGAAAGAGATCGACTGTTGACCAAAAAATGGGTCCAGATCTGTAGAACAGAAGCAAGAAATGAAAAAATTAACCAAATTCACTTTCATAAATCAACTTTGACCTAACTGATATAAAATGTATTAATGGAATAAAAGGGAGAAAAAATAAACAAGAATATAAATTAAAAACGAGAAAGAAAGCTAACTTCGGTAAACCGAAGTTTATATACCCCTTGCAGTCAGCAATTGGATCATTGAAAATCGATCCAATTTGGGAATGTAAAAAAAAATGTCAAATTATGTAAAATTTGTAAATTTTACATTTTACATGTAGAATTTTACATTTTCATATAAATCGACCGATCCCTTCTATGGCAGCTATATGATATAGTTGTCCGATCTTAATGAAATTAAAACCGTAATTTTAGAACTATAAAAAACGACTATATTTCGAAATTTATAGAAATTCGTTGAAAAACAGAGAAATTAAAATTTTGTACATTAATTTCGCCATCATTCCTATGGCAGCTATAGGATATAGTGGTCCGATTTCGGCCGTTCCGACATATATACTGCGTGCTAAAGAAATAAGACTATGCTGAAAATTTAGAAACTTAGAAACCGACAGACGGACAGATGGACGGACAGACAGACAGACGGACAGACAGACAGACGGACATGGCTAGATCGACTCGGCTGGTGATGCTGATCAAGAATATATATACTTTATGGGGTCTGAGATGCCTCCTTCACTGCGTTGCAAATATCATGGCAAAATTATAATACCCTCTGCAAGGGTATAAAAAATTCCATAAAGGAAATACTCTGGATCAGAATGAGTCATTACGTGCCTATCCAGGACTTAAAATTACGCCTAACTGAACATTAAAAACAAGAAAGAAAGCAAACTTCGGCAAGCCAAAATGTATATACCCTTGCAGATAATAAATAAAACAATAAAAAGCAATCCTTTTCTGCTTTTCGTGACTTTCGTGCGATTCTCGTAGTGGAAAAGAACCCTTATAAGATTTGCTATATCCCATTCTGCATTATGAGCTGAATGCGACTTTTTCCTGAGTATAAATTATAGGATAGTTATCTAGTGTTGACAAAAATGATAAAGTTTTTGGTTTTAGTAGTTATTTACGATAGTATCGATAGTCCGTAGTACCGTATTCATTTTCTGCCAATCGTTGTGTGATTTGTGACTACCACCAGTAGCAGCTGTTTCTTAAATAAATTAAATTGATTGCTCGCTGGCGGACCAAATATGAAACAAATTATAATTTTCTCTTCTTTTTAACTAATAAGTTATTAATATGAATTGGCTATTGCATTCTTGATGATCCTAGCTGGCGTAGATGCTCCACTGTCGGCCACTGCCTCCTCCTACACTAACAGGCTCGGAGCTATGGCGCTCGGTGGTTTCTCTTTCTAGACACCGTCTTTTGCTTCAGCTTCTCGTGCTAGTAAAAGTCAATTTACACTACAGACCATCAACAATCTACCGTCGACAGTTTATGATGATGCGTATGAATATGCAATAAGCAATACATGTGTCAGAAAGGGACAGAAAATGTCGCATCAGCTCCGCATCAACTACAAATACTAAAATCATCTCTAACTTGTATACAGTATTTTTACATATTTAGGTGATTTTTGTGGTTTGGCGCTTGTGTCATTTATTATAAAAAACCCACAACTGCTATATACAGTGTTCAGTCCAAATCACCGAAATAGTAATCACTACCGTATAAACATGCTGTTCACTATATTATATAAAAGACACAACTTATTTGAGCCATTTCATAAAGATTGGTTAAAATACCACTTGTTCTATTTAAATTATACAGCATTTTATATAGTTAAATGTCGACTAGTTAGACAGAGCACTGTACGCCTACTGGACACGCATCACCTCGTGCTCTGTTTAAACAGGCGCAGCAGGAAAAAAGTTGATGCGACTTTTAAGCGCCTGTGTAAAAAGGCTATTAGCAAGGGAGGCGCGAAAGGAAGGAAATATTTGATAATACACCCGCGACCCTTGCGAAAATAAAATATATTAAAATAAAATTATGTTTTTTTAAAATGTAATTTCACAGGAAAAAAAGAAAAGTGTCAAGTTCCAACTTAAAAAATTATAGACATGCTTATTGCTTCTCCTCTGCTCGTCCCTGACCAGTGGTCTACTACTGGGATTATTTTCTTAGTTGGCTACCACCCCAAAATGCTGAACAAAAAGAAGGAGAATGAGAGCAGCCCGTCCTTGGGAAGCAGCCAAGCAGCCACCACTGCATTCCGTGGAGAAGTCACGGAGAAAGATCATGGTGGTCAGTCCCAAGGAACAGCGCGCGGTGACTTAAGCGCTAAGTTCGTGGCAGGAGCCGACGTGGACGTGGATGTGCCCAACGATTTGACACGTAGCAGATGTTCTACGACACAATGCGAAGAGATCCACCAGCAGCCAACTGGACGAGGAGGAGGAGCAGCAGATGGAAGAGGCCGGACACACAAAGATGTCGTTCGGTCAACACTCCCCAGCGGGATCTGGACCAGCTCTCCAGCAGTGGCAGTAGCAGCTGCTGCAGGGCCAGGAGCAGCTCGTCCTCGTCGGCGGCATGGGGAGCTGGTCCCGCGGCATTGGCAATCATAATTTAAGTAAATAAATAAATAAATAAATTTGTTCATTTTGCAGGTATTTATGGACTGACCGAGTTTTATTTGAATTGTAAACAAACACATGTGACAGTATGGCCGTTCGTATGGATTTTCGGTGAGCACCATAAAACCCGGTAACACTAGAAAGATGGAACCCTTTTAGCTAGCAGCTTACATGTGAGTTTTTGTAAGAAACTGAATTTATTCAGAGCGGTCTCCGGTTTATTTAGATCCTAGCTTAGGTAGCTAACATCAAATCTTATTCTAGATATACATTCTTGAGTGCGATAGGGGTGAACACAGGATTCGTGGATCCCACGCAGCGATTCAAATTACATATACATATTGTCAAGTGTTTTGTGTTAGGCCCGTTTGGCTGCTATATTTAAAGATATGCTGAGATCCCATGCAGGGGATCAGTTTACATTAAAATATATGTGTTACGCCCAGCCTGTAGCTAAGTTAAGAGTCATGCACACATGCGCTAAGCAGCGTACAGCTGCATTGATTTTTTAAAGATAAATATATATTTATTTATAAACGTGTTCATGTGTGAACACTAGCTAAGGTAAGCTGGTAGTTAATGTTTATATCCGTTACCCATAGGGTTCAAGGGTATTATAAAGTAGTGCCAACCAAGAATGTATATAACATGTATGTAACATGGCAGAAGGAGATATCTCCGACCCTATAAAATATATATATCAGCGTCAGTAGCCGAGTCGATTTAACCATGTCCGTCTGTCCGCCTGTGTGAAACAACAGATCTAAGAGATTATAAGAGCTAGAGTTACAAAATTTGGTGACAACAGTGGAATTTTTGCCACGCCCTTTCCCGCCCCTGAAAATCATACAAAACTGAGTATAAGCTAAAATCGTTATTTTCGGCTTAAAGTCAATAGATAAAATACATAAATAGGCTTTTGAGGAAATTTTCTGAAAGTTGGAATAAAACCGGATGATAATCATGGAAGTTATTAAACAATAAAGTTTATATGTATGATCCTTCTTCTTCTATGTTGACAATGCCATTGCGTGTTGCTCAACATGTTCCTAGCAACATTTGTCGCTTTTGAGAGTTTCCCAACATGTTCCTAGCTACATTTGTCTCTTTTGAGTGTTGCTCAACATGTTTCTAGCAACATTTGTCTTCATTTGTCAACATTTTCTTTTTTCCATGTCCATATGCTATTTAATTTCACCCAAAATGCTTTGGTT
The DNA here is from genome assembly GCA_014170255.2 of Drosophila triauraria. Classification (NCBI taxonomy): domain Eukaryota; kingdom Metazoa; phylum Arthropoda; class Insecta; order Diptera; family Drosophilidae; genus Drosophila; species Drosophila triauraria. Next base: position 14,412,505 of record JABJVT010000008.1, read on the forward strand.
ACCGGTGATTGTTCTGTGTTCGTGTGTTTTCGAGGCGAGCATCTCCTCCAAGACCGGCGGGTCCCACAAGCACGCTTTGCTCGCCATCACCCACGGTGTGAATCATTTGATTGTCAGCATGAAAAGGTTTTCCGTTCCCCCGGTCATAAAGAACATCGGCAACAACCCCATCGGCATCTTCGGCACATCTCCGGCTGCCACGGCGACGAAATACTGGAACCCTCTACCAACGTAACCTGGTTCAAGGGATGAAAGGTGGAGCGTAAAGAGGATAACGCCAGTGACAAGGAAATGATCGATTAAATAAAGAGCCCATAGCTCCTAACTAAGCCTCCGGCTAAGTCGTCAACTTATTCATTGAAATGGGTTATCGCGCATTAAGGGTCGGTAACAACGGAGCAAAGTTCCCCCCAACGTAATCCTAAACTTCGATCTTCCGTAGAGAGCGGACGGGAAAGTTATAGAGAATTAAAAGACAAAAAAAATTCAAATACTGGAGTATTCTAAGATAAGCGAAAAAATGCTGAAACAGAAAAATAAATAGTTTTCGACACACAAAATTAGTGATATGATTAAAACAAGTGCATAATCGTATATATAAAAATGAATCGCAGAATGTGTTGCTAAGCGCATAACTCAACAACGCCTGGACCAATTCGGCCAATTCTTTTTTTTAAATGTTCGTTGAAGTCCAAGGATGGTTCTTACGGCGAGAAAAAGTCGAATAATTGCCGGGAAAACCCTACAAACAGCCCTTTTCTTTTTCACATACAAACTTTTCTAACTAAAACGGCTGCTTAAATATTATTGTCAGGTGATTTTCGTCAAACATTTTCTGTCGTTTATATAAATGGTGAGTCTAGAACTGTTAAAGTGTACTATTTATATGTGCGTGTACGTTTCTCATTTTCTCAAGACCAAGACGAGCAAATATAGGAAGGCGAACGCGTAGTACAAATGGGGTATTACAAAGACGATCACGGAGTGTAGACTTTCCGATACTTCCGCGATACTTCCCCGACTCTTCCGCGACTCTTCCGTGATTCTTCCGCGATGCTTCCACTACTCAGTTAATATTATGTGACAAACCGGTATTGTGTTCACTGTGAAATTGTGAAAAAATAATTTAAACAAATAAGTTATTCGTTTCCTAACATTTCAATTGGAAACCAACAAATAAATCACGTATATTGTGCAAATTTGTATTCAGTTTCAACAGCTGGCATTTGTGTTTAAGGTGGTAAGTTAAACTATGTAAATTATGTGGATCGTGCATTTGAGGTTAATTTCAGAGGACGAGGTTAAATGCAGAGGTTAAACGCCTAGAGGACGACGTGCGAACATCGGCCTCCGCACAAGACATGCAAGCCAGCAACAAGTGTATTCTCTAAACTTAAGCGAAGAAAGACAAAATATAATAAGAGCAAATGCCCGATTGGGACAACGCGTGAGGACACGAAGTTCAATATGATCCCACTGCGAACTACAGTGATAATGCAAATTTAGATACTGGGCCAATGACGACTATATGCCGATATTGCAATGCGTTAAAGTTCAAAAGAGAAACGGCTGGATTGTGCTGCGCAAGTGGAAAAGTCAAACTGGATCCATTACTTACACCACCACAGCCACTAAAACCATTGTTCGATGGAAGTGATCCCGATTCCATCCATTATCTTCAACATATCCTTGAATACCTTTGGAGCTAATATCATTTGAGAAGGCGGCTTCATGCCGACTTGCAAGGTTAAAGATACAACAACAAAATATATCATTTACATGGTTCAATGGTGCTAACACCAGATGAAGCATCAATTTCTGCAAATATATTTCATTTCGTAAATGGCGGATCAGCTGAATGTGCGGTGCAATATACAGGGAACACAACAGTTAAACAGACGAATTATTGAACATTTACAAGCATTTTTTCACGCTAATAATGTTCAAAACAGCATTAGAACGAATGCCATCGGATACGCAGGAATTTGATTGAGGCAACCATTATTAAATGAAAGTACGCATATGAAAATATATGTATTTTTCGAATACCAATGATTTCGACTGATCTTCCGATTGACTTCAAACAATTGCAATTTCAAGTTCACCTTGCGTTAACAAGTCGCAAGGCAAATACCTTAGTGTTTGTGGGATAAATTTAGAAAATCCTTGTTTCTCACATGGGCAGTTATATGTTGCGTATTCACGAGTTGCGAAACCATCCGCTTAGTTTGTGTTAACGTCAGACAAAACAAGTGGGAAAGCTACAGTCGAGTGTGACCAACTGTGAGATACCCGGTACCCAAAGCATTGTGGGTGAAATTAAACAGCCCATGAACATGGAAAAAAGAAAATGTTGACAAATTAAGACAAATATTGCAAGAAACATGTTGAACAACACTCAAAAGAAACAAATGTTGCTAGGAAGATGTTGGCCATTGGCCAACTCTCAAAGCGATAGATGTTGCTAGGAACATGTTGAGCAACACGCAACAAAGACAAATGTTGCTAGGAACATGTTGAGCAATACTCACGTGCGCGCGCTCTCTCTCTCTCTCTCTCTCTCTCAAGCAGCTTACCAAGGAACTTTATTGTTTAATAACTTCTATGTTTATCATCCGCTTTTACTTAAATTTGCAGAGCACGTCCGCAATCGCCTCCTTATCAATTCTATCTATTTACTTTAAGCGAAAGTTACGCCTTTAGCTAATATTACGTTTTTTTTTGTTTTCGGGGGCGGAAGTGGGCGTGGCCAAATTTCAAAACAAACTTGATCTGCGTGCAACAGATTCCAATGTTGTCACCAAATCTGGTAACTCTAGCTCTTATAGTCTCTGAGATCTGTTGTTTCACACGGACAGACGGACATCAAGAATATATATACTTTATAGGGTCGGAGACTTCTCCTTCTGCCTGTTACATACATTCTCGGTTGGCACTAACTTATAATACCCTTGTTCCCTATGGGTACCGGGTATAAAAACAAAAAATGTGGTTTACCAAAGAGCACTTCAATGAAACTGATCGTTTGCCGACTCTTATAACGCTTCGATTAAGTATTTACTTTGGATTCACTTTCATTCACTTAGAGAAGTTCAACTAAATAACTTTTCATTTTTATACCCGGTACCCATAGGGTACAAGGGTATTATAAGTTAGTGCCAACCGAGAATGTATGTAACAGGCAGAAGGAGAAACCTCCGACCCTATAAAGTATATATATTCTTGATCAGCGTGACTAGCCGAGTCGATCTAGCCATGTCCGTCTGTCCGTCTGTCCGTCTGTCCGTCTGTCCGTCTGTCCGTCTGTCCGTCTGTCTGTCCGTGTGAAACAATAGATCTCAGAGACTATAAGAGCTAGAGTTACCAAATTTGGTGACAACATTGGAATCTGTTGCACGCAGATCAAGTTTGTTTTAAAATTTGACCACGCCCACTTCCGCCCCCGAAAAGAAAAAACGGTATATAACCATATGCATGATTTTCGGCGTAAAGTAAATAGATAGACTTAATAAGTAGGCAATCGTGGACGTGTTCTGAAAATTTAAGTAAAATCGGATGATAAACATAGAAGTTATTAAGCAATAAAGTTTCTGTGAGAAAGAGAGAGAGAGAGAGAACGCGCGCACGTGCGTGTTGCTCAGCATGTTCCTAGCAACATTTGTCATTGTTGGTGTTGCTCATCATGTTCCTAGCAACATTTGTCGCTTTGAGTGTTGCTCAACATGTTTCTAGCAATATTTGACTCTATTTGTCAACATTTCCATTTTCCATGTTCATGTGCTGTTTAATTTCACCCACAACGCTTTGGGTACCGGGTATCTTACAGTCGGTCACACTCGACTGTAGCTTTTCCACTTGTTGTAATCGAAATGAATTCAAATGAAGTAAAACTTTTCCGTTGCAAATATAAAACAAACAAAAAAAATGTTTCTTCATCACCAAACGAAATGATACATAAAACGAAGCCATCTGGTGGCGAAACGGAGTTCGCCGGGTCAGCGAGTTATATATTATATATGTCGTGACACGATGATATTATTTGAGCTTAACGGCCGTTGCGCGTCGCTCATCTCTAATTCTTTGTCCATTTCCTTAGTTAAGTTATTTCTTATGTTATCCTCAGAAGAGTAGATAATTTTGAGACTAAACGAGACAAGGCTATCTGTCGCTGTACGTGGTCCCTTGTGTTGCTTAGCGTGAGTGAGTAAGCAGGATGGTAATAGTGATGCAAGTAATTTGTACAGTTGATTTTGTCGTCGCAGAAATCGCTGCCATGAGGCGTAAAGCTGTCTAGAACATTCACCTTAAGCAAAAACAAGGAAACTCGTTTTGTGCGCGTAGCTAAATAAACTTCAATTAAATAAAATATGAATTCTGATCATATTCCCGACCCGACATATACATTAGAGTGTATCGAAAAACAACATTTTTTGAATTTCGATGACGCTGGGTGAGGAAAAGTTGCAAAACCATGTCAAATGAAAGCACAAAAAATTTTAGCCCGAAAGGATAATATTCACTATCCCCGCAACGTCCTTGAAATTTCTAAATTTTCCGTCCGTCTGTCTGTCCGTCTGTCGGTATCTACGCGAACTAGTCTCTCAGTTTTTAAGCTATCGGGCTGAAACTTTTAGCATAGTCTTATTTCTTTAGCACGCAGTATATATGTCGGAGCCGAAATCGGATCACTATATCCTATAGCTGCCATAGGAATAATGGCGAAATTAATGTAAAAAATTTTAACTTTTCTGTTTTTCAACGAATTTCTATAAATATCGAGATATAGTCGTTTTTTATAGCTATATCGTATAGCTGCCATAGAAAGGATCGGTTGATTTGCATGAAAATGTAAAATTCTACATGTAAGAAGTAAAATTTACAAAATTTACATAATTTGATTTTTTTTCGACATTACCAAAATGGATAGATTTTCAATGATCCAATTGCAGACCCTAGCGGTATACAAACTTCGGTTTACCGAAGTTAGCTTTCTTTCTTGTTTTAATGGTTATTTATACATTCTCACCGAACGGTTCTTCATGAAGGCTACAGATGGGTTCTTTAAGCCTTCATTCATAACAGTTATATAACTGTTATCAATGAGTTATTTTGAAGCGGTATTTTGCACGAAAGATACATTGCTACAGAACCGTTATTGATGTGTGCTGCAGATGGGTTATATAGCGCATATATTAGAAACTAAAGTTGGAAGCGAAACACGAAGATTGCCGAAGTGTAATATACGTTATTTATACGAGGTGTGTTTAAGAAGCATCGCGAATTTTGAATTTTCGCGGGTTACGTATATTCGAATTTCGATTTTTTTGTGGCGTTATGTTGCTACTCATGTCTCTCACTTATGCCGACAAGCTCGGCCATTTTGAATGTTCACTTAGTTGTTGACAGCTACTTTGCTTGCACGTGTTTTGGATCGACTTCGATTTTTACCTATTCAAAAAAATTGATCAAAGACCCTGTCGTAGGATATTAATCAAGCCCACTGTACAAGTACACTTAAGATTAATTCCCTGTTAGATATAAGTACTATTGTCATCCCTATCTAACTTATAGATTTAGATATATTTTTTCTTGGGCGTTGAAGATGCACTACGGTCAGTACACTCAAGTGGCCATTTAAAACCAAGCCCGGGCTTGTTAGGGTTAGGTGTTAAATAGGCGCGAAAGAAAAGTATAGAAAAAAGACTGCGAGGAAATTTAAACTACTATCAGGCAGCTCGATTGGTATCTTGCATATGTACTAGGTGGGTTAAGATTTATGTTTTTAGTTTAGGAAGGCTATCTACAGATGAGGTAATTTTATACAAATCATTATAATTTGCACATAATACTCTAAAGGGTTCATGCATTTCATACGATGTTCTGCATTGGTGCAAGACCAAAGGCAGGTAGGATCTTGTCGTTCTACATGGTACGTGGAAATTCAACTGACCCAATAGATCGCTGCTTTCCACGTCACCACGGATCAGATTATACATAAAGACAATGCCTAACATCGTTCTACGGTTTGCTAAGGAAGGTAGGTTAATCAGGAGAAGTCTACTAGAATAAGAGGGCAACCTAAGGTTTGCATCCCAGTTTAAGCCACGAAGAGCAAAATGTAAAAGTTCTTTTGAACAGACTCAATGCGTTTGCTGTGAACGTCCCACTGGGGACTCCAAACGCAAGATCCATATTCTAAAATAGGACGAACTAACGAAGTGTATAAATTCTTCGTGACGTAGGGGTCATCGAATTCCTTCGACCACCGTTTAATAAATCCAAGCACACCCCTGGCTTTATTCACAATGCACGAAATATGATCAATAAACTCCAGTTTAGGATCTAGGCGGATACCCAAATCGTCAACTAGCGTGATCCTTTCCAAAGAGCAGCAGTTCAGCGTATAAGTCGCAAGCATGGGGAGACACGTGAGAATGTCATCAGCTTGCATTTTGAGCCATTCAGGTTTAATAAGTTTACATTGCACCAAGTTTGAAAGTTATTAAGATCTGTTTGTAAATCCGACTGGCAAGCGCGGTCCTTGTATTGCACACAAAGCTTAACGTCGTCAGCGTACATGAGTACTCTGGAGTTAGTCAAGACTTTGGGCAGGTCGTTAATAAATAAAGTAAAAAGTAAGGGACCCAAGTGGCTCCCTTGCGGGACACCAGAGGTCACCCGGAGAACATTCGACAAGTTGTTTTAAATAGAACCTTTTGCGTCCTACCATTCAGATAACTTGAGATCCACCTAAGAAGATCGACAGGAAAACCCATTAAGTCGAGTTTCCTAACAAGAAGGAGTGATTAACGGAGTCAAATGCTTTACTGAAATCAGTATAGATCACATCTGTCTGCAAATTTTGTGGAAAGCCCCTTATAATGAAAGAAGTGAGCTCCAGAAGGTTAGTAGTCGTTGATCTTCGTTTAATAAATCCATGTTGGCATGGAGAAATTACTGATCTACACAGGTGCTGCAAATGGGGAGTAATTACGTTTTCGAAAAGTTTTGGGATGGCTGACAACTTAGAGATTCCTCTATAGTTGTTAGCATCCACTTTGCTACCTTTTTTGTGGAGAGGAATCACGAATGATTCCTTCCAAACAAGGGAAATTGGGAAGTTTCTAAGGATAAGGTAAACAATTTTAGAAGGGGACTGCACAGGGACTCGGCACAATACCTAAGCACACAGCCTGGTATTCCGTCGGGACCTGGCGAATAAACCGGCTTGACACGTTGAAGATCCAAAAGAAGGAGCTTTCGTTTAAGCTAGGACTGAAGATTAGGTTTGATTTGGGCATGCTATAAGAATTGGTTTGGTTTGAATCGGATGACGGAGAATAAGTAGTTTGAAAAACTGAGCAAAAGATCGGCGATTGCCTGATCATTGTTTGCTGTCGTATTTTCAAATGAAAGCGAGGAAGGATGTGTAATAGACTTACGTTTAGTGTTGACAAAATTATAAAACTGTTTTGGGTCCTGCGCAAACTGAACCCTACAACGAGTCAAATAGTTTTGTAACACTGCGCGTTAAGCACGGTAAACTTTGACCGAGCCGCTAAATAGCGAGAATGAACAGCTTGAGAACCGTTACGTTTAAATTTAGAATAGAGATTGGACTTAACATTTTTGAGGCGAGTCAACTCTTTACTAAACCAGGGAGGCTTATTGGAGATTGACGGATAGTATAACGGAACACATTCTGTAAAAAGGAGTTCATGGCATTGTAAAAATATCCATGGCACCCACCATGTCAGTGCACATGTAGAGATCGGACCAATCAAATTCAGATATAAAATTATTCAGCCGTCGAAAATCCGCCTTGCGAAAGCAGTGAATTTTCTTTTCTGGCCGATCAGACTTATTCTCCATAGCAGTCCCAATATCGATAGTCACATCGAAAGTAGGATGGTATGGATCTTCGGGTAGCGTCAAGGGCGGGACCCTAGCCAAACTGACTCTTGCCGGATCAGAGACAAAGCAGAGGTCTAGCAAGCCGATCTAAGGAATTTCGTACATAATTGACTTGAGACAACGAAATGTCAAACAAGCCATCAATAAAATCGTGACGTGCAGTAGTTAAAAGTGTGTTAGAGGATTCAGTTGTGGACCAAATAGCTCCAGGAATGTTAAAGTCACCTAGAACAATTAAATGGTCCCTATCCGAAAGTCTATTGGAGACCGACTGGATAGCGGAAAGGTGGTTCCACACACTAGAAAGGATAGAACAAACGAGAAAAACGTAACACGAGGCATTCGGTGGCCGACGCTCAATAAGAAAAGCTGCGAAAATAAAAACGTGCTGACACCAATAATTACGAGTGCTAGTGTTTCATCTAGAAGGTTTATCCCCTTTTACAGAACCTGTATAAAATTTTTACTGTGTTAACTGTGGCATACGGAGATGCTACCTTGGACCGAAGCAACGTTTAACAGTGGTACAAAATGTTCTCAAAAGGCCGACAAGATTGGCCTTTTGCCCAAGAATTGGCTCTTGCACCACGATAACGCCCCTGCTCACACACCGTTGCTTGTGCGCGACTTTTTGGCCAAAAACAACACACTAAAAATGCCGCAGCCACCTTATTCCCCAGATCTGGCCCCCTGTGACTTTTCTTGTTCCCTAAACTGAAGAGGCCCATGAAAGGACGACGCACAGTGTAAGATTTTGCCAATCTAGGGGGACTTTTAGCAAAAGTTGAACTATTTTTGAAGTCGATGAACTTTAAGCAGCACTTTAAGAAATGTTCAACTTTTACGAAAACAGGCACAAAAGAAAACAAAATTTTTTTTTTTGGAAGATAACGGTTTTAAAGCTTTGCATTAGAAATGCATGCAAATTTGCACTGGGAAGCGAGCATCAGTTGACAATGTTTAGTCTTTTCAATTGCATCGCGTGATCATTGTGAGCAGCCAAAGTTATTTTTCCTTTATCATTAGGCAATTATTGACCCACTTTCAAAAACAAAAATATTTTATTTGAACAAAAATATGTTTTTCATTTTTGAAAAAGTTCCAAAAAGTAAGTGTATTTTTCATATTTCCTTTTTGGTGAAAAAAACTTACATAACTCTATCGTATTCTATCCAACCAGAACATACATCATTCGCAGGCATTCATTCTGATTCAGAATCAAGAATAAAATCTTGCCCATATTTTGCCCAAAGACCTTCAATTTTGAAATGAGTGAAATAAGCCGTGCTGCATTTTTCGAGGTTTGGTCAAAGAACATTAAAACCGCTAAGCGAGACGCACTTGTAAAGTACGCAGTGATGGTGTTAGGCAATGATATTGATCACTCCAAATTGAAACTACACATGACTAAACTGTCTTTTGAGTTTCAAAACAGATTTGACAAATCTAGGAGAGATAAAGCCAGATTTTGACTTATAATGCAAGTTGGCTTCAGGTTACATTAAATGCCGAACACTATCGCATTGATGTCATTGCTTCCACCTCAAGTCAAAGAGGGAGGGCACAAAAGCATTTTCTGAGTGTTGTCCTAAAACACAACAAAGGAAAAGCCAAGATTTGTTGTCAACGATGGATGATGATCAACTGCTAGCAGCCGCAGAACAGGCTTTGCGGGCGGAAGGAAAGAGGATTCAGCTAAATTGATTAATGAATTATCAAATGCTCCAGCGTCAACGGGGACTATAATAAAGAAAGCTAAATTATCTGCTAATGGCACTTCAAAACGCCTTTCAGCAGATCAAGCACTTGCCCTTATGATCGACACGAAATTATTAATGCACCAATATAATACAATGAGGCAGCATACAAAAGTTGTCTGTCCAAAATTGTATCCATGCTATGATCTCGTTAAGGAGTCAAAAATTTTATGCTATCCCACTGGTATAAAAGTAACAGAATCTTATGCTGAAATAAATTTACAATCCCTTATTGATCATACCGTTAAACGGTTGATAAGTGCTCAAGAAGAAATTTTTCAGTCACTGTCTCCACTAGACGATGTTCACATAATAATAAAATGGGGTTGCGATGGAGCTGAACAGAGCCAATACAAACAAAAACTACAGAGGATATGTCAGATGGTTCGATATTTTTATATCAATGGTTCCTCTGCAAATATTTTCTTTAAGTGGAGCGGCGAAGTCTGTATATTGGCAAAATCCAGCTCCTTCGTCCACACGATACTGCCGACCTATAAGATTTGTTTTCACAAAGAAACACGGGATGTGATCAAAGATGAGGTGAAACGTATCCAGGAACAAATAGCAGTTTTGATTCCCACTTTTATCAAGTCGAAGGATTTAAAATTCAATATAAAGCCCACACTTGTCTTCTGTATAATCGACGGAAAAGTCTGCAATGCACTGTCGACATACACATCATCACAAGTGTGCTATATATGCGGAGCTACACCAGAGATGATGAACTCTTTAGCTGCCTTAGAGAACCGGGAAGTCGACATTGAAATGCTTGCCTTTGGTCTCTCACCCCTACATGCGTGGATTCGATTTGTTTGCTGCACATTTCGGAATGTTTGCTGCACATTTCGTATAGAATTGACATAAAGACTTGGTATGTGACTGGCGAAGAGAATAAGGCAAAGCTAGCCGCACGAAAATCGGAGATACAAGACGGCCTTAAGAAGGAAATGGGCATCTTGATTGATATGCCCAAGCAAAAGGCAGGTAATACGACGGCAATACAGCAAGAAGATTTTTCTCTGACGCTGAAACGACTGCAAAAATCACACGAATAAATATTGATTTGATAATCAGGTTTCGCACAATTCTCACGTGTATAGCGAGCTGTTGTCCGATCAATTTATCAGCTTTTCAGCGATACCTAGCTGAAACTAGAGCTCTACGTGCGGGAGTATTCGTGGTATTACATGCCAGTAACTGTGCACAAAGTCTTATTTCATGGAAAGGAAATTATTTCTACCTGCATCCTTCCCATTGGCAATTTTTCAGAGGAAGCCCAGGAGGCCAGAAATAAGGAAGTGCGAAGTTTTCGTGAACACTTCACTAGGAAAACTTCGCGCATACACACCAATACTGATCTCATGCACAGGTTACTGATATCATCCGAACCCTTTATAGCAAGTTTGCGAGCACCACCAAAGACTAGGCACTTAGAGCTTCCAGAAGATGTGACCCAACTTTTATCACAAGATGGGTACAGTGACGACAGCTGTGACTCGGATTCGGAGTAGGACTAGCTTGGCGCAAAAATGTAGTAAAATTTTTCTTTGAAGTTTGAATTGTTACCATTTAAAAAAAATCTTAAAAATATAAACCAAAGTTTTTGTTTTTCTAATCAATTATCTTCAATATAAAATCTTATTTTCAGCTGTTCAGCTTATAACATCGATGTTACAGCTAAAAGCATGAGCACATAACCAAAATCTGACATTAAAAAAAAAAAAATTTTTTTAAAATGGTCTCCAAAAGTAAAAACACAATATTTTTAAGGTTTCAAAAATTATAACAAAAAATACGAAAATAGTTAAAAGTTTCGAACATTTTTTTTAAATATTTTAATTGGTGTTTTTAGCTTTAAAAAATCAGTTTTTTTCATATTTTTTTATGTCCATCATAATCTTTGGGCTTACTAAAATCTTCACTCCAAATTTCAAGCCGATATCTCAAAAAATACGACTCCTACTGATTTAAGTCCCCCTAGATTGGCAAAATCTTACACTGTGCGACATTACGCTTCGCTTGACAAGATAAAGACGTCATCGAACAAGGAGCTGAACAAGATAAAAAAAATGATTTTTTGAAGTGCTTCGAAGATTGGAAAAACCGTTGGCACAAGTTATTATACACTCATGGGGATTACTTTAATGGGGACAAAATAGATATTCATGAATAAATAAATAATTTAAAAAAAAAAACACAAAATTCGCGATCCTTTTTGAACACACCTCGTATGTTGCGAAAGAACTGTTGCAGTATACAAAAAAAAAGAACAGTTGTTTCCGTGTTTCACCCCAGATTAATCTGAAAGAAAGACCGCAACATATATTTTATGTATTTATTTATTGTAATAGCAAATATCTGCTAGTAAAAATGTACCTCCGCCCAATTTTGGAGTAATTTTTAATGATGTGCTCCGACTCACATCAGGTGGGCGGAGGCAAGGACAGGTGTGTAATAATATTGTTAACATTGGATTCAAGGGACATCTCAACATATAACAAAAAATACAGATCATTATAGGACGAACATAAAACGCGAAAGGGATCATGGACCTCGTAGTTCGTTTTGCAAAACTGCAAGGCAATGGGGCGAAAATTGCGCGACGGCCTTGTAGGTACGGTGAAAGAGATTTGGCCTAGAAGATAAGGCGAGCTGATGTGAAACATCACTCCATGGCAGGTCCGGCGGTCCTTAAGCGAGGGCAGGTTTACAGGCGCAGTCTGTCTACGTAGGATGGTAGGTGACGATGTGGTTCCCAGTTTAATCCCCGTAAGGCAAACAAAAGTATCTGCTTCTGTACCGATTCGATAAGGTCCTGATATTTTACGTATTGAGGCGACCATACACACGAGCAATATTCCAGAATCGGGCGAACCAATGAAATATACAAGAGTTTAGTTGTGTAAGGATCCTCAAACTCCTTAGACCATCGCTTGACAAAGGCGAGGACTCCTTTTGCTTTTCCTACAATGATGCCAATGTGATCGGAGAAGTTAAGGCTGTGGTTAAATAAAATTCCGAGATCTGTCACCGAATAGATGCGATCTAGCTCACACGACCCTATAAAATAATTTGCCAGGAAAAGGTTTCTTCTATAAGAGGACATGCAGCTACACTTAGAGTTGTTCAGGAACAGCAAATTCTGGACGCACCAAGACTGCAGGTTATTCAAGTCTGATTGTAAGAGTGTATGGGAGTCAGACTTTGTAAATGGCAAACAAAGTTTTACGTCATCCGCATACATCATCACGTGTGAATGGTGAACTACCTGAGGCAGATCATTTAAGAAGAGACCAAACAGCAGAGGTCTAAGATGGCTCCCTTGAGGAACACCAGAAGTCACAAAGACAAGGTTTGAGAAAGAACTCTTGAAGGCTACCCTCTGCGTTCTTTAGTTAAATAAGTCGAAATCCATTTGGTCAAAGAGATAGGGAATCCTAAGAGAACAAGTTTATTTAACAGTAACTGGTGGTTCACGGAGTCGAAAGCCTTACTAAAGTCTGTAAAATGACATCAGTTTGAGCATTAGTTTTAAAAGCGTTTCTTATAACTGCAACAAATTCAAGAAGGTTTGTAGACGTTGATCTACGTTTCATAAAGCCGTGCTGCGAGGAGGACATTATCGAGCTGCATTGGTGCTGTAGCTGAGCAGTAATTAATAACTCGAATAACTTGGGAATCGCGCTAAGTTTTGCTATCCCTCTGTAGTTTTCAATGTTAGCTTTACTTCCCTTTTATGAAGCGGAATGATAAAAGATTCCTTCCAAACGTCAGGAAAAACGAATTCTGAAGTGATATTTGAAAAAAGTTTTGACAGTGGCTTACTCAAAGCTTTAGCACAATGTTTTAGAACGCAGCTTGGTACCAAATCTGGACCAGAGGCGAAGGAAGACTTAATAGTCAGAAGATTTCCAAGGACATCATCTTCACTAATCAGTGGCATAAAAATAGAATTAGAGTGTGGAAGAGAATAAGGATAGGATGAGGTTGTGTCGAAGCGTACGGATGAGTATGTAGATTGAAGAAGTTTGCAAATAAATTTGCAATATCGGATTCCTCGGAGGCGAAAATAGAATTATAATGAAGACAAGATGGAAATTGTTGTGATTTATGTTTCGAATTCACGAACGCATAGAACTGCTTAGGGTTATCTTGGAACTCATTTTACAACGAATCAGGTAATTTTGTAGCATTCGGAATTGTGGGTTAAAAATTTGCACGAGCAGTTAAATAATTTGAGTGGTCAGCTTGCAGCCCAGTTCTCTTATATTTCTTAAAAGCCTGGACTTGTAGTTTTTAGATAGGAGAGTCTACGAGAGAACCAGGGGGCTTATGAGAAACGGTGGATGAGGAAAATGAAGGCACATACATCTCGAAAACTGATTCCAGTATACGGTAGAACCGTTCTACAATGCTAGATGGGCTTTCAGGTAAATCCATAAAGGACCAGTCCACAGAGGATAAATAAGCATTCATTTCAGTGAAATTGGCTTTGCGAAAGCAACGAAAAGTTGCTGGCTCGACTTCAGGACAAGGCAATAACGGAGCTGAGGCTTCTAAAAGGATCTCAAGTGTGGGGTGATACGCGTCTTCGGGGCTGGAGAGGGTCAATTCTAGAGACGTAGGCATTTGCAAACTCGGAGGCGAAAATAAGATCTAAGATGTTACCAGAGCAGTTCCTCACAGCATTCAATTGTCCCAATGAAATGTCAATTAGACCATGTACCAGATCATGGGGTACAGTGGGAACAAAAATGTTCGACTCAGCTGAGGGCAGCCAAGAAATGGCAGGCAAATTGAAATCACCCATAACAATAAGATGGTCATTATCGCCAATGGTTGAGTGAATACCCTGAATTAAAGCTAAATGCTGTAGGTATATGTTATTATCAGACCTAGGTGGAATATACGAGTATGAGACGTATACAAAAAAATCGTGAACCTTAATTCGAACAGCCACAAACTCTAACATGCACTCCATGCCCGTTATCGGAATAGGTTCAGAGTCTAACTCGGACTTAACGGCAATAAGGACGCCGCCGCCGATACGTGATGCTCGATCGCATCTATAGATAACATAATTGCCAGCAAAATTTCGCCGTCAGAGACAGAGGAGTTGAGCCACGTTTCAGTAAAAGCAATCACATTGGCATCAAAGGAGACACTACTGACATGCAGTTTACTCAGTTTGCCGAGTAAACTACGAACATTTTGGTAGTGTAGGGAAAAGAGTCGCCTAGTTTTTGAAGCCCTAAGTGAAGGAGTCTGAGGCCCGCGAGCCTGAGGATTTGATTTGTTTACATACTCGTGAACAATAGCATGATCCGGCCATACCGAAATATCAAGGACCTTATCAAGGAGAACATCAGAAAGTCCAATTTTAAACGAAGATATATCACGTCTTTGTTTAAAATTGAACTTGAGACAGAAAATTCGGTGCCAGAAACATTCAATTTGCTACTCAAATGGGTCTTAACATCGGTCTCAGAAGCGTCTGGATTGAGCCTGGAGACAAACACGAACTTTTGCGGGCAACACCAGCTAAAGGTGCCGGTCTCCTAGGAGCCACTCCAGTTATTGCTGAATTGGAATTCCGTGGTCCAGGTGATGGTGCCGAAATTGTGACTGTCGGAGGTAACCCGGGGTTGGGGTAAGCCGAATTGGGTGCGTTGGTAGTATCCGAAGTTGCAGCCGATTGAGCGGATGCGACCGAAGCGTTTTTAGATGCAGCGGCTTGAGACGTTGACGGTTGGGCATCGTTTATTGGTTCCAGACTAGGGGACATGCTGGAGTCGGTTAGTCTTGAATTTGGGCCCGTGTTTTGTACGGGTCCAGATGCATCGGCTTCATCTTCAGAGCCGTCAGCTACGGCTACGGTTCCAATTCCCGGGCTAAACAGCAAAAGGGGTGTTGCAGGGTCTGTAACTTGTAAGTCGTTATTAGTGCTTTTATATCTCTGTATGTTTGGTGAGTCACTTATCAGTTTCAACGCTTTAAAATGGGATTCCGTAGTTTGAAAGCGGTTTAGTAGGTCCCTGAAACTGGCCGCAAGAGACTGAAACTCCAGATGAGTCTGCCTCATGAATGCTCTCATCTCCGTTTTGATGTGAATGCAGCTCGGGCATGTCCAATCTAAACCGACATGAGTGCGAGCCCGATCCGCTATTCGCGCGCCAGAATGCCCCAAATCGGCGCATACAGGGTGTGCTACATTGTCGCATAGCCAGCAACAAACAGTAGTCTGCCGCAAGGTAATTTTGCGACCATGCGTGCAAGCAGCGAAGCAGCAGGAACTCATTTTATTTTGAACAGAAAAAAAAGTTCGGATCAAATAAGTGTAAGGGCAGCACAAACTCAAGATATTAGTAAACAGGTTGAGAAATTAAAATAAATATTTCGCGGTGACAAACCGAACAAAACAGAAAGCGAAGAGCGCGACTAAAAGCTTTGTCTAAGCTCCGAAAAATTACAAGAGCATGTAGTTGCTCAGCAGCAGCAACAACCACACGGTGCGATGGTAAACGGCGAAACGCAATGCTCAGCAGCAACAACAAACACACGGTGCAATTGTAAGCGGTAAACGCAATGCACAAGAAGGACGGGGCAGCAAAGCGTAATGCAAAAGTTATTAGAAACTGAGTATAGTTTTGGAGATTAAAGTCACTAGCTTTGATTAAAACGAATCGATTGTTTCCAATTGATATAGATCACGGGTTCACAGACCGATTGCCAAAAATTTGGGCTTAATGGGATAGATTTTCACTGAGAAAACTTTGTATGAAGGTGGAGCGATAAAAGGCACGTCCGACAACGACAAGTGTAACAGCGAAAGAGAGAATGCATTCTTCACTCGCTGAGAACGCATAGAAATGTGCTTGCTGGAAGTGACCAGGTCCGACTGGGAGGTATCTCACAGACGGTCACACTCGACTATAGCTTTCCCACTTGTTTAATGTTGAAAGGGCCCTAGAGTTAAATGTTAATAAAATTATTACGCATTTATCGTTGCCTTCGCCCACCTGATGTAAGTCGGAGCACATCTCTAAAAATTACTCCAAATTTGGCGGAGGTAATGATACTAGCATATAATTGCTATTCAAATAAATAAATGAATAAGTCGAAAATCACGACTATAGATTAGTTATACGTTTTTCATGGTTTTCGATGGCGGAAGTGGGCGTGGCCTAATTTTGATCTGTGTGCAACAGATAAGAAATTTTTCCCCAAATTTGGCAGCTCTAGCTCTTATGGCCTCTGAGATTTTCTGTTACATACGGACAGAAAATATATATTTATGGGGTCGGAGATGCCTCCTTCTGCCTGTTACATGCATTCTAGGTTGGCACTCACTTATATACCGTGGGTATAATAAGGAACTCAGTGAAGAAGGATTTCCCCCGCCTTCAAGAGCACATTGTTTTAAAGAGATTTTACCAGATAGTCCAAATACAAATACAAGGTACAGCAACCTTAGCCGGATATTAAGTGTGTTTAATTCCGTTAAAATATTACCATATGAAAACAATTCGATTGACTTTAAAGGCTGCCGACCAAATAAATCCAACTAAATTCAGCTTTGTTTAAATTTGTAATGCTTTTATTGGTTCAATACTTTTTAATTTAAGTGCTTACCGGCGCAATGCTTTGCTTCTGGCTACGAAATCCGACTCCGCGTCCCCTATGCGCAGGATAGTTATCAGATGTGTGAGTGTCTAACATGGGTTGAGGACTGCGTTCCTTTACCTTCTGGTGGTGGATTGTCTTGCAGGATGTTTGTTCCTCGTAAATGTATTTGCTGCCTGGATGCTTGACCTGTACGATCTCGTAGATTTTGCCGTCACCATGGTTGCGATAACTGCCCTGGAGACTGTCAAAACCTCTCAAGTCCGAGACCTGATTTGAGTAAAGAGGTGTACTGTACCCCGACTGGCATTTTTGGGAATCGTAGGAGCTATTTAGGAGCTCGCTCCGGATAAATTTATCGATTAAATGACTGGAGTACTTTGAACTAAATTGAGAGAAAAACTGGCCACCTGCGTCGCTCAGGTTACTTGTCGATCGTCGGTGCTGTTTGGCATCCGTTGCCGCCCTGTGACTCATAAGGGGTAGGCTGTTGCTCTTCTTTTTTTTGTCGGATATATCTGTTTGCTTTCCACAAGTTCCGTGCAGATTATGGATCTGAGAGCTGATTAGTTGGTTGGACATGTTAGCTACGATTTCAAAATAGTTCCATCATCATTGCAGTGCTTTCTTTAAAAAACTCTGAAAGTATACGAAATGTTTTTTAAACAAGAAACACGAAATATTATTCATAGCTTTAAGATATACTGGTCCGATTGGATGAAGTTTTTATATATATGCTATAATAAAATAAGAATCATATATCTTTAAAAATCATATATCTTCAAAACCAACGAAAATCGGCTAGTGTGGCCCGATCATTTCAATGGCAACTATAGTGGTCCGATTTCGCCTTTACAATATACAGGGGTGCTACACGAAACACTCTTGCTGCAGTTTTGCCCCGAATCCAAAACACCGTGCTCTACATTCGGGTATTTGGGTGTTATCGACTGACTTTTTGCCCTTTTTTAAGGGTGTAAAACACCCTTAAAATATTACAAATCTTACTTCTTCATAAAGGTGGTTTAATATATAAGTTATCTTTATTAAAATTCTTAACATTACGCATGTTAAGTTATTAAAAAAAGCATTTCAGTAATTGCATATTCAAAACACCCATTGAATTTCTGCCGATTGATTTCGCGTCCAAAACAACACCAAAACAATATGTGCCTGTCCAATTCTGACTTTTTGAGCTGGCACCCCTGTTGCTACCTTATTTGTTAAGAATTTTGAGAAATATAAAAAAAAATATTTTTAAAGAAAACGCTTCTGTTTAATTAGGCAATAAAAAAATAAATCATTTGAGTCAAAATGAGTTTTTCCCCAAATTTGGTTTACTTTATTAAGCAATTTGTGAAAACATTCTTGGGCAGTTGCACTTCTGCCATATGGCAGCTCTGTAACATTCCATAAGCTGAGAGCAACAAGGAAAACAACAAACTGAAGATATTTTGTGTCATTTCTTCAGCCTTTTCTCTGATCTATTCAACTGGATGGAGCGGGTATTTCTTTCCAGGAAAGTATTTTCCAAAAGAATTTTTCCAACGTATTGCCTTGACATCGACAGATCCTTATCCGTTCCTTTCGCTTTTTGGAACATCCCAACTCCTAGAAAGCGCAATATACTCGCCAAATGCGAAACGGGGAACAAATGAAGACGATGAGATATCCTCCTTGATCAAACGAAAGATCCTTTAGAAGGTCTTCTTTTTTAAACGATAATTAACCTAAAACTAAACTTTTTTTTGTAAGGAAATAAGCAAGTTGACATATCAACAGGTGCTTGCTGCCGATCGTAAAGAGTTGCCAGACACTTGGAGTTAGATGCTAGAGTTGACGAGTAATTTTTTTTTTGCGCGCAATTGGAATGTTTTATTTATTTTTGAAGTGAAACTTCTTATGGGAGGGTTTTGAAATCTCGATCGGCAACCTTTTTGGTGACGCTCGCTCTAACGTAGTAAGTAAGAGTGAGAGGCCTCCGGTAGAGCTGGGGACAATTCAATTTTTTAATCGATTTAATCGATGTTTTTGGATGGGCCAAGAAATCGAGATCTTTTTTAGGGAATCGATGCATCGACCGTCTGGTCACCTTTAAAACAAATATTCACCTCTTGATAGCGATTGGAATTGGACAAATGTAAGTAAACGAAAATTTTATTTTAAAGTAATATAAGTTAATTAAAATAATGAATTTTAACACTTTTAGAATCTGTGTGTGTTGGTGGTGCGGAAGAAGCAAAGGGATGGATTCATTTGTGCGTTTATCAGGTAAATATCTAGTGAATGTCGTGCGCGCTTTTTTATCAGGTTAGGGACGCCCGTGGATCTATTTTTTATACCTAGGCGAACAAATATATATGTATATACATATGTGACGATATATACATACATATATGAATAACTATCCTTGTCAAATGCATCACGTTTTTACTATCAGGCAGGCTCCGGTTTTCACTTTCACAAGATTCTTTCGTTTTCGTTTTCGAAAACGAAAATCGGTGCTCCCGTTTTCACTTTCACAAGATTCTTTCGTTTTCAAAAACGGGCAAGTTTGTCTTGTCGAAATAAAAAGTAAATGCCTTTTTCTACATCAAATCGGTTCTTAATTGCAAAAGGAAAAAATCAGTTGGCTCGTTGGTCTATTGATGTTTACTTCACACCATCAGTAGATCAATCTAGCTCGTAATTACTTTTTAAATAATTATTTTCTGACCCCACCTCGAATTCGCAAATAAAATATTTGCCGTCGGCAACAACAACTTTCGTTTTGCTAAGGGGTCGATAAATCTATTGCCAGAAGTTATCGTCAATGCTGCCGTACTTGTATTGGAACGAAACAACCTCCTAAAAATACTTATAAAATGAAAACGAAGAAGAAAATATTTTTAAAGAAAAGTTAAATAGGCTTTTTATAAATAAATATGTTTAATTTAATTTCTTAAATGGTAAAAATGCAGTAAAAAAGTGGTTGAGAATAGTGGAATTAAAACTGCAAAAAAGGTGGCAGCCCTTTATTGTGTCAAACAGCTGATTTCTGGTGGAGGCTTATTTAAACTTTTGTTGCATTTGTTGCCTAGACATCTGGAGGGAAATAGCATCCGCACATAGAAGCCTGTCCATCAATGGAATAAATATGTGCAGAATCTTTCCGAATGTGCTTCGCCCAATGTTTATATGATGGTCCTTGGCCACTGAAAACTGGTAGCAGCCCGTGGCAAGGAATCGCAACACAGCAGCCAATTGCATTGAGTGTGACAATGTGGTTACTTTTAAATGTGGCTTGACTGTCGCCAAAATGCTTTTGAAAGTATTTTTGTCAATCCTAAAGGATTTAACAAACCTGTAAAATTATAAATTACTGGATGTATTTTAAATTTCTGTGAATGGTACTTACCGATCGTCAGACATATTAAAAACACATGTGTTGCATCTTAGATGCCTCAATTTTCTTAAATCAAACAATTTCTGCTTTCTTTTGGCTTCAAAACAGGCAATTGAAAATATATAAGGCATTTTTTCGCATTGCTTACTTTTGACCAAAAAACTAGTCAGCTGTTTGAACAGTGAGAAACGATGAGAAAGTGAAACATTCCGATAACGAAACGATGACAAAAAGTTTGTGAAAACCGGAGCACCTAAAATGAAAACGTACGTTTTCACCCAAAAACGACAACGAAAAAAAAAGTGAAAACCGGAGCCTGCCTGTATATTTGTGTTTTTTTACTTTTAGGAAAGAGCACGCGTATTGAAGATGACTCTCCAGGGGAAAATCAGCTGCCAAGGAGAAAACATGCGGCAGGTCATTCGTATGGAAACATTTCCAGCCGGTTGTGGGAGGCTCTGCAAAGTGTTTGGAGTGTAAGCAAGTTTACAAAAGCGGTGGGAATACCACAAACCTTATAAACCATCTGAAGCGAGCGCACCCAACATTGTCAATAACACCAAAGGCCAGTAAGACCATGGGATCATTTTTCAGTCTGGCTTCAACTAAGGCATATGCTTTGGGATCGTCACGAAAAGCTGAACTAGAAGATGCGCTAATAAGAATGGTTGCAACGGACATGCAGCCGTTCCGAATAGTGGAGGACACAGGGTTCCACAACTTTGTAAATTGCCTTGACCCGAGATATAATTTGCCAAGCAGACGCACATTGAGTGATGTTATGCTCGATAATATGTATGGGGAAATGAAACGAAAGCTCCACGATCTGATCTCAAATGCAAAGTACTGCGGAATAACAACTGATGGTTGGACGAGCCGAGCCAATGACCATTACTTGACGGTAACGTGCCACTTTGTGTCCGACGACTTTATCTTAAGAAGTGCGGCGTTGGCAACTGACAAATTGGTTTGCGACAGCAACCAAACCAGTGAGAACATCGCGGAGACGTTGCGAAAAGTTATTGTGCAGTGGAATATACAGGATAAAGTTACGTCGATAGTAACAGACAACGCTTCATCAATGATTAAAGCGTGCAGACTATTAGAGAAACGTCACTTGCCCTGTTTCGCTCACACTTTGAATCTAATATCGATAGCGTTAAAGATGTAATTGCGAAGTGTAAACGGATTGTAACTTTCTCTAAATCCAGCTCGATAGCGTATGCCAAATTGAAAAGCGCTCAGGGTAACCAAAGCAACTATGGTCTCGTTCAAGAAGTAGCCACCCGATGGAATAGTTGCTATAAAATGATCTCTCGAATCTTAAAAATAAGAGATGCAGTATCTCGGGTATTACTGGACACCAAGAAGGCCCCTCCACCGTTGACCGCAGATGAAATATTTATTCTCTCTGACTTGGCGGATGTCCTTGAACCATTTGAAGGAGCAACCAACCGTGTATCAGGCAGCACGTATGAAACGATCTCTCTTATCATTCCCGTTTCGGCAGATATTCACCATCGCTTAATTTCTATGAGGAATGGGTTCAAAACGCTTGAAGGAATCGAAATAAGTAATGCTCTTTTGGATGGGATAAGCCGACGCTTGTTTGAGTACGAGACTCGATCCGTAACTAAGATGGCTACTATCTTGGATCCCAGGTTTAAAAAAGAGGGATTTCGAAGCAGGAGTACTGCGGACTCAGCAGTAGAAGCTGTACAAAACGAACTTGCTGAAATGCAAAAAAGTTCTCTTTCCACCCTCGATTCATTCGAGCCACCAACACACACTGAAAGCGTGGCCTTCTTTTCGTTTATGGAAATGAAAATCGCCCACAAGGTAAAAACACCAAGATCAGATGCCATCATTGCCTTACGACAGTATTTGGAATATCCCCACGCATCGCCAAATATAAGTCCACTAGAATATTGGAAGGTTCGTTATTTTGATCTGATTTTGTTATTGATTAAGTCTAATTTGCCATTAAATTGTTCTTTCAGACTCACGCAACTGAGACGGGTTTTTTTAAAGGAGTGTGGGCTTAAGTATTTGTGCATTCCAGCGTGTTCAACGGAATCCGAAAGGACATTCAGCAGGGCTGGATGTATTGTTACTGACCGGCGAGCTGCCTTAAAACCAAAGAATGTGGACAAGTTAGTGTTTACCAGCAAGAACGCATGGGTCTTAGACATTAAATAAAAACGTTTGATCTCATAAACAGCAAGAACACATGGGTCTTAGATATTAAATAAAAACGTTTGATCTCATAAAATATGTTTACATTGAATTTTTATTTTTGTTTACAACAATTTGAAATTTGACGTTTAAAATTCCATTTTTTTAAGCTTAAATATGCAGTATTCCTATTTTTTTTTTTACATATTTTCGATTTTAAATCGATTTAATCGATCATTTTTAGAATTGAATCGAAAAGTATCGATCCACAAAAAAAAGGATTGTCCCCAGCTCTAGCCTCCGGGAATCGAGCGAGAGTGAGACGGACTACCTTACGTCTCGTCTATCGGGCGAAGTTGAGAGGCCTTCGTGTATCGTGCGAGAATGAGACGGAAGACTTTCTGTCTTTCATGTCATTCTCTGCGTTCAGGGCGCGTCGCGATCGCGGAAAACAGCTGTTGGTTTCTAACACAGTGATCATAAGAACTTTTTTTTTTTTTGTGCGTGTCTTCATTACTTAAATCGAGAGTTTTGTGCAAATATGCCGAAGTCGGGTGCAGAAAGGACAATAACGTGGCGGGAGAAAAAACGGGCGAGTGAAGGAATTGATCAGAATAGAAAACGGAAAAAAGGTAGAACTGAAATTGAACGAGATAGCAGGGAACGGAGGCAAACACGTGCTAACCTTTTACGAGACAGTGTGGACGATAGTGTAAATAATCCAGAGAATGAACTATTAGCAACGACTTCGACTTATCCTCCTCCTGATTGTGATGTATATAGTGGTGATCGATTACAATATTCAGACTTTAATGAGCTTAAAACTGCACATAAGAACTTTCACCGTGATTTTAAAAATAATCCATTCGGTTTTACGTGTTGTGTATGTGATAGATTATGGTTTAAAAATGACTTGAAGACTCTATCCGTTGAAAATGAAATTCGTATTCAACAAAAATTTCCAGAATTCAGAAGTAATAATGAGCTGGCATGCACCAGCTGTCGCCAGGCTTTGAGGAGAGACAAAATTCCAACATTGTCGAAATTGAATGGCTTTGTATATCCCCCGATCCCTGCACATCTTCCGAAGTTAGATTTAGTGTCCGAGAGACTCATTTCTCCTAGAATTCCATTTATGCAAATTCGCAAATTGCGTCATGTGCATGGACAATTTGGAATTTTGCGGCAGGTGATCAATGTTCCAGTGGATGTCAATACAATGGTCAATCACTTGCTAAGGAACATTGACGACGATCACTGTGTTTACGTTCATATCAAGAGAACAAAAATGCATCGATCAAGCTACTTGACAGGTACCATCATCGATGCATTTTTCTTACGTTATTTGGAGTCAAGAGTCATCATTACCTATTTTAGTTACCACAAACCTATCATTTCGTTCATGAAGAGTCTACCAGATAATGAAGGTGAAGCTGATTAAAATTTAATTCATCATATTCATACTTATATTATTGTATCTTGAAAAAAGTATAATTATTATGATGAATAAATTAATATTTACTATCAAGAAGTGTTTGACACGTGATTAAAATGATTCCACTACCTCTAAACATAGAAAATTAAATAATCCTTGCCGATCCAATCATTCAGTTTCACTTCTATCGCGTGTCTTCATGACACACCATTTTTTTTTATACCCTTGCAGAGGGTATTATAATTTAGCCATGATATTTGCAACGCAGTGAAGGAGGCATCTCCGACCCCATAAAGTATATATATTCTTGACCAGCATCACCAGCCGAGTCGATGTAGCCATGTCTGTCCGTCTGTCGGTTTCTACGCGAACTAGTCTTTTAATTTTTAAACTATTGAGCTGAAACTTTAAGCATAGTCTTATTTCTTCAGCACGCAGTATATATATCGAATCGGCCGAAATCGGACCACTATATCCTATAGCTGCCATAGGAATGATGGCGAAATTAATGTAGAAAAAGTTTTAACATCTCTGTTTTTCAACGAATTTCTATAAATTTCGAGACATTGTCGTTTTTTATAGTTCTAGAATTAGGGTTTGAATTTTATTCAGATCGGACAACTATATTATATAGCTACCATAGAAACGATCGGTCGATTTAAATAAAAATGTAAAATTCTACATGTCAAATGTAAAATTCTATATGTAAGATGTAAAATGTTTACAAAATAAGATATTTTTACAACTGTTACCAAAATGAATCGATTTTCAATAATCCAATTGCAGACTGCAAGAGTATACAAATTTCGGATTACCGAAGATAGCTTTCTTTCTTGTTTAATTAGATATCAATAATAAATTTGTTTTCTAGCAATTAAATAATACTAAATAAAAAGTTGCAAAGCAATCTCGTGGATACTCTAATCTTGAAAAGTGACAACCCTTAGCAGTGAAGTCCGACAAGGTTTCTGAATATGCTGATATAATAAAAGCCATGGGAGTTCTGTGGCATGGTGTTTTTGTATTAGCAATTTGGTTTTGAAAACATCTCAATTCCGCCAGCGGTTTCTGTAGCACCCCCGATAATATACTTTTTGGGGTCGGAAGTGCTGCCTCCACTGCGTTCTACACTTCTCTTCAAAATATTAATACCCTGCAAGGGTTTAAAAGGTTTAGCCAAGGCCAGTTTAAGAACCAACAGCTTTCGTTGCACTTCCAATGACGAGTGTCTAAAAGACGTGTCATGATGAAACCCACATATTTTCAAGCCGAATTTGAACAAGTAGGAAAGCTACAGTCGAGTGTGACCTACTGGGAGATACCCGGTACCCAAAGTGTAGTCGGTGAAATTAAATTGCACATGAAACAAGAAATTGTTGACAAATGAGACAAATGTTCCTAGAAACATGTTGAGCAACATCCAAAAAGAACAAATGTTGCTTGGGACATGTTAAGCAACATAGACGAAGAAGAAGCATGCGCAGAAACTTTATCGTTTTTGCCCAAATTTTCAGAAAACTTCCGCGGGTGCCTACTTATTTATTTTATCTATTCACTTTAAGCCGAAAATCACGACTATTCGGGGTGGCCAAATTACAAAAACAAACATGATCTGCGTACAACAGATTTGAATGTTGTCACCAAATTTGGTAACTCTACCGGGAATAAATATTTATAATTGATTTCGAAGCAGAAGGTATTTTCTATTATTTGAGATATTATTAATATACTTACTTGTTAAACTGTTCTTGCTATATTAATTTGATCTAGTACTATTTTTTTGCCAAGATAGTGAACGTCTTTTTAATGATACGCTAAAGTTTTAGTGAAGACCCCACAAAAACCCACAGCTTGTATACCCATATGCCTGGCTTTAAAGGTAACAAATGTGAAAAATTTTGTGCAGAAACTTGCAGCTGTGCCTAAAACCGTAATTCTTGCACTACAACAATGTTTTTTCGCGTGTGTTCTTATTGTGCTGTTGCTCTGTCTTCGTCTTTTAAGCTTGTGTTTCATTTTTCAAAACATTTTGTTAAGTTATTAATAGTTTTTGACAAGGAGTGGGCGGATTCTTAGCCAAAATAAGAATGGTCGAGGTTGAAGTCCTAAAATCCCACGTAGAAAAACGTGGAAACATCGTGGTTG
Organism: Drosophila triauraria; assembly: GCA_014170255.2. Lineage (NCBI taxonomy): Eukaryota > Metazoa > Arthropoda > Insecta > Diptera > Drosophilidae > Drosophila > Drosophila triauraria. The sequence goes on from JABJVT010000008.1 coordinate 14,438,942, forward strand.
AACTTTTTTCGCCTTCATCGGCTGGTCGAGAATTAGAGCTCAGAACATGTCATAAAATATAAGTTGGGGAGAGCGGCTTGGAAAGCTCTTGCGGACTGGAAGTCCGGAGGAAGAGAGAGGGAGAGAGAGTGTGCGAAAGTGCTGGGCTCCGTGAAGAGGGACATTTTGAAGCCGCTAGCGCTTCACACTGACTCTCGAAAATAAGCGCCCTCTTGGCGCGAACATTCTCCCCCTCCCCTTGCAAGGGTACGCAGCAAGAACCTCAGGAACGGGTAGCTCGCGAAAGAGTTGGATACGCTGAGCGTTCTTGGAGATGGAGTAGAGTGTGGTGATCCTGTCCACACGATTGGCATCGGTCACCACTGCGGCAAGATCCTTTGGAATGGTGGTGGGCCAAAGAACTGACGCAGTACTTCTCATCAATGACCGCCTGGAGCCGTTTCTCAGCGCTTAGCTACAGAAAACGGTGGCATTTCCGAAGAGGATGGTTCCCTTGGCAGATTCGGCATTGGTAGGATAAAATACCTCGGAAACGTCTGCATTTCATGGCGTCGTACGGAACGGACTTTGCAGGCTTGGAAACTTGCGTGCAGATCGCAGAAATCCGTTGGATGGAGGCGGATACAGGCCTTGAATCAAAAGGAGGAGTCGTAACACCGGAGGAAGAGTTGCTTGGATGCAACAACGTGCGATGCCGATCTCGGCAAGTAAAACAACTGTGGGCGCTTGTGCAATCCCGAAGTGGTATTTTGCAAAACAATTCAAGCACATCTGTTTCTTTTGGATCTAGGACGAACGATCGTCTACCGTCATCTGTAGGAAGCGTGGACAGATACGTACTGGATGGTTCTCTCTTGAACACAAATCGCAGCTTGTCGTTTTCGGAACCACTTTCGTACTGAAGGACTTCAGCACTCGTGGGGACACTTGAGAGATTGTCGGTTTTGGATCCACTTGTGTACAGAAGGATTTCAGTACTCGTGGGGACACTTTGGAGGTTGTCGGTTGGAACCGACGGAGACATAACTTAGAAGGTTGAATGAAATCTATGGCCTCTAGAGTTCTATGGCAGTCAGTCAGGAATGAATCGAGCTCTTGCCACTTGGGAATCTCGGTTTTATTTTTCACGGATTGTTCCCACAATGAGAGCGTAAGCTTTGGTAGCTTCGTAGAGCACAAATAAACCAAAAGACAGTCCCAATTTTCGGTGTTCATGAGGGACATTTTTAAGGACGTAAGACAACTCTGAATAGTCTCTTGCAGCTCCTTCAAGGCAGCTAAAGATTCATGTGCTATGGATTGCACATTGAATAATCTTTTCAATGAGTTGTTCACCAATGACCGTTTGTTTTCGAAACGCTTAGTTAAGTTGTTCCAGGCTGAGCGGAAACCACCGTTGGTGAGTGGCGAATTGGAAACTATGGCATTAGCTTCACCACTAGTCTTGGCATTTAAATGGAATAACTTTTCGACAGCAGTAAGTTTTGGATTGTCTATATAGACTGCTGTGAAAAGGTCACGGAACGTGGGCCAGCGAAGATAATCGCCCGAAAAAACTTCGGTATTGCACGGTGGTAACTGGCAACCTGCTGGAGTATAATTTGGAGAGTTGCATGAGTTGGATTGTGCTGATTGAGACGTCGCTCGCTCAATTTGCTCATTGAGTTGAGCTGCACACGACTCGTAAACTGAGTAGCAGTAGTCATATTTGGCCTTAAGGATTGGCAAGGTGTCGATCGACCCCTCTACTGCTATTAGATCCGAACAAGCTTTATATGCTTGTTCAACTTTGTCCCATAAGGCTTGGATGTGATCTCGGCGGACTTGGAATGTGTAGAGCGACGGCGTGGAGAGGCCAAGAGTGTTGACCATCGCCTCGAATTGGCCTTCACGGTCACTAACGGCAATAAATTTATGTAAGGCCGCAGTTGTCCCAGTGGGCTTCTCACGGAGGGGCATTTTGTATTTTATTTATATATGTGTATGTAGGACGGAACACCGGAATGACACACTGGAATGTGTGGAATCGAAACACCTGAATGTGTGATATCGAACACTGGAATGCGTGGAATCGAAACACATTAAAGTGTGGTACCGAACACTGGAGTGTGTGGAATGAAATACTGGAACGTGTTGAGTGGAACACTGGAATGTGTAAAGTGTCTATATAAATATAAATATATAGATATTTTTGGGTAATGTATTTTTTAAGTTTGGAATTAAGTTAAAAAAATTAAATAAGTAGAAGAAACGGAACAAACTGTAGGAAACGCAAAACGGTCACACATTTTTTCCTCTGACAGCTTACAGAAAACCGAATTCATTTGGAAAGAAGATCGTATTTTTAGAGAATTTTATTAAACCAAAAACCACTAGAACATATAAAAAAACAAGAAAGAAAGCTAACTTCGGTAAACCGATGTTTGTATACCCTCGCAGTCTGCAATTGGATCATTAAAAACCGATCCATTTTGGTAATGTTGAAAATATATCATATTATGTAAATTTTGTAAATTTTACATTTTACATGTAGAATTTTACATTTTCAAATAAAATGAACGATCCCTTCTATGGCAGCTATATGATATAGTTGTCCGATCTTAATGAAATTAAAACCATAATTCTAGAACTATAAAAAAGGACTATATCTAAAATTTATAGAAATTCGTTAAAAAACAGAAAAGTTAATATTTTTTTTTTACATTAATTTCGCCATCATTCCTATGGCAGCTATAGGATATAGTGGTCCGATTTCGGCCGTTCCGACATATATACTGCGTGCTAAAGAAATAAGACAAAATTTACATAATTTGATATTTTTTCAATTAATGTAAAAAAAATTTGAACTTCTCTGCTTTTCAACGAATTTCTATAAATTTTTAGACATAGTCGTTTTTTATAGTTCTAGAATTACGGTTCTAATTTCATTAAGATCAGACAACTATATCATATAGCTGCCATAGAAGGGATCGGAAATGTAAAATTTACAAAATTTACATAATTTGATATTTTTTCAAAATTACGATTTTCAATGACCCAATTGCAGACTGCAAGGGTATACAAACTTCGGTTTACCGAAGTAAGCTTTCTTACTTGTAATTATTAATTATTTGGAGTTGTTGGAGTTTGATATTAATTCGCAATTATTTGCTTTGCATTTATTATAGTGGAGGAATTCTTTTCATCGTCACTGAATTCGCTGTCTTTGTTTTCAATGCAAGTGGTAGGAAATGTACGTATGCTTATGGATGTTTGTGCATTGGCTGTGGATTAATGCAGATAGCGGGATAACGAAGAGAGGAGGAAACGGGAGGCGGACAGAATTGCCAAAAAATCAGTGCATCGACTTTGACGACTCTGATGTATGTATGTAAATGGAAATATAAATATATATATGTATGTTTGTGGTCGCGCAGAATAGCACGAAGGTAAACAAATGAATATAATAATTAGGTCGGCGTTCTGTGCCGACTCTAGGAATAAAACAGTTGTTTTGGGTATATATTTAATAATGTGTGGGTGGATGGGACTGTACATTTTGTAAGTCTCGGAGAATTTTTGGATATTTTATTTGGACATCTGTATATAATTTTATTGTGCATTAATGGGTGTATGCATTAGGGAAGTTCTATATGTATAGATTTAATTTTGTGTACGTTCGGATGTATATTTTTAAATATATTTGATTTTGTAGTGTAGTGTAGTGGACTGTATGGAAATATTTATGTATGTCGACATGTGAATATTTATGTACATATATATGTACGCTTGGACACCAGCAGGAACACAGTGAACGGGAAAAAAAATGTATGAGCCGTCTTTGACGATACGTTTTTTGAAATTTTGGAACTCTTAATTTCACTGCGTCTGGGCGCGTATGTATATTTTCACAGTTACTTTTCTTTTTGTTTGGAAATTTTCCCTTTGTCCAAAAAACAAATGAAATTTGCAATATGTCGGACAAAATTTGACTTCGGACTCTGGACACTAGCGAACAATCGGTAGGAATACTAGTAATTATCATGTTAAAAAAAACCGCAGTGGAGCTGGTAAGGATCAGGCTAGATTCGGCTCGAAGGACCATAACAAGGAGTGAGCGGATTCTTAGCCAAAATAAGAATGTTCGAAGTTGAAGTTCCAAAATTCAACGTAAAAAAAATTAGATCGGTTGGCAGAAATAATTTGTGGTTAAACTTTATTCGCCTTCATCGGCTGGTCGAGAATTAGAACTAATTACATGTCAAAAAAATAGAAGTTGGGGAGAGCGGCTTGGAAAGCTCTTGCGGACTGGAAGTCCGGAGGAACAGAGTGTGCAAAAGCGCTGGGCTCCGTGAAGCGGGACATTTCGAAGCCGCTAGCGCTTCACACTGACTCTCGAACATAAGCGCCCTCTTGGCGCGAACAGTTTTGATTTTTTTGTTTATTCCCTTGCTTTACATTTTAATAGGTTCTTCTTATAAGTGTGTGTTTTCTCGTTTATATGTTTTTTATATATGGTGCAGTGAAGAGGAAAGCGATATAAAAAGACAAGCAAAATTGATTGAAGGAATAGAAACGAACATAATTACAAACCGCTATATTGTTCATAAGAGTGAAGTGTCTAAGCGAATTGGATACATTTGTAAAAGAAATGTAACGTTTTGGGTAAATTACAAACGCATGAAATCGTCAATTCTCCAATATCAGTCTGATTGGTTGAATGAAAAGGAAACCATTCTGTTAAGCTGTGCTCAATCATTATACATAAATTGTGACCGTGGACGACCGAAAACAGATTGTATGGAAGCTTCTGACCGGACAAAACGACATAGAATTGCTGAGCTGTCAAAAATCGACGAGTCTATTGCTACTATATTACTCATCTCAACCAACGCTTACCGAATTTAATGTGAATGAATTCTTATCACTCTTTTTTGACACAAATATAAGTTAACATCAATATTTGCTTATGCTTAGTTTTGCTAATAGTAAGACTTCATTTAACTTACTACCAAACTACGAAAAGTTTCTAGGGGCCAAAGCATCACCCTATCCCAAAAATATCAGTGTTTGCGAATCCCAAGCAGAATCAATATTTGAGTTGAGCTGCAAAGCTTGTTGGATCAAACGGCGCACAGTGGGGTAACAGAGACCAAAATGGCGATTAAACCAACTAAGCGTGATAGAGGAGCCATTGTAATTTTTTCTTATCAAGTTTAATTCACTTATAGAAAAAAACATGGTTATCAAAATAAAAATTATTTTTTTTAATATTTAAAATTAATGTTTTTTAAAATAGTTGTTAATTATGTATAAATTAGATTACGCTATAATTGTACTATTTTACGATATTTTCGCTAAAAATTAGTTAGCCATTAGTAGTTTTAACCCATTTTTAATATACAAAATATTAATTTAAAAAATAATGGAAAAACAAAAACATTTTTTAAGTTCATAATACATTTTTAAAGAAGATTTTACTCAAAATATCGTATCTGAGCTTTCATCATTACATGATTACTTCCATAAGTCTTGGGCCTCTTTAAGTATTTTTGTCGTTTCTTTTTTGTGCAAGTCGGATAGAGATGTGATAAAAGGATCAGAACTTATAAGAAGTCTATTGAAAACGTCTTCATTTTGTTTTTCCCGACTAATTTTCCTAGAAAACTGTTCCCGATACCATTTGAAATCCTTATTTTTTGCTTCTTGTGCTTCTTCTGAAGGCTGACCGATTGGAAGCAAAGAGTGCTCTATAATTTCTGGCCCTTGAATAAAAATTGTATGTAGAGTGGGAGGCATTCGGTACCATGTATTTCTGTACAAAAAGTTTAGCTGTCTGATGTGCAAACTGTCGAACTTGGGTGATATTAATTTCTTCACCATATGACACTGCAATCAATATAGTGTGCATTCTTTCAATCAGATCTAAGTCTTGTAACGATCTGTCCTGAAGGTCAAATCGTCACAATAGGACCTAGCTATAGTTGGTAAATTTATAAGGAAAATGTATATATGTATAAGTTAAAGACAATATAATGAAGGATTAATAGATTTTAAGTATAGGACACGAAGTCCACACATATTCAAATTGCATTGCAGGTGCTCTTAATTCATCTGTAACATATGCTGCTGTTGCTACTGGGGAAATAATAGCTTTCGAGATGCATCTCATATTTAATTTTAATGTAGAATTTTTTATAAAAATAATATATCTTGTACGTGTGTGTGTTAAATATGTGCCAATAATGTTTATTTGTATAGTAAATAGTAATCAAACGCTTAGATATGCCAAACTCAAATAACCATGCAATAATTAGAATTCTCCAAAATCGCAAGCAAGGTTTAACGATATGTCACTTAAACGCTCAGAGTCTATGTCACAAAATGGAAGAGTTCATGTATTTATTTGTCAATTCAAACGTCGATATTGTGTGCATATCTGAAACATGGTTTCAGTCTAATGTAAAAGATGCATGTTATGAATGTCCTGGGTATACCCTATACCGCTCAGATCGTGTGGGCCACGCTGGGGAGTTGCAATATATGTAAATTCGAAAATCAATTGTAAAGTCATAGAACAACATCCCCCTGATAGTCATATTGAGTACATCTTCCTCGAAATTTCTAATGTAAGACATAACCCATCAAAAATATTGATCAGCTGTATATATCGACCAAACAGACAAGTAGACTACACAAATATTATGGAAGCATTTTCAAGGGTATCTCTTAAATATAATGATATAATCCTGACAGGTGACCTGAACAGCAATATGCTTAATGATGTTAGTCTTCGTGGGCATATGGAGTCATTGGGGGTTAGCCTTGTTAATTCAGAGATACCTACTCACTACACTAAAAATTATAATAGTTTGCTTGACGTATTTTTTGTCAATGATATAAAAAAAGTATTGCTATATAACCAGATCTCCGTACCGACTTTTTCTAAACATGACCTTATATTTTTGACATACAACGTTGAACTTGACCGCACTGAGCAAACTTACATATATAGAGACTATAAAAATATTGACTATTCTAGACTTAATGAAGATTGTAATCTATGTTATTGGGACAATATGTTTTACTTAACAACGGTAGATGAACAACTGGAACTATTTAATTCGAACATTAGCTTCTTATATAATACTCATGTACCTATCAAAGAAAAGACTGTAAGAAATTCCTTAAAATCATGGTTTAATAATAATATTAAAAAGCTATTTTAAAGAGAGACAAGGCATACCAAAAATGGAAACGATATAAGACTGAACATTTTTATACACTATTTAAAAGCGAAAGGACAACCGTGAATAGGCTTATTAATAAGGCTAAACGGGAAACACATAAGCTTCAAACTTACTGGTGCAATGGAAAACGGAAAAGTTTGGAGAGAATTGAAAAATCTGGGAATAGGCAATATACAATCTGTGATAAAAGACGATGAAAATGTAGATGACCTTAATAAAAAATTTTTAAACATAAATGTACCTGATCCTGACTATAGCGCATATCTGACAACTGAGACCGTAGATAGTATGTTTAATTGTTTCAATTTTGTTCGTGTAAGTCAATGTGATGTCTTAAAAGGTATTCTTAAAAACAAATCAAAAGCTACAGGACTTGATGATGTAAATCCAAAATTTATGAAAATAATATTACCCAAAATAATTAATCACTTGACTCATATATTTAATACGGCCATAACAACATCAACCTTTCCAGAGACCTGGAAATTAGCTAAAATTATGCCTATACCCAAGGGCAAAAAATGATTACAGGCCTATCTCAATACTTTCATACTGCTCAAAGATTTTTGAGAAGCTAATTGCCGGACAAATTAATACATTCTTAGCTACAAATAATTTGTTAAATAATGATCAGTCTGGTTTCCAAAAACAGAGAAGTTGCACGACAGCTATTACAAAGATTGTAGAGGACATACGTAGGGAAACTGATAAAAGTAAAATTACCTTTCTAACATTGCTGGACTTTAGTAAGGCATTCGACACAGTTGACCACAAAATATTAATAATGAAGCTGGCGAAATTATTTAAGTTTTCTGACACGTCTGTAAAATTAATGTCGTCCTATATCATCAATAGAAAGCAAGCTGTTGTTATTAAAGAACAAACATCCAATTTGGAAGAAACCCACCGTGGGGTTCCGCAGGGATCGGTATTAGGGCCATTATTGTTTTCAATGTATATAAACGATCTGTCTAATGAATTGTCTATGTGTAACGTACATATGTATGCGGATGATGCTCAGTTATATGTTAGTCGTTCGTTGAGTCTAGTGAATGAATGTATCAATTTGTCCAATACTTGTTTGTTGAATGTGGATAACTGGGCTACAAGGAATGGCTTGAGCTTAAATCCAGTTAAATCAAAGTGCTTGGTAATCTATAAAAAATATAAATACAAATGATCTTCAAAAGCTTAGAATAGGAGATGTAGAGTTGGAATATGTTAAGAAAGCTAATAACCTGGGCATATGGGTTAATAAAACTCTGTCATGGAATGATCATGTTAGTGCAGCCACAGGAAAAACGTATGGAATATTGCGACAATTACATGCTACACAAACTTTCTTGCCAATTTCCATCCGGTTACTACTCGCTAAAACATTAGTCGTTCCAACTCTTTTTATGGAGTCGAAATTTTTGGTACCTGTGATGCAGCAAGTCGACAAAAATAAAAGTGACATTTAATAACATAGCTAGATATATATTTCGATTGGATAGGACTGACCATGTAACTGAAAGCGCAAACAAAATCTTTAACATGAATGTGGACAAATGGATTGACTTAAAAATATTAGTATTCCTTCACAAAATTATAAATTCTAGACAGCCTGACTACCTTTACAACATGATTCGTTTTACATCCTCACATAGAACAAAAACATAATAAGCATTAGACCAAAACTTGCAAGTTCGGAGAAACAATTTTTGTTTATGCTATACGAGCGTGGAACTCTTTGCCACATATTCTAAAAACCATTACTGGCACATCACAATTTAGTGGTAAACTTAAAGAACACCTTAACACACACACCTAAAATTAAAATTAAAATCAAACAGAATATAAATTTAAGTAAATATTTTAAGCCTTCAACAGTAAAAATTAATTGAAATGTAATATGTAATTGAAATTGTAATAGTATTTGTAATGTAATTGTAAGAGTTAATGTCATTAATGTAATAAGATTTAATGTCAAAAGTGACTAGCGCAGTAAAAATAAGTATTATACTTGTGACGCTAGGATATAAAACAATAAACTAAACTAAATGGTTTTTTTAGTTCAATATAAGAGAGAACAGATTGGATGTATTTCTGAGTCCCGAACCGTCAAAAGATCGCCAGAGAGCCGACTCCAATAGGAAAATAGCTTCAGCCGGTAGGAAACCACACTCAAAGTAACCGAGTACCAAACCCACGGCCTAGGAAATTCGGCGAGAGGCCAGATCGTCGAGACTTAAATTCCAAATCCGCCTTGGGGAAAACACCAGATTTCTCGATAGGCCGTGGTGGGACCAGATCTTTGGGATCCAAGTTCCGAACCCATCCCGATGAAATACCAGAAACCAGTGTGGCTTGGCTTATGACGAGATCTACGTAAGCAGAGTCTCAAACCCATTTCCGCTGGAACGCTACGGAGTGAGTCGGAGTGGGACCAGACACGCCTAAACCAAGTTCTAATCTACGTAGGAGGGACAGGAAAATACTGGAAGATAGGAAACAAAATCCCAGAAACCTGGAGGTACTATAAAAAGACCGGGAGGAAGCGGAAAGGAGGAGGTGACCGTACGAGTTTGACAGCGTTCTGTTCTCTCGAGGTTTTCGAGCGCGACGGTCGGGTTACGGAAGTGGAAAAATAAGGAAGGAAATATTAAGGTCAGTGTGGTGTAATGGGTAAACGGTGCAGTGGACATAACAAATAATAATTCAAAATAAAGTTAATGGCACTCCAGCCTGAGATACAAAGTGAAAAAAAAAACGAGTTACGCAAATAAAACAGAATAAAATCGTGAAATACAAGTGTTTTCCTCCTTTGAATAACTCGATCGTGTCCGTGTAGCTCGACCCGACTGGTGCCTGGCAGTCGTGTTGGGGTGTAGGTATTTGTGTCCTTTTGATCCTCGTAGTGAAGTGGTAGAACCCTCCGTAGCCTCCCCAAATCCTCGTAGGGGAACGGCTTTATCTTTCCCGAGTATTATTATCCTTGTAGTCGAGCGGTAAAGCCCTCGGAATTTCCTTGTCTTCCCCGTAGAGGAATGGTTTTTCTTCCTGACCGTGTTACTTCCCGTAGTCAAGTGGTAAAGCCCTCGATCGCGGTGTATATCCTGTGTGGGGAAAAGTAATATCCTCCCCCGTCGTTCGAGTGGTAGAGCCCTCGAAATTGCCCCAGTATACTACCCTGAGGTCCCATCCGACCGTAGGGGAGCTGTAGAACCCTCTCACCATTATCCTGGGGAGTGTATTGTCCTCTCCTTCTAACCCAGTCTTAAGGATATCTGGCTGCGGACTCGCCCGAAGGTCCAGCCCGTTGGATTTTCTGTCTCCAGGTCTGTCCTTTGCAGGAGCTTGGAGTGTGGAATTCATCCCTACTCTAACTCCTCCTCCCCTTCCCTCCCGAGAGTGAAGAATCTCGCGGTAAAATCGAGACGAATTTCGAGATAGTTTCCGTGAACAATTTTCGTCATCGGACGAATTAAACTCTCCAGCCCAAAGTCTCGGTGATTTCCAAATTTCTTGTAAAGGACTCTGGGATCTCGACTGTGAAGTATATTTTGGCCAGAGAGCATCCTTACAGTCTATGTTGGTTATTTTAGAGGAAATGCCAGCGTTTTTAAAAAACCTTCGAGCTGTGTTGCCATCATTAAAATTTCCGCAACCTGGCTTCGGCTGGTCCACTATGAGTCCCGTCTGTCTCCTAAATTCTTTTTGAATGAAAGCCTTTCTGTCAGCCATAATCTTTTTGTCCGCAGGATCCCTAACTTGCCGCGGCGTTGCGAATTGTAGAACTTCAAGCAGATGTCCATTAGTGATGATAGCATGGCCGATTTGATTATAATTGGCAAATGGGGATTTGACTTTAGTTCTGGTCATTACGAATATAAAAAGAAAATATTGAACAATAACATTAATAGTTCGAGTTTGTGATTTCGTAAGTACCGCTGCAATTAATTACGCAAGAAAATGGTCCCAAGAAACACAAAGTAATTTGGAAAACTGCAGATCAATAAGTTACCAATTCCAAAAAGAAACAACCCAATTGACTTTAGATGAAGCAAAATACTTTAGAGACAAAATTTCTGCGCTGGATCCAAATATTTGCACTTGACACCGTAAAAATGCTTATTGAATTGTGCCCATGGTATTACCTTCCACCTTCAGTTCACAAAGTGTTTGTCCATGGTTCTGAAATTATAAGTTTTGCGCTTGATTCGATAGAAGAGTGGTTTGAAGAAGGTGCCGAATCTAAAAACTATAATATAACAAAATTTAGAGAGTTTCACACTAGGAAAATGTCTCGAGTTAACACAAATAAGGATTTATTAAATAAATTGCTCTTGAGCTCATACCCTTAAGCGGTGTGCATTTGTTGCTCGACGAAAAAAATACATAATATGATACATTTATAATTGTTTCACTTTTGCGAACTATGATTCCCCCAACGTTTTTAAAAATATTTTTTTATATATATATAGTCGACCAATGTGTCCAATTTTTATACCCGGTACCTGTACCCATAGGTATAACGAGCATAGCTTATTTATCGTGTTTTATGAGTGGGCAAATTTTAAAACAAAATTGATCTGCGTGCAACAGATTCCAATGTTGTCACCAAATTTGGTAATTTTAGTTCTTATAGTCACCAGCCGAGTCGATTTAGACATGTCCGTCTTTCCGTCCGTCCGTGTGAAACAAGAGATCTCAGAGACTATAAGAGCTAGAGTTACCAATTTTGGTGACAACATTGGAATCTGTTGCACGCTGATTAAATTTGTTTTAAAAGTTGGCCACGCCCACATCCGCCCCGAAAATCATAAAAAAAACTTGATAAAAGTTATAGTCGTCATTTTTGGCTTAAAGTAAATAGATAAAATAAATAAGTAGTAGTAATAAGGAGTAAAATCGGATGATAAACATGGAAGTTATTAAACAATAAAGTTTCTGTGTATACTTCTTCTTCTTCTATGTTGACAATGCCAGAGCGTGTTGCTCAACATATCCCTAGCAACATTTGTATTTGTTGGGTGTTGCTCAACATGTTCCTAGCAACATTTGTCCTTTTTTGGATGCTGCTCAACATGTTTCTAGCAATATATGTCTTAATCTGTCAACATTTTATTTTATCCATGTCCATGTGCTAAATTTTGAGCAAAGAACCGTCGCATGAGCTTCGCTCAAGAGCTGTTGAATGACGTCAACGACGACCCAGAATTACTCAAAAGGGTCATAACTGGTGAGGAATCATGGGTATATAGTTATGATATCGAAACCAAAGCCCAATCGTCCCAATGGTAGCGGCCAGAAGAGACAAGACCGAAAAAAGCACGCCCACTTCGATCAAAAGTCAAAGTTTAGCTCACCGTTTTTTTTCGATTACCATGGCGTGCATCAGGGGTTCTTACCATATGGTCGTACGGTCAATAAACAATATTATCTTGAAGAAAACGTCCAGAATTGTGGAAAAACAATTCATGGTTTTTGCATCACGTCAATGCTTTTGCTCACTCATCTTTGCTTGTAAGAGATTTTTTGGCCAAAAACAACACCATAATCATGCCTCAGCCACTCACCACCGGACTTGGCCCCATGAGACCTAAGAAAGGACGAAGATTTGCAACGATTGAGAGATCGCTGGAAGATCTCAAGGCTATACCGAAAAGTGCTTATGAGATGTGCTTTGAAGATTAGAAAACCCGTTGGCATAAGTGAATTTTATCTGAGGGGGATTACTTTGAAGGGGACAACATAAATATTGATAAATAAATAAATATTTTTTCTTAAAAATACAAAGTCACCTTATTTTTTGAACACACCTCGTTTAACACATAACTTGGAAAATTCGTTTTTTTTTATTTTATTTTTTTTATTTTTTTTATTTTTTTTTTTAATTTAAGATTATGAAACTTTATTCCATTCGAAACGAGGCGGAAACAAAATGCAAACTTAAACACTGACTAGTATTTGTAAGAAGAGCTTGGGGTCCGCCAGGAAGTCGAGGTCCTTGTGGTAGCCCGGCATCAGCAGGCACTGCTGGGCGCGCAGTATGGCCCGCTTCACCTGCTCCTGGCGGCGCTTGCATAATCCGGTAATATGCCGGCCATAGATGCGACCGGTGTACGGCGACTGAAACTGCGACAGCAGCTTAACGTTCTTGTAGTGCGGCTCGACGTCGTGCTTGCACAGAATGCACTGCTGCGGGTCCTTTTCGTAAGGATTCGTTATGTCGATGGGCAGGTCAGACGAGTCGTCAGTTTGCGGCGGCTGCGAGTAGAAGCGACTGGTGGCCGCCAGCTGTTGCCTGGCCACTGCCACATTTTGAGTTATAAATTTACCAATTTTAAGCATTTTTTATTAAAATTCCAGGCAGAAAAAGAATAACAGACCACCACAGACCAACAGAATAACAACCACCTTTCCGCTATCCAGTCGGTTTCCAGTAGACTTTCGGATAGGGACCATTTAATTGTTCTAGGTGATTTTAACATTCCTGGAGCTATTTGGTCCACAACTGAATCCTCTAACATACTTTTAACTACTGCACGTCACGATTTTATTGATGGCTTGTTTGACATTTCGTTGTCTCAAGTCAACCATGTACGAAATTCCTTAGACCGCTTGCTAGACCTCTGCTCTTGTCCCTGATCCGGCAAGAGTCAGTTTGGTTAGGGTCCCGTCCTTGACGCTACCCGAAGATCCCTACCATCCTACTTTCGATGTGACTATCGATATTGGGACTGCTATGGAGAATAAGTCTGATCGGCCAGACAAGAATATTCACTGCTTTCGCAAGGCGGATTTTCGACGGCTGAATAATTTTATATCTGAATTTGATTGGTCCGATCTCTACATGTGCACTGACATGGTGGGTGCCATGGATATTTTTTACAATGCCATTTACTCCTTTTTGTGTTCCGTTATACTATCCGTCAATCTCCAATAAGCCTCCCTGGTTTAGTAAAGAGTTGACTCACCTCAAAAATGTTAAGTCCAATCTCTATTCTAAATTTAAACGTAATGGTTCTCAAGCTGTTCATTCTCGCTATTTAGCGGCTCGGTCAAAGTTTACCGTGCTTAACGCGCAGTGTTACAACAACTATTTGACTCGTTGTAGGGTTCAGTTTGCGCAGGACCCAAAACAGTTTTATAATTTTGTCAACACTAAACGTAAGCCTATTACACATCCTTCCTCGCTTTCATTTGAAAATACGACAGCAAACAATGATCAGGCAATCGCCGATCTCTTTGCTCAGTTTTTTCTAACCACTTATTCTCCGTCATCCGATTCAAACCAAACCTATTTTTATAGCATGCCCAAATCAAACCTAATCTTCAGTCCTAGCTTAAACCAAAGCTCCCTTCTTTTGGATCTTCAACGTGTCAAGCCGGTTTATTCGCCAGGTCCCGACGGAATACCAGGCTGTGTGCTTAGGTATTGTGCCGAGTCCTGTGCAGTCCCCTTCTAAAATTGTTTACCTTATCCTTAGAAACTTCCCAATTTCCCTTGTTTGGAAGGAATCATTCGTGATTCCTCTCCACAAAAAGGTAGCAAAGTGGATGCTAACAACTATAGAGGAATCTCTAAGTTGTCAGCCATCCCAAAACTTTTCGAAAACGTAATTACTCCCCATTTGCAGCACCTGTGTAGATCAGTAATTTCTCCATGCCAACATGGATTTATTAAACGAAGATCAACGACTACTAACCTTCTGGAGCTCACTTCTTTTATTATAAGGGGCTTTCCACAAAATTTGCAGACAGATGTAATCTATACTGATTTCAGTAAAGCATTTGACTCCGTTAATCACTCCCTTCTTGTTAGGAAACTCGACTTAATGGGTTTTCCTGTCGATCTTCTTAGGTGGATCTCAAGTTATCTGAATGGTAGGACGCAAAGGTTCTATTTAAAAACAACTTGTCGAATGTTCTCCGGGTGACCTCTGGTGTCCCGCAAGGGAAACCACTTGGGTCCCTTACTTTTACTTTATTTATTAACGACCTGCCCAAAGTCTTGACTAACTCCAGAGTACTCATGTACGCTGACGACGTTAAGCTTTGTGTGGAATACAAGGACCGCACTTGCCAGTCGGATTTACAAACAGATCTTAATAACTTTCAAACATGGTGCAATGTAAACTTATTAAACCTGAATGGCTCAAAATGCAAGCTGATGACATTCTCACGTGTCTCTCCATGCTTGCGACTTATACGCTGAACTGCTGCTCTTTGGAAAGGATCACGCTAGTTGACGATTTGGGTATCCGCCTAGATCCTAAACTGGAGTTTATTGATCATATTTCGTGCATTGTGAATAAAGCCAGGGGTGTGCTTGCATTTATTAAACGGTGGTCGAAGGAATTCGATGACCCCTACGTCACGAAGAATTTATACACTTCGTTAGTTCGTCCTATTTTAGAATATGGATCTTGCGTTTGGAGTCCCCAGTGGGACGTTCACACCAAACGCATTGAGTCTGTTCAAAAGAACTTTTTACTTTTTGCTCTTCGTGGCTTAAACTGGGATGCAAACCTTAGGTTGAACTCTTATTCTAGTAGACTTCTCCTGATTAATCTTCCTTCCTTAGCAAACCGTAGAACGATGTTAGGCATTGTCTTTATGTATAATCTGATCCGTGGTGACGTGGAAAGCAGCGATCTATTGGGTCAGTTGATTTTTCACGTACCATGTAGAACCACAAGATCCTACCTGCCTTTGGTTTTGCACCACTGCAGAACATCGTATGAAATGAATGAACCCTTTAGAGTATTATGTGCAAATTATAATGATTTGTATAAAATTACCTCATCTGTAGATAGCCTTCCTAAACTAAAAACATTAATCTTAACCCACCTAGTACACATGCAAGATAACAATCGAGCTGCCTGATAGTAGTTTATATTTCCTCGCATTCTTTTATCTATACTTTTCTTTCGCGCCTATTTAACACCTAAGTGAGTGTACTGACCGTAGTGCATCCTCAACGCCCAAGATGAAAAAAAAAAAAAAACCTAAGTCATATAGGAACGACCTCTGGACATGGTATTGAGCTATACTTATTAACACTATCATTAGGAGGCCTACATACGTACGTCATTTTAAAAACTTCTAATATCAAACAAAAACACTTCTTAACGAGGTGAGATAAAAGTGACGATTACACCACACATTCAACTCAACAAGTTTCTGATCCGAATTTTGTGACGATTAATAGTTATTTAAACAAAAATATTTTAAATTTATACAATTAGTTTAAAAACCGCTGCTTGCTTTGCCTGTTTATTAATTAATTAAAATTTTTTCAGGCGAAATTTTTTTACTTCGTTTTCTTTAATCTTTTTATTTTACTATTATAATTTCTTTTTACCAAAAATTTTATAAAACGGAACAAAGTTCAGAAGCTAAAAGAATAAAAAAAAAAAAAAATTTGTTTTTGATAAAATAACACGGGCCGATCTTGCTAAGCTTAACTTCAACGACCACTCAGACCACTGAGTTATTCCCAATATTGTATAAAAAGCGGCAATTTGCGTATTTAATATTGAATCAAGTTTCTACGTTTTACCAAAAAGTGCGTTAAACTGCAGAACAGAAAGAGAGTAAAAAAGAATCAACGAGAAATAAAATTCCATCTGTTCAGTTTAACCAACTTCGGAAAAACTGAAATAAAATGTATAAATTGAATAAAAAGGAGAAAAACAATATTTGCAATTGGAATAAAGAAAAAAAAACTTTTATATTGAGCGGTATTTGAACTCACGCTCATCTTGCAAAAAACAACACAGACCCGGCACTCGACCCCCAGTCTACACCCCATATTACGTAATCCTCGGCAGTTGTTGCTGTATATATCTTCAATACTTTTGCTCTAAGAAACGACAATATATTCAGAGTGCAGCAAATAGATGTGTCCGAAATGGTTCTCGTTCTATCTTCGACACTTGCCAAAAATTTTCATTCGTTGGCTGCGCTCGAGCGAGTAATGGTGTGTCGTTGAGTTTTCGGATATTAAGCTAATAAATAGTTTAAAAAGCGAAATTTTCATTGCGATAAGTTTAATTAACGATTGTTATAATTCGAGAGAGTGTTCGTTCGGGAAGTAAAACTTAGGGTACCGGGTATCTTACAGTCGAGCACACTCGACTGCAGCTTTCGTACTTGTTTTTTTTCGGGCTGGAAAATATTTTTCAGAGAATCTGGGCCCGGCCAAAGTTAGCTCTCACATTTACACGTTCATAAATAAAACGTTCTAAGCCGGAACTTTATCTAGCCCCAAATTTTGACAGGGAAGGTAGGAATCGGTCATATAGTGGGTTTATGCTCAGACTTGATCTAAAACATTAAATGGTGTGACGCTATAAGCTGAACTCTGTTTAATAAACGTTGAATAAACTAATTTTAAATGTCTGGCATCTCATCTGTCAATACCCTACAGTACTGGGGGTGTCGATTGGCCTTGCCTGAACTACCTACCGAACTAGTTCATGTGTACAAAACTTCCTTAACTGACCCTATAGTAAACGAACACCAAACCACCTAGTATATAGGTACATTCTTGACTGACCCTAAGGTAAACGAAGGCCGAGCCACGCATAACCCTATGGTGAACGAACACCGAACCACCTACCACATGGGTACTTCCTTGACTGACCCTATGGTAAACGAACGTTGAACCACCTAATATATGTGTACTTCCTTGACTGACCCTATAGTAAACGAACGCCGAACCACATAGTAAATTTAAGATTTCGATGTTGTTGTCTGATTTGCCTCTGTGGAGCGTTGGGTAGTGTGCTGGACCAAGTGCTGGACTATGAATCTGATGGTCCCGAGTTCGAGTCCGAGTTGTAACAAATGTGTTAGTAATGTTGTGAGTATTCTTAATATAATTTATTTATCATAAATACATCCATTTACCTTTAACATATTAACTTACAGAAGCTACGTCAACAAAAATAAAATAAATGTATTTGTCATTGAAAATGAAAGAGCTGAGCTTGTAGTGCAGTCCTTAATAAATACAAAGTTAAAATTTCCCTCAGTTAGTTTTTTATTATTTTTTACATTGGTATCCATTTTTATGGGTACTCATATCACCACCCCTAGTATGGGTACCCTATGCTACCAATTACCCTTTTTATGGTTACTCATATCACCACCCCTAGCTTGGGCACCTATCTAACAACCCATTTCATGGGTACCCTTATCACTAGTTCACGTTAAACGAAGTGGTGGCAATTGACCCTAAAGGTGGACATTTCATACAAAAATAGAAATGAACAAATACATTGAATAGGGTCAGTAAAGAAAGTACTCGAAGTTCCCTTGTAAGTAGTCGTACTACTACTTTCGAACTAGTGCGCAGTACTGTTGGGTATAAATACATGTATTCGAGTCTGTGTATAATCCCAGTATTAGTGCCAACAAACTTTGTTGGGCATTAAGTCCGAGGATGTTATGTTATGCCTCCGAAACAAAGTGAAGTAAAATAAAATTTATAAAAATAAGCTACAATAAATATAAGTAACTGCGATGGGCAGGTTGAAGACTCTCAGAGTGAATTTAACCAGCGATTGTGGGTTTGAGGCACTTTGACTGCAGATTTGGTTGAACTTACCTGCAGGTTTTTATTGTGTAACAAACCTATCTTT
Source organism: Drosophila triauraria (assembly GCA_014170255.2). NCBI lineage: Eukaryota > Metazoa > Arthropoda > Insecta > Diptera > Drosophilidae > Drosophila > Drosophila triauraria. Next base: position 14,457,807 of record JABJVT010000008.1, read on the forward strand.
ATAGGTTTCAAAGAAACTGGATTCCCATATTTTGCTTAATGGGAAGACTCAGTGCCACATAAATATGAAGGCCGGACTAACGATTATTTTCCCTTACGATTATTTTACCGCTAGAGTAAGCGGGCGAAAAATCTAATTTTTCCTTAAAGTCGCTCGTTGACCAATTGGTATTTATTCTGGGGCTTGATTGTATTGTTGTCATGGCGCGAATAGGTTTATGGCTTCTAGCAATGTTGTAATTGGATTAAAAGAATGAAGAGGTCGAAAAAATAAAAATGACCGGAAAGGCCGCCTGCTCTTTCTCGTGCTTTATTCGTTTCATTAGTTAGTCTAAAAAAATTCCCTTCAATTTTATTGAAATAAGAGAAAAAATCGTTTTAAACATGTTAGACTCATATTTATTATTATTTCATTATTTATTTTATTTGAAACAAAATTACACTTTTAGTAAACTTTGTTATAATTTTTTTTTTATATTTAAGGGAATTTTGAATTTTTGCATACAATATGATTAAAAGGAAATTAACTCGAATTCAAATGCAACAAACACACAAAACTGAACATTTTTTAAACAGCAAAAGTAGTAAACCTCTATTTATATAAATTTACTAGCAATCCCAAGCGGCTCCGCCCGCTAAAGAAAATATACCCTGAGGAAAGTATTTTACCTTTGGTCAGATGTTTATATTCTTTATGATGGACTTAAAACAAATAATAATACTTTACAGCTGGCATATACTTGCACGCTGCACTCCAAATTAAAACATTAAAATAAAAAAAAAGATATGGTTTCCGATGTCTTCAATGCATTTTGTGCAGATGTCCATTAGTTCACTTTTCTTCTACGCAGTTTAATCCTTCCCGGTTACTTTTGGTTATGTCAGTTTTTTTTTTTTGTCAATTCGTTTATAAACCACATTAAATTCAAACGTTTGATTGTGGAAAATCTATTGCCATTTGCTTGTCCCGTTCCCCAAAACTGTATCTAACTGATTCATTATACTAATTCCGCGAGGATCTTAACTGCATTCTCTATTTACAATGGCTAGTTAAAGAGAATTTGAAAATATTTATTTCTGGGCGTACGTATAAAAACAAAGTGTAGTAGAAAAAAAAAAATGAATTTCCCCCGAGATCGAACCATATTTTCCCCGATCCACCCGATCGAGAGTCACACTTTAACCATCTGCGCCAATGTACCCGACCCCGTATACTTGCACTGGGATTTAAATGCTTTGATGTCAAGCAGCGGAAAAATATAAAATATAAGTTAGGATAATATTGTACTGCTCGCGACTGCAAACTTATTTTGGGCCGCTGACCACCGGCATTTTGAGAATTTTAAGTGAAACTTAAACCAACCACCCGAGCTCTGAAAAAAACCAAGACATAAATAGAACAAAGGCAAACAAAATCCAGCCATTCAGAAAAATAATATATAAAACAAGAAAAAAAACGTATGCCTGCTAAGACAAAATAAAATATATATATTTTTTTTTATGTCAAACTTTTTTTTTAATTAAAAACAATAAAAATAAGCACAAAAGATCTCAAAACGTGAAAACAAAATGTTCTTTGTAAAATAAACGTGATTTTTCTATGTTATTTACATATTTTGACTTTGATAAATCATAAGAAAACTTAATCGTAGCACCTTTTTAGAAGACGATTTTAATAGGTTAAACAATTATCTATCAATTGCCACCTAAAATACTTAATTATCTTACTTGGTTCAAAAGTTATGAGTTTTGCAACGCAAAAACTCAAATGGCCCCACTGTGCAGCGCCTTAAAAACCGAGCAAAGCGGTAAATAGTTCCCCCCATGTGGTAAGGAGTTCCCCCCACGGTAAGGAACTAGTTTATGCAAAAGGGTACAAAAAATTCCTTATGATTTGAACAGTTTGCAATTTATCTAAACTATTGTGTTCGAAAATGAAAAAATCGAACTATGGAAAAAAATTTTCAACCTATATCAAAAAAAATTTTGCCGAAAAAAATCGACATTTATAAAAGGCTACTAAAAGTTCCCCCATGTGGTAGGAACGTAGTCTCATTTATAAAAAAGGCAACAATTTGTATAAATCTTTGCAAATATGCATGCATCTGAGTGCATGTATTAAGGATGTGGGACTGAAGTGCCAACGAAGCCATCATAATGACGACAACAACTGAAATAAATCATCGGAAAAATTTGGATCAAACTAAGATCCAAAGCTGGAGAAATTTCTGGCATTTATAGAATCGGCTCGGCCATGAGACTACAATCATCGGCTGGCTACCACCAACATCAACAATCAACACCATAGGTCTACAACTTCAAATTTACGTCTTCAACGTCAGCGCAGTTCACCAATTAGACTACGGAGTAAAGTAAAAAAAAAATTTTTTTAAATAAAAGATCCCCATTAAACAAAAAAAAAAAATTAAGTCCACTTGGGCACTTGACAAAAATTGTACATGTAATCTGAACCCCTTCGTGGGATCTCAGAAGATAAGACAACCAGATGTGCAGTCTGCGTAGGTCATAGAGTAAAATTAGAATCCCAATGTCCAATATAAAGCGGAGACCGTTCCTAATAAAATCAGTTGCTTACAAAAACTCACGGTGTAAATGTCATATATTTGGGACCTCTTTACACTTAATTAAGCTCAAGGCAACGTAGCCAACGTAGATGGTTGAAGTGTGACTCTCAATCGGGGGATCGGGGATATCTTGGTCCGATTCCCGGTCAAATCTTTTTTTTTTTATTAATTTCTTTTGAATGGCTGCGCCTTTTATTCCCGGTACCCATAGGGTACAAGGGTATTATAAGTTAGTGCCAACCGAGAATGTATGTAGCAGGCAGTATATATATTCTTGATCAGCACCGACCCCATAAAGTATATATATTCTTGATCAGCATCACCAGCCGAGTCGATGTAGCGACGTCCGTCTGTCCGTTTTGTTAAACAGATCTCAGCGACTTTAAAAGCCAGAGCAACCAAATTTGGTGACAGCGTTTTAACCCGTTGCAGATCAAGTTTGTTTTAAAATTTGGCCACGCCCACTGCCGCCCCGAAAACCATAAAAAACGTTATATAAGCTAAAGTCGTAATATTTGATTTAAAGTAAATACATAAACTAAATAAATAGTATTGTACGGTCGTTTCCTGAAAGTTGGAGTAAAATCGGACAATAATATTGAAAGTTATTAGCCAATAAAATGGGAATTTGACCAGACACCTAATGCTTATTGCAAAGCTTCATGTAGCCGACCGGGTCGAGGGTTCGATGCCAGGCGCAGGCGATATTTTCTTACTTCATTTTCTTCAATATTTTATTATGTTATTAATATTATTATTTTTGTTTACCAAAAATTATATAAGAAATAAAAATTATAAATAAATATGAAAAAAAAAGAATTATAATAAGTTTTGTTTTCGTTGGAACTGAACACGGGCCGATCTTGCAAATCTTAAATTACATATAAATCGGCCGTTTTCATGCTAACTATGCTTCGACAACTGTTGCCAAAAAAATGGCACCAAAACTGCAAGAAATTACAAAAAATATTAAAATCCACTTTGTTAAATTTCGTTTCATTACCTAACTTCGGTAGAACTGAAATGAAATGTATTAATTGAATAATAAGAAGAAAAAGTATATATGAAAGTAAAACAAGAAAGAAAGCTAACTTCGGTAAGCCGAAGTTGGTATACCCTTGCAGTCTGCAATTGGATCATTGAAAATCGATTCATTTTGGTAATGTTGAAAAATATAAAATTATGTAAATTTTTAAAATTTTACATTTTACATGTAGAATTGTACATTTTCATATAAATCGACCGATCCCTTCTATGACAGCTATATGATATAGTCTGAGCTTAATGAAATTAAAACCGTAATTCTATAACGATAAAAAACGACTTGAATAGCGGGCGAAGCCGCTATGGGATTGCTAGTATTTTTATAATTTTGATGCGCAACCAATCCAATTTTCTACAATTACAAATTTGTTAAGAAAAGTGATTAGCTGTTGAATAGTATAACCGTAACCATATATAGCCGCCGATGTTTTTGGGTCGTTCCCTATATGACTAAATATATTTTATTTTAAGTCATTTAACCCAACTAGGTATCCGATAATATTGCTTAAAAATCTTGTGTGGCTTTATAATTCTTATATTTGACACTTTAAAATAATTAAAGATAACAACGAGAAAGAAAGCTAACATCGGTTAACCGAAGTTTGTATACCCTTGCAGTCAGCAATTGGATCATTGAAAATCGATCCATTCTGGTAATGTAAAAAAAAAATGTCAAATTATGCAAATTTTGTAAATTTTACATTTTACATGTAGAATTTTACATTTTCATATAAATCGGCCGATCCCTTCTATGGCAGCTATATGATATAGTTGTCCGATCCTAATGAAATTAAAACCGTAATTTTAGAACTATAAAAAAATTAATAGAAATTCGTTAAAAAACAGAGAAGTTAACATTTTTTTTACATTAGTTTCGCCATCATTCCTATGGCAGCTATAGGATATAGTTGTCCGATTTCGGCCGTTCCGACATATATACTGCGTGCTAAAGAAATAAGACTATGCTGAGAGACTAGTTCGCGTAGAAACAGACAGACAGACGGACAGACAGACAGACGGACAGACAGACAGACAGACGGACATGGCTAGATCGACTCGGCTGGTGATGCTGATCAAGAATATATATACTTTATGCCTCCTTCACTGCGTTGCAAATATCGTGGCAAAATTATAATTCCCTCTGCAAGGGTATAAAAAGAAAATTTAATAGTTTGGCCAGAAAAGCTTAGGTGAAAAGGGTATACAAACGTCAACCGGGGGAATTTGGCGTCCATTCGGGTTTCTTATTTAACAAGGCTCAACGAATTTATTAAGAATTGTTCTAGATGATCTAACTACATATACGTAGTTAAAATTAGGCCTATTTCTAAAGTTTAATTTAGAGCATCAGGATGAGATTCGCAGCAATTTTCTTTATCATAATTTTACAAGTCGGTAAGAAAGGAGTTCAGTAAAAGTAAAAAATCATAATAAATTTAATAATATGGAAGCTTACAACAAATGTGGACTAAAAAGCCATGCGGAACTGATTCAACAAGCCCTAATAGCGGATAAGAAACTAATGGTTCTAGCCTTAACTGTATCAGGCTTTGCAAACAAAAACTCACAATTTTTGGAAAACTATAATTACTTGAAAATTGCATTGTTCGAGAATTATACAAGCCTTCGCGACAAATTACTACATATTCGAAAATTCAATAGAAATAAATTCAATAGAAAAACTTAAGGGCTTGGGGAAAGCACAAAATCTGTAAGTATGAGTACGTCGTTAAAAGGTGATTTTGTTTAGTTTAAATGATGTCAAGGTAAAGAGGTTAGCATTTGAAATACCTTTCCAATGACATTTAGCTGGCGTCCGTAACTTTAGTGTTTTTGGAAGTGTGGGCGTGGAAAATCTAGATTTTTAGTCGTTTCCCACTAAACTAGCAATTTTTTAATAATATAAAAGCGGTTCCATGACTCTAAAACAGGGGTCGGCACTTAGACACCCACAGTTTTTTAGTGCGTATGTGTGCGAAGCTAACAGACCCGAATGATATTAACAGACCCGAATAATACTAACAGACCCGAACGATTTGCTTCTCTGCTGCTTCGAGAACCGAGCAATTGTGTACAGGCTACTCGGTAGCTTCTTTGCCGCAGCGGCACCTGAACATATACATATATACGAAGTTGTTTTTACATAGCTCCGAAGTTTGCTACGTCAGCCTAACAGAATCCCGAACAAACACGAAGCGCTTATACTATATATGTGCCGACAGCGCTGCCTGACAATTTTTCCTATGCACAGTGTATACGACGCTGCCGACCCCTGCTCTAAAACTATGATTTCATACAACATAAGGTCAAATGTTTTAATTTCAAAAGTCGGTTCAAATATATTTTAAACGTAATGTCGGATTGCGATATTTAAGATGGCGCGTATTTAAAGCTAAAGTACAAGCATTATAAACTTATGAAATTTTGCTCCACCTGCCCCAACACCTTCAATTTTCAAAATATTTATGTAAGGAATAGTTCAGTTCCTTCCGTCTGGCAACCCTTCAGATGAGAGGCGTTACAGAGGATCGCGAGAGCAGAGTAACAGTCGAAAAGCAGAAGTCAAAAGGGCAAGTCGTAGAAGTTGTCGGGCGCACGTATTGGGGTGTTATCAAGTCCCAAGTATTCGAAATTAAGTCGAGGTTTCGCTATACGTCGCGGAGGGTTAAAATTCGTGTAGCGATTAAGCTGTAAACAATACGGTGAAAACCATCCTCATAAACATTATATCTATCCAATAAAACTAAATTACATTTATTTTCGCACTTTCACCTTCATTTCTCCTGAGTTAGTCCGCTTTGAAATATAAATGACTATATAATACAGCAATATTCAAAGAGCTTTACCATACCTTTCAATCAATAAATAAAAGGAACTAACCGGTCTATCGTAACAATTCAATTCTACAGCTACATATAGGAGTCTCCTTGCACGCCACACTCTCAGTGCTCATCGTTACTACGTGGACTGGCGTCTACCTTGATATCGCTTTAGGAGCGTTCGGTCAGGTTGTATAGGAAATGGGGAAAATCAATAAAAATTCAGTGGGTTTACTCATAAATATTTTATAATGTTTTTTCGATAAACTAATATTTTAATCGAATCTAGCCCATTGAAAATTACACGTATAAGTTTTTATTTTGGCTTCCCAAAGTTTTCTTCCTTTCTTGTTACTTCCAGTCAGTAGAAGAGGAAGATTTATTTGGCCTTACTTCAACGCGTTAACGTCACAGCCAAAGTTAGAATATTCTTATATCTGTTGTAGTTAGTATATATGATGTAGGTCGGAACGGCCTAAATCGGACAACTATTTCTTATTTTATATAGCTGCCATAGATCAGGTAAAATTCGCCGATATTCGTTGATTAAAATTAAATAATTATCCTATAATTGTGTACGGCAGTCCACGTAGTGACGATGAGCACTGACAATGTGGTGCGCAAGGAGACTATTATATAGAACCGTAAAATTGAAAATAAGCTACGATAGTCGGATCAGTACCATTTATATCTTTAACAAAAGGTATTGTTAAGCTCATTAAAAAATTTTTTTTTTCGGTACCCATAGGATACAGGGGTATTATAAGTTAATGCCAACCGAGAATGTACCGATATAACAGGCAGAAGGAGAAATGTCCGACCCTATAAAGTATATATATTTTTGATCCGCGTCACCAGTTGAGTCGATTTAGCCATGGCCTGCCGTCCGTGTTGGTAAACAGATCTCAGGGACTATAAGACCTAGAGTTACCAAATTTGGTGACAGCATTCCTATCTGTTGCACGCAGATCAAGTTTGTTTTAAAATTTGGCCACGCTCTCTTCCGCCGCCGAAAATCATAAAAAACGTTAAATAAGCTATACTTGTTATTTTCGGGTTAAATTTAGTAGATAGAAATAAACTAATTGGCTTAAGTGGACGTTTTCCGAAAATTTCGGTATAATCGGATGATAAACATGGAACAGCAACGATGGCACCCTCAACTTTAAAAGTTTCTTGTATCAAATTTTGTTATGATTAATAGTAACGGTAAAAAAAAAATAAATTACAAATAGCTCAACGAGTTTTTAATTTCACAAGATAGTCTTCAGTTTCAAGGCTAGGTATTTATTTTACCGTTTAGTGCTATAAACGAAACTAGTTTTCCCAGACATGTGTTGTATACCAAAAGTTAAGCAATTTCAAATGCTATATAGCCTCGAATGACTATCAAAATCGATAAAGCCATTTTAGAGAAAACATCAAAAACTTAAAACAAAAATAAATTTGAATTATAAATTATTATTTATAATATTTAGATCAATTTTGTTAAGGCAAAGTAAATTTTAATTCAAAGTAGCTTTCCAACGACTTACAGCACGTTTCTATAGCTCTAATCAATTAGAAGTTATTGGCGCGAACAATCTAGCCTTATTATCTGTTTAATATAGACACACAAACAGACATACAAAGACCAGGACATATGTTTTCCTTTCGAAAAGGCCGTTAAAACCTTGTTTATTGAATATCTTTTGAACGGAGTATCGGATCGGGCTGATCGAGATGTTATTCGACGTGTATTTTAAGCTAAAAGACAACAGAATTCAAATTTTCGCTCCACCGCACTATGGGCTGAGCGACCACTTTTTGTGGCATTAATTAATAACTTAAAAACGAAGCAATATTTTTGGATTCTGTTTTTAATATAAATTTTGTATAACAAAAGGGAGGTATTTTAGGAAAAATGGGCGTGGTCTCGCCTTTAAAAAAAAAACAAATTTGTTTTTCTCAGTGTAAAGATGCATTTTTTTGTTTTTCTTTGTTAACTTAAACTAGTATTCCTAAATAAGACAATGTGTAAAAATGGGCATTGTCATATATTTTTCGCACATAAAATTACAGTTTGGATCTTTTTCACAGTGCGGGCGATCGGACTTTCACAGTTTGTTCCGTGTTTTGGCAGCCTCTTTTACAAAGTAACTAACTGGAAGACCCGTGGTTTCTATAATATGATCTGAGTGTACAAGGATTAAGTAATCCATCCTTAAAAAATGTTATATTCTTAGTATTTTTCTCATCTTTGTGTTTTGTAAGTAGGTTAGCATCTTAAAAGTTCAATTTTATATTATATTATATATATATATATATTTATATTATATTTATATATTAAGAATTGAATACTTTACAACATACAAACAATTTTAGATTTAAAATGAGCGGCGTTCACTTTGTAGCTCTATTTTAAACTTAGAGTACACTAAAAAATTTATAATTTTTTTGGGTTAGAACTTACACAATATTATAAAGACACCACAGTCTATTTCTGCAATACATGCACACAAACACTTATTTCAACCTATTATGAGTGGGACTGCATTTAAAAAAGAGCGCATAAATTAGTTTATTTTAAGCGTTTTGGCTCTTTAAACTTGCAATATAAACAATCGATTTAACAGCCCTCGTTTCCAGCTGAGGTAACAGCTTATTTAACAGCGGATAACTTAACAGTGACGCGCTCTGTTAAAAATTCTTGTACGTAACATTAAAGTTTAATGTTTTTTAAATACATCCTGGCTAAAAAAAAGTTATTTTAACAACTTTTAAAAAATGGGTTTTGGCCAGATAAAGTGGTCGTTCAGACCACAGTGCACCGGTCCCAACAGCTTAAATTTTTTAAATTTTCATTTTTCACTTCTGAACTAATCCGTTTTTGAAAAATCTTAGTAAGCAGTTTCAATGAGCTTTACAAAATTTTTTGATGTAAATGGTTCGGTACAACAGATTTTCCATTCAACGGCTCTATATAGTAGTCTCCTTGCACACCATAGTTTCGGTGATCATCGTCCCTACGTGGACTGCCGTCCACAGTGATAGTTTAATTTTTTTAAAGGCGGCTCTTACGATTTTTAGAGTCACAGCTCTTGAGATTGCTCCCCACCTTTTGGTATACAACACATATTTCCGAAATTCGCTTTATCAAGATATTACTAATCAAAATTAGAAGCAACAAGAAAGAAAGCTATCTTCGGTAAACCGAAATTTGTATACCCTTGCAGTCTGCAATTGGATTATTGAAAATCATTTCATTTTGGTTACAGTTGAAAAAATATCTTAGTTTGTAAACATTTTACATCTTACATATAGAATTTTACATTTTACATGTAGAATTTTAAATTTTACATGTCGAATTTTACATTTTACATGTAGAATTTTACATTTTACATGTAGAATTTTACATTTTCATTTAAATCGACCGATCGTTCCTATGGCAGCTATATGATAAAGTTGTCTGATCTTAATGAAATTAAAGCCATAATTCTATAACTGTAAAAAGTGCTATATCTTGAAATTGATTGATATACGTTAAAAAACAAAAAAGTTAAAAAAAATTTTACATTCATTTCGCCTTCATTCCTATGGCAGCTATTGGATATAGTGGTCCGATTTCGGCCGTTTAGACATATATTTTGCGTGCTAAAAAAATAAGACTATGCTGAAAATTTCAGCCCGATAGCTCAAAAACTGAGAGAGACTAGTTCGCGTAGAAGCCGACAGATAGACAGACAGACAGACGGACATGGCTAGATCAACTCGGCTGGTGATGCTGATCTACAATATATATACTTTATGGGGTCGGAGATGCCTCCATCACTGCGTTGCAAATATCGTGGCAAAATTATAATACCCTCTGGAAGGGTATAAAAATAGAAAAGCTACAGTCGTGTGTGGCCGACTGTGAGATACTGTGAAACAAGTTGAGGACAAATGTGCCTAGGAACTTGTTGAGCAACACCCAAAAAAGAACAAAATGCAAAACGCATTGTCCCTGTCTACACAGTAGAAGAAGTAGCCCACAGAGAAACTATATTGTTTAATAACTTCCATGTTTATCATCCGATTTTACCTTAATTTTCAGAAAACGTCCGCACAACCCGATTTTTGTTTGTTTTGTATATTTATTTCAAACTTTAGCTTTAATAGCGATTCTTATGTTTTTCAGCGGTGCAAGTGGGCGTGGCCAAATCTTGAAACAAACTTGATCTGCGTGCAACGGTTTAGAATGCTGTCCCCAAATTTGATTGCTGTAGCTGTTATAGTCTTTGAGATCAGTTGACTAATACGGACGGACGTACAGACGGTCGTGGCTAAATCGACTCGGTTGGTGATGCTTATCAAGAATATATACGAGGTTTGTTCAAAATGTAAGTTGACTTTTTAAATTTCGCGGGCAACGTACTTTAGATTATCGATTTTTTTGTTTTGTTATGTTGGTACACTCTTACCGAACATCTGTACCAATTTTCAAGGCGTAAAAGTGATGAGTGTTTTGCGTGCTAGGTGATTTCTTGCTATAGAAAAATATGGATTTAAGGATTTGCATCAAATTTTGTGTAAAAGTAAAAAAAATAACACTTGAAATGTGGCATACGGTAAAACTGTTGAGTAAAAAAAAATGTTTACAAGTTGTACAAACTCTTCCAAGATGGCCGGGAAGATGCCAATGACGAGCATCGCTCTAGACGCCCAAGCACGTCAACAACTGATGAAAACGTTCAAGCAGTGAAGAAAATTGTTTGCTGAGGATGTTGGTATATCGCTTGGCTCGTGCCATACAATTTTTTCTAACGTTTTGGGCATGAGACCTGTGTCAGCGAAGTCTGTTCCGAAATTGCTAAATTTTGACCAAAAGAACCGTCGCATGAGCTTCGCTCAAGAACTGTTGAATGACGTCAACGACGACCCAGATTTACTTAAAAGGGTCATAACTGGTGAGGAATCATGGGTATATAGTTATGATATTGAAACCAAAGCCCAATCGTCCCAATGGTAGCGGCCAGAAGAGACAAGACTGAAAAAAGCACGCCAACTTCGATCAAATGTCAAAGTTTAGCTCACCGTTTTTTTTCGATTACCATGGGGTGGTGCATCAGGAGTTCTTACCATATGGTCGTACGGTCAATAAACAATATTATCTTGAAGTTATGCGCCGTTTGCGAGCGGCAATACGAAGAAAACGTCCAGAATTGTGGAAAAACAATTCATGGCTTTTGCATCACGAAAATGCCCCTCCTGACTCATCTTTGCTTGTGAGAGATTTTTTGGCGTAAAACTACACAACAATTTGCACCATATCCGAATTTGGCCCCATGTGACTTTTTCTTGTTCCCAAAACTAAAGAGACATATGAAAGGACGGAGATCTGTAACGATTGAAGAGATACTGACTGCATCGCTGGAAGAGCTCAAGGCGATACCGTAAAGAGCTTATGAGAAGTGCTTTGAGGATTGGAAAAACCGTTGGCAAAAATGTATTGTATTTGAGGGGTATTACTTTGAAGGGATCTAGTCATGTCCGTCTGTCTGTCTGTCTGCCTGTTACATACATTCTCGGTTTGAAAGATGTATAGACTCCGCCAACAACAATAATGTATGCAAATGCCGAATCTAAGAGATTAGTTATAATTAAGTTATAGTAATTAAATTGGTAGAGACAAAATAAAATAATTAGGGATTTGGGAAAACCTTTAAAATAAATAAAGGCCCGGAAGGAAATAGCTGCCTCCAAGTATTATTTGGTTATGACATTGTTAAGCTCAATGAGATGTCACGCTCGGTGGATAATATGACAGCATAGTGGGGTATAGCAATCCAAAAGTGGAGATTAATTAAAAAAACCAAGTGTACGTTCGATAAATTTGATTATCTCCTTTTGTTAATACATAAAATTCAACATATAACCGTATACAAATTTTTTTCCGGGCCGGACACATAATTCAAGCAAATTTTAGCCGATCGATCTGAAACTTTTTGACAGTAAAGCCTAATACTCACCAGCGCTAAACCCTTAGCTAGCTGAAAGGGTTTCACAGTTCTAGTGTGACCACGTTTCATGGCGTTCACCGAAAATCCACACAAAACGGCTAAACGGCCATACTATCAGCTGTGTTTGTTTAAAAATTCAAATGAAACGCCGCTGTAGTATGCATGTATCGTGTAGCGAGTGCACACTGTACCAATGTCTTCATTGTGCTACAGAATTGTTAAATAAACATAAGCAATGGCCAAGTGGCCAGACGAAATGCGATCACCCTATTGCGCCTCAGAGCTGACAGTATGGGAAGTGCAAGTGTCAGCGAATTCTCACCGCTTGACAACGCACACAGATAGACACATGCATATACCAACTCCACTCGCGCTCTCTTATGTATGAGCATAGATACTGGCATGTATATGGGCGCTGCTGCCGCTGCCGATATTTGGAGGCAGCGCAGCCGCTAGCCCCCTTTAACTTTTAAGCTTAAGATTCATTATGAATAAATGCATAAAACTGAGCAGACGCTCATCCGCTACAAAACCATCGTTTTTTAATAAATATATTTTACCATTTAAAATGTTAACAAATGATAAACTTTACACCGCCAAGCCGCGTACCCACAAATACGTGCAAAAGAAGAAATTATTTTTTTCTTTACTTAGATTATGATTTTCAATGTAGCGGGTCCAGCTCCCAATGCCGCTGAGCTGCTCCTGGCGATCTGCTCTTGGCCCTACAGCTGCTGCCACTGCTGGAGATCACGCTATGGAGTGTTGATCGAAAGACATCGTTGTGTGTCTGGCCTCGTTTGTCTGCTGCTTCTTCTCCTCGTCCAGTTGCCTGCTGCTGTTGGATCTCTCCGCATTGTAGTCGTAGGACACCAGCGACGTGCCGCATCGCAAATCCACGTCCACGACGGCTGCTGCCACAAACTTGGAGCTTAAGTCGCCGCGCGCGGATGACATGGTGGGACTGACCACCATGATCTCTCTCCATGAGCTCTCCACGGAACCCAATGGCGGCTGCTTGCCCAGTCCATTCCCGTTGCCACTTCCATTTCCATTCCCGTTGCCACTTCTCCTTTTTGTAGTCCTTGTATGCTTCGAAGCACCAGCATTTTGGAGGGGCAGCCAACTAAGAAAAGAATCCCAGTAGGCGACCACTGGTCAGGGACGAGCAGAGGAAAGGCAATAAGCATGTCCATAATTTTTTAACTTGGGATTTTGGCCCCTTTCTATTTTATTTGCTTATTTCCCTGTTAAATTACATTTTTTACGACTTCATTTTATATTAATTTTTTTTATTTGTATTTATTTAATGGTCAAGATCCAACATTCGATCTTCTTTAATTATATTGTAAATAAATTATTTTTTCCCCGCTGCAAAAACCCGAACTACGGATTTGTTTCCTATTGCCTTTCTCCATTTCGCAAGGGTATTATGTCCGGTGGTAATATTTTTTGCTGAAGGGCTTTAATGGCAAAAATTAAATCGTTGAGCAGTTTTGTTGTCAGTGCCAAAGCGCTTTCGGATCTTTCATCAGACCATTCGCCAGTGCTTATAACACTTCTTCAAAGCCCAGAAATTATCAATCATCCCCACAGGCTGACGTCGCACAGAACTAACTGGCTTAAATATAAGAAATATGTAAGTTCCCACATTGAACTAACCCCACAGCTCAACATCGAAGCGGATATCGACTGCTCTACTGATGCTCTTGAAGACGTACTCACTGCAGCAGCCACTATTCAACACCACAAGGGAAGGACGTACAGCCCAACAAATTCAAAACTAATCAACAAATTGAACAGCTTGTCTTGGAAAAGAGGCGTCTGCGACGTGCTTGGCAAACCAGCAGATCGCCATCTTCAAAACAACGTTTTAAGGAAGCCACTCGCCTACTAAATCGAGCTCTGAAACAAGACGCTGAAAACGCACAACTACGTTGCATCGAAAAACTTTCGCCGACCAGTACAAGGCATCCTTTGTCGAGGGCTCACCCAAACCTAAGCTCTCCAATCGAAACAGTCACCCCTATAAGGAAATCAACAGGTTGCTGGGCACGCAGCGACGAAGATAGAGCCGAAACATTTGCTTTACATCTCCGAAGCGTCTTCCAGCCGAACCCGGCCACTAGCCCACTTGTTCTATCGCAAATTCAAACTAATTCTTTGTCTCTACCAACATTGTTTCAGCCAAATGAGATCGCAAAAGTCATTGGGAACCTGAAACCAAAAAAGACTCCGGGCGATGACTTAATAACTCCAAAAATGATTATTGAACTTCCAAACTCAGCTATAGAGGTTATTTGTAAAATCTTCAATGGGATTATATGTCTCGGCTACTACCCAAGGAAATGGAAAAAATCTGTCATCATAATGATACCGAAGCCCGGAAAAGACCACACAGCCCCGTCATCCTACAGACCAATAAGTCTATTATCGTGTCTGTCCAAACTGTTCGAGAAATGCCTGCTAACACGCATAATACCATATCTGGAAGCACACAACGTTATCCCGGCTCACCAATTTGGCTTCCGTCAAAACCACGGAACCATAGAACAAGTCAACCGAATAACATCAGAGATACGCACGGCCTTCGAGCATCGGGAATACTGCAGCGCAATATTCCTCGATGTATATCAAGCTTCCGATCGAGTCTGGCTAAATGGCCTCATGCATTAAATCAAAACACACTTGCCTACATACACTCATAAGCTACTTGAGTCGTATCTCTACAACAGAGTCTTCGCAGTAAGGTGCAACGCAACAACATCTGGCGACTACACTATCGAAGCTGGAGTTCCACAAGAAAGTGCACTTGGGCCTACTCTATTTGTCCTTTACACAGCGGATATCCCTACGAACGAGCGGATAACAACATCCACGTTCGCTGACAACACTGCGATCCTAAGCCGCTCGAGGTGCCCAACCCGAGCAACAACACAGTTAGCAAATCACCTCATGGTAGTTGAGAAGTGGCTATCTGACTGGCGTATTAAAATTAATGAACAAAAATGTAAACACATAACTTTTACCCTCAAAAGGCAAACAATTTTCTTGAATAGTACGCAGATTCCCCAAGTCAACGAAGTAACGTATCTCGGCGTCCACCTCGACAGACGACTAACCTGGCGAAGACACATCGAATGCAAGAAACTCCATCTAAAACTAAAAGCCAGCAGCCTCCACTGGATTTTAAACGCCCGATCGCCACTGCGTCTGGACTACAAGGTCCTGCTCTACAACTCCACTCTCAAGCCTATCTGGACATATGGCTCCCAGTTGTGGGGGAACGCGAGCAGCAGCAACATAGACATCATTCAGCGCGCACAATCGAAAATCCTGAGAACTATCACTGGGGCACCATGGTATATTCGCAACCTAAACATCCACAGGGATCCCGGCATTCTTGCAGTAAAAGATAAAGTAGACAAACAAAAGGCGACCTACAATAAAAAACTTACTGAGCACCCAAATCACCTGGCAAGAGGCTTGACTCGGGTTTCCAGCAGAACCCGCCTGCATCGGAACGACCATCCAACCCAGCCATAATTATCAGGGACATTTAACTCTGTGCCAGTCGTATGACTGTTAGTTTGGTTATATATATAAGATTTGATACAGTTATTGTTAGTCTCTAAAGGAGAAGATCCAATAAACAACAGCAAAGTATAAAAAAAAGAAAAGAAAAAAAAAAAGTTTTGTTGCATCGACGGCTTTGCTTTGGAAGCATTTACTTATAGTTTGCATTTCTTTTATAATGGGCTTAAGAGTAAGCAAATAAAAAAATTGTTTTTTGTCTTTCTAAAGCTAGAAAAGAATTTGTGCCTGATAGCACTTCTCCTGCGTCGCAGCCAATTGAAAATGTTGTTTCAACTCCTTCCACTGCTCGTGTCGCACACTCTTGGTATTTTAAGAGGGGCCTTTTAGAACACCACGAAAAAAATATTAGTTTGCTAGAATTCAATAATTAGGACAAACACATACACAATTTCACGAAGGCTTAAGAAAAATATAGAACGTTTAATTCATGTTACATGGTTACATTAGGAGCCACAGAAAATATACCTTTTGTATTCAATTTTCTTGCAAGAACTTTTTGAACTCTTGACTCTGGCAAGAACAGCTTGCAAATTATTATATTGTGTGGATCGGGGTAGCTGCAGAAGAGTCCCTCGCTGCAGTCCTCAATAAGTAGCCGGTTGGCCGATGGTCCGTGTCACCAAGTCCGCGGCGGGAATGAGGTCTCTGGCTGCACGTCCGTGGCAGCAGGTCCGTGATAAAGTAGGGGTAGGCTGGCTGCTCGTCAGAGGTACCAGATTGAAGAGATATGTCGATTATGTTGAGAGTGTGACTGCCCTCTTTCCACCCGCTGGCCTTGGGACTCAGTCAGGGTATAAGAAATTAATAAGTGGATAATGGCGATTGCCGGAGTTTCTCTTTATGAGCCTTAGCTCTTTATTCGATGGAAATCAAAAGTGAACTGAACTTAAAGCTAACAAAAATTGGAATCATAGCGGCCACGCAAATATGCTGTGTTTGCCGGCTATGCACGGGCATCCGGCCAGACACTGTGTCAGCAGTCGAACGAACGGTCATTGCTGCCGCTCGGTTAACTTAGTTAACTACTCCCCCCTCAGGAATGAGGCCGCCCTCGGCCGACCCTAGCCTGGCAATCATCTCTTTTAGCTGAGCCGTAGTTCTTCTGGCCTGGGTGAATCGCCGATAGGTTAATCCGATGCAGATCAACGCGCAGCATATTGCTCCTGCAATTAGCATTATCTGATACAAGCGATAGTCGTTGACCTCTTCTCCGAATCGTTTGATGTGTTCCAAATTACGTTCACCTAATCGATGAAGGTATGGAAGACTAAGGATGTTTCGTTCCATTGTGACGTTCAGAGAAGGCGAGCTGGCTACTCCCGGAGCCCTTTTCTGGGCTGTGTCATGGTTGACAAATCGGGTTTCGTTGACTGTGGTACTCTCAATAGAGGTGATGAGGTAGGTACCCTGTACGTGGACGTATGCCATTGTAAACACTCACACGAGCCGGGCGATCATTTACAATGACAATTCCATCGTCAACGTAAGTGACGAGATGCAAGTCACTTTGCTGAATTTCGCAGTGCGCAGTGCCTCCAGCGTGGAGCTCCTGGGCGCACGAACTTCTTAGCGCCAGTTGGCAAAATGTGGCCCCTGGTGTTACGGAGCAGTTTTTTACCGTGCGGATCTCCCCATTGCATTCCGCTATTATATTATCTTCCAGCCTGACAATGGTGCCATGATGTGACACAGGAAAAACGGTAGTTTTGTTGCAGGCTGACTTAATTTTAGGAAATTTAATAACAAAATGTAAGATGTTAATGGATTGTAAAACTTTCACGGACGCTACGGACAAAACATCTTTGATGGCGGTCTCCGTGGGCTCTTCCATCCACACACTTTCTAGGTCTGCATGATCTAGTATGCTAGGGCTAACGACATTAATTTTCGCAAGGGCGACTGCAAGAATCAAATTCTGCAGCTCCATTACCATCATCCTATTACGAGTTAGTAACATCTCGTATAGGTGTCCCGTATCAATTTGGGATTCCTTAGCCGACCTCAGAAGTTGATTGACAGTAGTGGATATTTTATTGATTTGGTCTTTTTGGTATTAATATTTAATTGCCTATTGTTTGCATCAATGAGTAGAAATTCGTTGAATTTAATTTTTTCAAAATCTTCGGCGTCCGGCGTTCCCGCCACTACCTTTAAGGCTTTACCTAGGAAGTCTAAACTCCTGGCTACTCTATGGTGAATGCTTAATGACTCGAGCAGGTCACGCAAGTGAGCGGTATCAACGCTCCGAGAGATTCGCTGAGTGTCTTACAAATGCGAACTCTTCCCATACCAAAATTCGACCATCAACGATGGGAATGTATTTGGCTTTTGAGTAGTCTGTTATGTGCGCCGAAGCTACGGTCAAGAAGAATAGCAGAGGTATGATTGTAAACCTGTAATTCGGATATACTGTATTGTTTGTTAAAGACGGGTTAACCCACCACCAAAGCACAGAAAAAGCAGTATGATTAAAAATAATAGTAATGAAAAGCTTCTGCCAAGTGGCTAGTGATAAAAGTAACAAAAAATGAAAAATTACCAGGCGAGCGATAATATGGTTATGCTTGGCCTACCTAAGGTTGTCCTTGTGGACCATCCTCCCCGGCATTGAATCTTCTGTTCTGCCGGGAGGCATTTTCCCTGCTTCTTAGCTTGTCCTGGGCATGCCTTATTCTACCCTCTATATCGCACTGTGGGTCATTTTATTGAGTGACTACCACGTCGGCGGGCCTCTTACCGATGACCGAATGGATAGATTTGTTGTATTTTGTCGTGGCCAGTAAAATCAACTCTACAGTGTCGCTGATGCCTTTGTCGATCTGTCGATGTTTGCATCTGGCAAGTTCCACCAGAGTGTTGTGGAAGCGTTCCACCTGTCCTGCAGAAATTGTTTATTTATCGATCCAAGAGCGCTGCCACTCTTTAAACAGGGACTTTTATACCTTTTTTTAATGGTAAAAGTAACATTTAAACAATAAAATTAAGCTAGTTTATTTATTAAAACCTTATTTTATCTTCTTTGAACAAAAATAGTGCCCTCCTTTTAATTTTATAAGCATTTCGACCAGATTGTTTGGTTCCACCAACAGTACGGCAGCACTGGCAACCAAAACGAAAGTTGTCGTTGCCGACGGCAAATATTTTATTTGCGAATTCGAGGTGGGGTCAGAAAATAATTTTTTAAAAAGTAATTACGAACTAGATTGATCCACTGATGGTGTTAAACAAACATCTATAGACCAACGAGCCAACCATTTTTTTTTTGCAATTAACATCCGATTTGATGTAGAAAAAGGCATTTACTTTTCATTCAACGAAAAAGTCTTGTGAAAGTGAAAACGGGAGCACCGATTTTCGTTTTCAAAAACGAAAACGAAAGAATCTTGTGAATGTGAAAACCGGAGCCTGCCTGTATATCAGTTTTTTGTGGTCCTTTTGACACTATAACGCCCACAGCTAATAAAAATTAAAAAATGAATTAATAGTATAGTAATATACAATTGAGGCTAAGTTTCAGTTAACTAATTAATTAAACGCCCTAATTTTAGCTCATTGTAAAGGAAAATGTAAGGACAGTTGGAAACTACTAAAAGCGCAGCGATCAAAAATTTTTTTTAATTGCGTGATTTTATTGAAATAGAAAAAGAACTTTTCGCCTGCGTCGCTTTCAATAGTTTCCAACTTTAACATTTATTTAGCAAAAGATGCAGAGAAAAATTTGTTTTCAATGGTTGCTGGGCTGTGAGAAGCAACAACTTCGAATTCTTTCGAAATCCCGGAACAATTTTATACCCGTACGGAACGACAGATTCCATTTCGCTTGATGATTTGTGATAAACTGACTATGTAGATTATTGTGCCAAAAACTTGAAAAATGCTTAGAGAGATAACATAATAAGCGGTATTTTTCTTATCGGTAATCTCATTGATTGCTGATGCACTTGACAAGTTTTAAGGAATTGAGGGCGTTATGACACTTTTAAAAATGACATAACGCCCACGGGGGCTGCGACACTTTGTGAGTGGGCGCAATGACACTTTTGAAAGTGACAGATCGCCCGTGGGCGTTATGACACTTTTTTTTTGCGTCATAACGCTTATGGGCGTTATGACAGGGGGCGTTATTACATGTACCGTAAACTATATTTGGCGTTACCAATATCGTTGCGAAGATTCTCCTTAAAGTGGCTAAAACATTCATTATAATGTGGGTACATTTTGTACGGTGCAGCTTTATTTTTTTTGCTGTGCTGTTGTCATCAAAATGTGTGCTACATAACATGCCTAGGTGATCCACCGATGCAATGGCAGTATGTTTTGCCACGAAAAGACAAAGAGCAGCTTCTTGCTCTAATGTTTTTGTAGGTAATTGAACGAATTGTATTTTATTGGCTTGTAATAAGTCGCTCATACAACTAACGTGCTTTTCGCAAATCGCTTAATTTTGCGGCTACACCGCACTTGCAATAGCTGCACTAAGCCCGTGTCAAATCGGTAAGATATTTCCGCAGCCACTCCTTAAACTCGCTGTCCTGGAGCCACATATCGCGAAGTTTTTGTTTATAAGCTACGTACTCACTTGCGCTAAAATTTAGCAACCAAATGAGTGCGAGAAAGAGGTGAATACACTTTTTCGGCGCCTCTTAGTAAGGTCGGTACGCAGATGAGCTAAGAGAAATACTAGAATATATATAGTATATACTAGAATGAACATCGCGTTAGGTCTTTTAAATCGGATGACCATTAGCAAGGGAGGCGCGGGAGGAAGGAAATATTTGATAATACCCTTGCGAAGTGCAGGCAGTAGGAAACAAAGCCGTATTACAAGATTTTGCAGCGGGGAAAAATAATTTTATTTACAATACAATTAAAGAAGTTTGAATGTGGGATCTTGACCATAAAATAAATACAAATAAAAATGATTATAATAAAATTGTCTTAAAAAATATAATTTAACAGGGAAATAAGCAAATAAAATAGAAAGGGGCCAAAATCCCAAATTAAAAATTAAGGACATGCCAATTGCTTCTCCTCTGCTCGTCCCTGACCAGTGGTCGCCTACTGGGATTCTTTTCTTAGTTGGCTGCCACCACAAAATGCTGGTGCTTCGAAGTATACAAGGACTACAAAAAGGAGAAATGGCAACGGGAATGGAAATGACCCGGGAGGACTGGGCACCGCTGGGTTCCGTGGAGACCTCATGGAGAGAGATCATAGGGGTCAGTCCCAAGGATCCGCGCGCGGCGACTTAAGCGCCGAGTTTGTGGCAGCAGCCGTCGTGGACGTGGATGTGCCCAATGATGCGGCACGTCGCAGGTGTTCTACGACTACAATGCGGAGAGATCCACCAGCAGCCAACAGGACGAGGAGAAGGAGCAGCTGACGGAAGAGGCCGGACACACAAAGATGTCTTTCGGTCAACACTCCCATACATTTCGCTGGATGTGCGCTGTACATGTCCTTCTCCAGCTCGGTAATGAAGGATTTGTCCAGCCAGACACTGCTCTCAGCAGCAGCGAGCGCTGGCTGTCGCCTTAGACGCCTTCATCTCAGCCATCGAGCGTGACATCTCAATGTTCTTGGCGGGATCTATATATTTGAAATGTGTGAAGAAACGGTAAGAGAGAGTGAGAGCCCAATAGTTGAGAACAGGTCGTTTTAATAAATTTTTTATTCTGTTCGTCACCCCGCTCTGGAAATTCCAAAAATTTTTCTGGTACTTTGTTCGTTTGTCTGCGTACCGGCCTTTAAAACAGCGCTGCCAAAAAGTGTTTGCCGACTATTGACCTCTCGTGAAAGACACTGCTTAGAAACGCTGTTCGCGTGTCTGAGTACTAAGCTTAATGGGAGACCCCGTGTAAAAGAATGGACCAATCTCGAGAATGGAGCAGAATGTAGCAGTGGAATAAGGCTATAAATTAGCGTCTCCCGCTATTTTACTATTTATCCCACAATCGCAGTTCAAAAAACACCAAATTTGGGTGGAAAACGCTAAAACGGCAACGCCGATGAGCTCATCCATTCACAAAAAAACCGAACAATTTCGATTATAATCGATTTTCTCAAAATTGTTAAGTGAAGGAAACTTTTCAGTTGCATATTAGCAATGTGCCGGTAAGGACATTTCAGAATCAATTTCGCCGGGTAGAAAATAGTTCGATTTTTGTCGACGGGTGTTAATGACGATGTTTCGTACTTTTCTTCCCTTACCCTTCTCTAATTTCTTATTGTTTTTTAAACTGTATATATTTTTGGCATGAAGATGAATGAAAACTAGATCCAGAGTAGTATTTCGTGGTCGCCACTGCATAAATGCGATTCTTGTGACATGAAAATATTTCTGCTTTGCGGTCGGGACAAAAAAACACGCAATTTTTCCTTGATATACAAGGTTTCAAAACTTCAAGCTTGGATATTATTAAGTCCTTGCATGGGTCGGTTAACTTTGATGAGGATACGATGTCGACATCGTCCAAGAAGGCTTGATATTACGGCTTTCGGCGACGCCATGAAGGACACCGTCTAATTCAAGTGTAAAGAAATCCAGATCAGCTGTTTGTCCATTCAAATATCGCCCAAGAATGTAGATGTTGCAGTGGAATCACCTACATTCGATTTGTGAATATATGTTGCAGTGGAATTGCACTATAAAATTATAATACCTACTTTACAAATTTTCGATTATCTCTTTCATTTGGCCAAAAAAAAAATCTGTATGCCCATTTGTCCGTGTTGGTAAACAGATCTCAGAGACTATAAGAGCTAGCGCCACCAAATTTGGTGACTGCATTCTAGTCCATTGCACGCAGATCAAGTTTAATTTCCGCCCCCGAAAATCATAAAAAACGTTATATAAGCTTTAGTCGTTATTTTCGAATTAAAGTAAATAGATAAAATAAATAAATAGGCATTCGTGGACGTTCTCTGAAAATTTCAGTTAAAATCGGATGACAAATGTGGAAGATATTAGCAATAAAGTTAGAATTTTAACACACCCCCTAGGGCGCAGCTATTTCAAGTTGAGTAGTCTGTAGCCGTCTAGGTCGTGGGCTCGAGCACTGATCGCGCCAAAACTATTTTTGTTTTTATACTCGGTACCCATAAGGAATAAGGGTATTATAACCCTGCAGTACCTGTCATCAACGTTTCATCAACGTTTCATCAAAAAAACTTCGTTTTTGTTGATGAATCATCGATGACACTCCATACAAACTGTTGATGAAATTTACATGTCATCAGTGACAAATTCATCAACATTTCATCGATGATTCATAAACAATTTCATCAACATTTCATCGATGATTCATCAACATTTCATCGATGATTCATCAACATTTCATCGATGATTCATCAACATTTCATCAACAATTCATCAACATGTCATCGATGATTCATCGATGATTCATCAACATTTCATCAACAATTCATCGATGATTCATCAACAATTCATCGATGATTCATCAACAATTTCATCAACATTTCATCATTGATTTCATCATCATTTCATCGATATTTCATCATTATAAATTCGATAACATAAAATTGGTTTTGTTTTACATATATTTAAATTTTTTTTTATTTTTTTTTTGTTCATTTTAAATTTAACATTTTAAATTTAAGCTCCTTCGACCTCTCCGCATCATCCCTTCTTTTGTGCACCGCGTCGAGGTTTTTGGCGAACCTCAGGCACTTAAATAACGATTTCAGAGAGGATTCCGTAGTGTCTGCTCTACCACTAGTAAAAAAAAACAAAACTACAAAAAACTTTATCTTTACAAATTAAAGTAAATGAAATCCACAACACACAAATATATAACAGCGAAGGATAGAAATATTATTTTTGCAGTGACCGAAAATAAGAGATGGCTGCGACTTGGGATTTATTTATCCTCTTAAATTGTTTTCCTATGGGAAAATGTACACTTTTTTTCATTTATTATTTGTTTTTAAATTGTAGTTTGTTTTGTTTTGTTGTTTTCTTTTGTTGTTTTGTTTTGTTTTATTTTACTTGTTAATATTATCCACCACTGTTTTTAGTTTAAAAAACTCACCTGCTAGTTTTATTATATTTAAGAAGCACTTTAAACTTTGAACTTTTAGCTTAAAAATATTCTCGACTAATCTCTTCAATGCCTTAAACGCCAGTGTGAGTCGCGAAAAAAGACGCGTGCCTTTGAGAAAAACACAAAGAATACCGACCAAGAACAACGGTTCCGCTAATCCCTATTGCTCTTTTCTTTTGACATGATCCCGTTTCTGCATCTTTTGTCGCACATGTAAACATGTCATCAACATTTCATCAAACTGTCATCAACATAATTTTTGAAGAGAGAAATTGAGCGAGAGAGAATGAGAGCGAGAGAGTCGGTTTTGACACGATTGAACGAGAGCGTCGGTTCGGCCGTTGATGAAACGTTGATGACAACGGCCTATTGATGACAACTGGTACTGCAGGGAAGTTAGTGCCAACCGAGAATGTATGTAACAGGCAGAAGGAGACATCTTCGACCCCATAAAATATATATATTCTTGATCAGCATCACCAGCCGAGTCGATTTAGCCATGTCCGTCTGTCCGTCCGTGTGAAACAACAAATCTCAGAGACTATAAAAGCTAGAGTTACCAAATTTGGTGACAGCATTGGAATCTGTTGCACGCAGATCAAGTTTGTTTTAAAATTTGGCCACACCCACTTCCGCCCGCCGTCACATCTAATAGGTTCTACATTTTCTTAATGAAAAGATGCTTTATATTGTAATAGAGATGCACAAGCCAACTCTCACAGAACTGATATAAAGTGTATTAATGAATCTAAAATAAATCTAAATTTCTTGCTTTTTTTATTTTTAGACCCGGTACCCATAGTGTACAAGGGTATTATAAGTTAGTGCCAACCGAGAAAGTGTGTACCAGGCAGAAAGAGAAATCTCCGACCCTGTAAAGTATATAAGTATAAAGTATTTATGTTCTTGATAAGAGCTAGAGTTATCAAGGTTGGTGACCACATTGAAAACTTTTGCTCGCAGTCCAAATTTGTTTACAAATCATAAAAAAGTTATATAAGCTATAGACATAAAGTAAATATATAAAATAAACTAATAGAGTTTGGCGGACGTTTTCTGAAAATTTAAGTAAAATCGGATGATAAACATGGAAGTAATTAAACAATAAAGTTTCTGTGTATGCTTCTCCTTCTTCTATGTTGAGAGCACCAATGCGTGTTGCTCAACATAGTCCTTAGCAACATTTGTCTTTTTTGGGTATCCGCTTAAGCATATGTGCCCCAATGTAAGTAAGGCCTTAAACCTAATAGAATCCATAGGTATATTTATGGTTTAACTTTACTCTATGAGTGTCAAGACTTTATATATTAAAATAAAATATATCAAAACTAATCTATATTTTAAATTATTTCAGATCCTGCTAGCCAACAACAACTTACGGTAAGACCACCATGTTTATATATATAAAGTTATAATGCCATATCTTTAAAAACAACGAAAATTTACCTATTTGGCCCGATCGTTCCTATGGCAGCTTTTTGATATTGTGCTACTAATGAGAAAAGAAAGAAGAATATTTGCAAAGTTTTAATTTATACCCTTGCACCCTATGGGTACCGAGTATAAAAATCCAATGATGCACCATAGCGAGAACATTTCTAAACAAGGAACAATAAGGAAAGCTACAGTCGAGTGGGACCGACTGTGAGATACCCGGTACCAAAAGTGTTGTCGTGAAATTAAATTGGGTCATGGAAAAATAAAATGTTGATAATGAAGACAAATGTTGCTAGGGGTATTTTGAGCAATAAGCACGTGGGCTCCCAACATAGAAGAGGAAAAAGCATACCCAGAAACTTTGTTGTTTAATAACTTCCATGTTTATCATCCGATTTTGCTCGAATTTTCAGAAAACATCCTTGAGTGACTACTTATATATATTAGATATTTTATATATTTACTTTAAGCCGAAAATCACGACTACTGATGATATACCGATTTTTATGATTTAAATACAAACTTGATCTGCGTGCAACAGATTCCAATGTTGTCGCCAAATTTGGTGGCTATAGCTCTTATAGTCTCTGAGATCTTTTTATCAACACGGACAGACGGACAGACGGACAGACGGACATGCCTAAATCGACTTGGCTAGAGATGCTGATCAAGAGAATATATACTTGGTGGGGTCGGAGACGCCTCCTTCTGCCTGTTACATAAACTCTCGATTGGCACTAACTTATAATACACGTGTACCCTATCGGTACTGGGTATAAAAATGTTGCTTGGAATTTCCCAGCTTACCGTTATTCCGGAACCATGTACACCATGCGCAAGGAAGTAAGAAAGCCTTCTCTAAATGACTCATAGCTCCGCCATTTTGAAATTGTTAAAAAACTTTTTTGTTGTTTTTTTATTAACAGAAGATTGGTTTACATGTACAATATAAAAGTTTTTTAACTAGACCTGAACGGTCGTCAGAAAAAATTTTGGTTTATAAAATTTTTTGTGGCCGAGGGGGTGGAGTAACCCCTTAACGAGGTTAGAAAAAAAGACAACCGCACATTCAACTCAAAAATTTCTGACACCGATTTTTTTAATAATAGTTGTTATTATTAATAATTATAAAAATAATAATAAATAGTTATTAAAAAAAAAATTATATCAAGTCGTCTAGAACAAATATCGCGACAAAATTAAAAATTTTTTTTAGATTTTAAAAATTACGTAAATGCCACTTTAAAGATAATTAAAGTCTGCATATAAATCTGAATGAAAACGAATATGCGTTGATTAGTTCTCCAACATGCTTTTAAAGTAGAATCTTTGGAATGAATTTTGCAAAACTATAGAAAATAACAATTTTTATGCATTTTATACCCATGTAGGGTATTATAATTTTGTTCCAAAGTTTGCAACGCAGTGAAGAAAGCATCTCCGACCCCATAAAGTGTATATATTCTAGATCAGCATCTCCAGCCGAGTCGATCTAGCTATGTCCGTCTGTCCGTATGTTCGTCTGTCTGTCTGCAGATAGTCTTCTTTCTATTGCAGTTACTATATATGTCGGGACGGATGGAATCGGACCACTAGTTCTTGTAGCTGCCATAGGAATGATCGCAAAATTAATTAAATAAAAATTATAAATTCTCTATTTTTCAATGAATTTCTATAAATTATATAATTATATAAAACTGATTTTTATAGTTCTAGAATTACGGTTTCAATTTCATTATTAATCGGACAACTATATCATAAAGCTGCCATAGAAGGGATTGGTCGATTTAATTGGATATGTAAACTTCTACATGTAAAATGTAAAATTTACAAAATTTGATATTTTTTAACAATACCGATTGGATCGATTTTCAATGATCTTTTTTTTTTATTTAAAGTAGTGCATCCCGTCGAGTTTCGTTATTAAACTACTCTAAAAAAAAATTTTAAATATTAAACTTAAAGTCCTAAAAAATTTAGCCTGCCCTTTTGTGCCTTTTCTGATCTCGTCATACCTGGTTTTGTAGCGCGCACTTACCATATGAATTCCTAGTACAGGCGGCTTATGAGGTGTTTTTAAATAATTTTGTTTCCACTTCCACCAACTTGACAATAGACCGAGGAAGTCCAAAAAGAACGAAACAAGGTCTTCAAACATTTTTTAGGATAGTGCAGTCGAGAGAACTCAAATAAGGACGTTTTAAATAGATTGCTGATTAGCTCAGGTCCTCTAATTTCAAGCTTTTTTAAGTGTCCTAGAAAAAATTACATAGAATGCCGAAGGCGGTTCTTGATTTGTTAAAAATTATACCTAAAGAAGAGCACGAGTATGAAAATATGTTTAGTTGTTCTGAGAGTGATAGCTCTGCACCACGCATGCAAAGCAGAGGACGGCGTCAAGGACTGACATACACACATACGCGTGCAGCAGAGTTCGAGCTATAAATAGACAAAGCGGGAGAGCAGATCGAGACGGAGAAACACCGACGCAAAACGGGGGGTCTCAAAGTAAGGGAAAAAAAAACTTAATTTAGGTATTTTTTAAAAATATATGTATAGTTTTTATTCCATTCTTCCTTTTTTTTTTATGAATATACAACGAGAAAAACTAAAAATTAAAATTAAAATGCTAAAAAATAAATATATATTTTTGCTTTGTGTGGGATTGAACTTGGGCCAATTTTCCAAAATGTGAATGCATCGGCCGCTTAGACAACTGTGCCATTACCAATATTAGATATGGATCGGCCGTTTTCATACTAACTATGCTTCGACAACTGAGGCAAAACAGCACAACAGAAAGAGCGTGAGCAAGAAATGACAAAAAAGAACAAAATTTCCTTTTTGAGTTCGTTGCATTACCCAATTTCGGTAAAACGAAAATAAAATGTATTAACTACATAACTAGGCACATGAACATGGAAAAAAAGAAAATGTTGACAAAATAAGACAAATGTTGCTGGGAACATGTTGAGCCCAACAAAGAAAAAGGTAGCTACAAAGGTGTACTCTCAGCATTTCTCTCTCTAAGCCGAAAATCACGCCTAAAGCTAATATAACGTTTTAATTGATTATCGGGGACCGAAGTGGGCGTGGCCAAATTATAAAACAAACTTTATCTGCGTGCAACAGATTTCAATTTTGTCACCAAATTTGGTAACTCTAGCTCTTATAGTCTGTGAGATCTCTTGTTTCACACGAACGGACGCACAAACAGACGGACTTGGCTAAATCGACTCGTCTGGTGAAGCTCATCAAGAGTATATATACTTTATAGGTTCGGAGATGCCTCCTTTTGCCTGTTACTTACATTCTCGGTTGGCACTAAATTATAATACCCGTGTAATTATAAAAACCGTGGTAGAAAATCTTTGCAGCTTCTTTAAAGAAAAGCGAACATCCTAGCCCCTTGCAGGATCATTGGATATTTTGTATCGGCTGTGGACGTTATAGAGTCAAAAGACCCAAAAAAATGTCACTTTTTTGGTCGTTGTGGTAACAACATTCCCATCTGTTGCACGCAGATCAAGTTTGTTTTAAATTTGGCCACACCCCTTTCCGCCCTCGAAATACACGCATAAAAAACTTATAAGCTATAATTCAGATTTTCGGCCTTAATTTATGATATCAACGTGCCTTAAGGGGTTCCATGTTATTGGAATTAAAGTATATTTTTTAGGGGTGCTACAGACCAATTCGCTAAAATAAAACAAGTGAGAAAGCTACAGTCGAGTGACCGACTGTGAGATACCCGGTACCCAAAGTATTGCCCGTGAAATTAAATAGCACACGGACATGGAAAAAACAAAAAGTTGACAAATAAAGTCAAATGTTACTAAAAACATATTGAGCAACGTTTAAAAAAGACTAATTCTGCAGCTGTACGCAGCTGCATTACGAATTAATACTGCGCTCGAAAGCACGCAACACTTTTTTTCGCTACTGCCACCCAAAAGCTAAGTGCTCAGACACGCGAAATTATTCCAAAGCAGTGCGAAAGAGCGAGAGAGCATGAAAGTATTAATTGTTTAATAACTTGCATGTTTATCATCCGATTTTACTCAAATTTGCAGAGCTCGTCCGCAATCGCCTGCTTATTTTATTCTATTTACTTTAAGTCGAAAATCACGCCTATAGCTAGTATACCGTTTTTTTTTATTTTCGGGGGCGGAAGTGGGCGTGGCCAAATTTTAAAACAAACTTGATCTGCGTGCAACAGATTCCAATGTTGTCATTAAATTTGGTAACTCCAGCTCTTATAGTCTCTGAGATCTGTTGTCTCACACGGACGGACAGACGGACAGACGGACATGGCTAAATCGACTCGGATGGTGATGCTGATTATGAAAATTTGGATTTGGATTTGAAGTTTTTTTATGTATGCAAAAAAAAAAAATTGCTTATAAGCCTTTTAGTTTTTGGCCTTGATTGACCATTTGGCGGATACGCTCATATGTACATATGTAAAAAATAAAAACAGTTTTTTCCAAAACAACCATGAAAGTGGAAAATGTAATTGCATCGCGAACACATAGACTTCAAAACTCAATGTAAATTAAACGACTTGGCAGATTTTTCGCCTGTAAATTATAGGCATCATGCATGTGGTTTAATATAAATACAGCGAGACCGTTTTGTTTGGCTTGCAGTACATATGTACTGATGTACATATGTATACATACAAAGTAGTGTTTGCTTTTTGTATTATTATTGTTTACCTTCTACATATGTATGTGACGGCAGTCGCATGGCAAAACAAACAAAACAGAACATGCATACATGTACATACATATGTACATACATACATATGTACATATATACATATGTATATGTAGTTGTCTCTTTCAATGTTCTAATGGAAACTAATTAATGAAGACTTTGATAATGTCGCATAGCCAAGGTAATGAAGTTTTTCATGCAGCGTGTAGTGCATGTCTACATATTTCAGACTGTTGCTTCAGATCCTTAGATCCGTAGCCGGCTTCACAGTTCGCTTCACACTTGCCAACGCTTCTCTCTTCTTCATAGTCAAAATTTCTTCTTTGTGTCTTTGCGTTTGACCTGCTTGACTGAAAACTGGTTTTAACAGTTTCTTAATGTGTGTTATATTACATGTACATATACATATGTAATTTTATGCTTTGTGGGACTGGCAACTTTTTCCCCATAAATATAACAGAATCTTAGAATAGTAAATTAATATTTGTTTTCTTGTTGATATACGTATGTAAGTACATACATATTTCAGGTAATATACATTTATATAAACTCTTGTTTAAGATCTTACCCTCAGTCCTAGCCCTTATGCTTTAAGTTGTTTTTGTATTATGATTTGCCGATTATATATGTACATACATATGCATATATGTACATATTTACACTTTCTATAACAATGTTTAATTTCATATCTTCACCTGTAGTTTAACTTATTCAAACACGTTTGTTACTTTTGTGTGTATATGCGTTTGCCAATTTTTTTTCGAGCCGGATTTATATTTGATTTCAACTATCTTTCATGCTGTTTTCTTTTAAATTTTTTTTAGCTGCACGCTTTATTGTATTTCACGAAGACCCGTGGTTAATCCGCGATGTTGCTACCAACATGGCCAGCTGTCGTTCAAGAACTGAGTGGGCCAAGTCGTTGTAGCTGGGCCTTACGCTGGCCTCTCTCTCATTCTTGTTGTTCTCTTTTCGCACAGTCATACGAAGTAGGTGAACAAATTGTGTATAAGGGGATGATTCAAAATTCCACAGGTGGTAAGTGAGAGATTCTAGTACTGAACTGTTCGCTGCTCTGATCAGAAAAAAATTCTTAGAAAAGTCAACCAATTTTCTTGTAGGAGATTTGCCAAATTTAAAATATTCAAATTTATCTGTTTAAGTGCGGTGACTGTAATTAAATTTAGGTGTAGTCAGTTTGTAGGTGTCAAAGAAATAGTATCGCTTCTTTTATACAATACTACTTACAGTTGGGAAAAAATAATAGTACCGTTGGAGCACATTTATTTCTTGACAAGAAAAATAAAATAGCTTTTTTTATAATTTAGATTCTTATACCTCTTGCAGGGTATTATAATTTTGCTTGGAAGTTTGCAACGCAGTGAAGGAAGCATCTCCGACCCCATAAAGTAAATATATTCTTGATCAGCATCACTAGCTGAGTCGATCTAGCCATATCTGTCTATCCGTCTGTCCGTTGCTACGCAAACTAGTGTCTGTTTTTGAGCTATCAAAATGAAACTTTGCAGATAGTCTGTTTACTATTGCAGCTAGTATATATGTCGGAACGGCCGGAATCGGACCTCTATATCTTATAGCTGCCATAGGAAAGATATGGCCAAAATGTCATATTTTTTAGCTATTTTTGAAGATATTAGATCAAATTAAATATGATCCTTTTATTATTATATAGCTAACCGTTTTAAATTTTATCCAAATCGGACCACTATATCTAATAGCTGCTATAGGAACGATCGGGTAAAATTAACCGATTTTCGTTGTTCTTAAATATATCAGATTAAAGCTTAGTAAATTGTTTTTTAATTTAAATATAGCTACACATTTAAAATTTCATTGAAATCGGTCCACTATATCTTATAGCTGCCATATAAACGTTCGGTCCAAATTAGCCGTTTTTCGGTGTTTTTTTTTAAATTTTGGATTAAAGCGATATATACGATTCCTTATTTTAATTTTATTATTATCTGCAAGGGTATATAAACTTCGGCTTGCAGAAGCTAGCTTCCTTTCTTGTTATTTTATTGTTTGGTATTCCATCTAACCATAAATTCTTAAAATTCCTGTCTAAATATTTTTTTTTTAGAACTTTGTTTTAAAAGACCATAAAAATGCCGAAAAAAAATAATAGCTCCACTACAACATTTTTTAAAAAATCTTTTAAGTTTCGCTGAATTGAGTTGAAAGAAAGCAATTGTTTATTAGATTTGATTATGATTAAATTGTTTTGATCTTAAAAGGGCTCGTCGGCTTGATCAGGCGGGAACGGTACCTGTTGGCCAAACATGCGGTGCAAGAAGTACCCATTGGCCAACAGGGCCAAGTTAGACGAGCCCTGCTGCAGGCGTTGCGGCCAGTTCAGCAGCAGGAAAACCTGCCGCAGCACGTGTTTCAGCCGCAGCCAGTGTTCCTGCAGCCGCATCAGCAGTACTATCGAGCACAGCGGGTTCCACAGTCAAACTGTGAGTTCTACCTCTGAAACCCGCAATATGACAGATTTTTGACGTGATAACGTCTTATAAATCGATAGAGCAGGCTGCACGCTCGAAAAAGCATGACTCATGTGTCGTTACCTCTGCCGCGACACAGACAGTGCAAACGTGACGTGAGCAGCAGCAGCAGAGAAGAGAGAGAATGAGAGTGCTTGTTTTGCGACGGTGTTTTTCCGTCTCGCTCTGCTCTCCCGCTTTGTCTATTTATAGCTCGAACACTGACGCACGCGTATGTGTGTATTTCAGTCTTTGACGCCGCCCTCTGGTTTGCTTGCGTGGTGCAGAGGCTAGAGTGTTCGAATCTTAATCTAACGATCGCGGGATCGAGTACCAGTCGCAGCAATTGTGTTTTCGAAAAAATGTAAATTGGCTTTTATAGACTTTCTATAATATTTATGTCCATTTAACTTAACATATCAACAAACAGCCGGCACTTCCTAATGGCCAGAATCTGGCCATTTACAGCCTGCACTGCCTGATCTTCTCCAGAAACTGACCATTTACAGCCGGCACAGAAGGATCCTCTCCAGAAGCTGGCCATTTGCAGCCGGCACTGCCTGATCCTCTCCAGAAACTGGCCATTTGCAGCCGGCACTGCCTGATCCTCTCCTAAAACTGGCCATTTACAGCCGGCACTACCTGATCCTCTCCAGAAACTGGCCATTTACAGCCGGCACTGCCTGATCCTCTCCAGAAACTGGCCATTTGCAGCCGGCACTGCCTGATCCTCTCCAGAAACTGGCCATTTGCAGCCGGCACTGCCTGATCCTCTCCAGAAACTGGCCATTTGCAGCCGGCCCTTCCTGCCTGATCCTCTCCAGAAACTGGCCATTTGCAGCCGGCACTGCCTGATCCTCTCCAGAAACTGGCCATTTACAGCCTCCCTCTCTCACTTTTACATAATTTTTTTACCCAGTGTCAAATAATTGAGAATGATCGTTGTTAAACTTAGAACTTTTGTGTATTAAATTGAAAATTATTCGGTCTTAAATGAAGTAAATTTTGCACTTTCCTTGAGCATAAAATGTATTCAAAAAATTGGTTGTCTGTAAAGTCGGTTTACCGACGATAGTTGAACGTGACAACGTCTTAAGAAAATACTGATGGAATGGTAGCATTTACTTAAGACGTTGTCACGTTCAACTATCGTCAGTAAACCGACTTTACAGGCAACCAATTTTTTTGTATGAGATGTCCCCTCTGTATATTCATACTCTTTGGTTCCAGTGAAGTAGACGATCGATATCGATGTGGCTTCGAAGATCGATATTAAACCGCATGGCGTCTTATGCGACATATATTTTATGCGCTATGTTTAAATATTGAACCAGTGTTTAATAATTTGGTCGGAAAAGTAAAACCTTGATTTTCTCAAAATATGTCGGGTGGATCTCATGTAGATGTAATCCGAAATTCAAAATAATTTTTCCCATTCGTTTGATATACCGTGCATATTGGCACGCGAAAGTTGACAGCCGCAATAATTTTTCAAAAGTTTTCGTTGATTATGTAAAAGACCCCCCTCCGCCGCATGGTGTTAGGAACAATATGGAACCAGTGTTTGTTAATCTGGTCGGAAAAGAGAAAAACATTAATTTCCTAAAATCTGTCGGGAGGATCTCGTGGAGATTGAAACCGAATTTCATCGCAATTTTTTCCTCCTTTTTGTTGAGAGTCGCAATAATTTTTTTAAGGTAGCCGCTATTTGTCTAGTCCCGCCAATTGTTTGAATTCCAATTAACATGGTTCTGATGGTTCAGGGAGCGACTGGTTCACGAACGGTTCCAGTTTTAATAAAACTTTCCCCAAATATTCTTTATTCGATACCCAATATCCCCATATAGCGTGCATATCGGCCCGCAAAAGTATATGTATTAGTATATGACTTATATTTTTGCTGCCTGATTTTGTATGGAAGCTTTCCATAGGTTGGCCCATTGTTGGGCGATTTTTAAAAAAACTGTCGGAAGGAATCCAATAAAATTTTGTGGGGAGATACTTGAATGAATGCTCCAAAACTTGGGGTACCGTGCATGTTGTCACGCAAGCGTTGGGGGGAGCAATTTCAAAAACAGTGGGTGCTCGATTTTTTTTAATGGATATTCAAGGCACCTGTGGTGGTCAAATCTGCCCAAACCCAAAATAAACATAAGTAAATTAAATTTTTTATAATGTAGGAACTTTATTTTGTTCGATTTCATATTTTATTTAAAAATAATTTGAAAATAAAAACTCCCTCCATGTTCCATTTCCCACCGTTCCATTTCGACTCTAACTCTAACAGACTCAAATTTGACGGACATATCGCCGTGACAAAACGGTTCCTCTTAAAACCACAAAACACACTCTACGACAGCGACGCCAGGCAGTCGTCGCTTCATAACGGTTGTTCTTACAACTACAAAACCACAACAACCAATCGCAATGCAACTATAGGCTGATGCAACATTACCATAGAGATGAAATTCCCCAACTAACCATTTTCGGGGACTCCCGAAATTGCACCTTAAGGGAGCGTTTTCGGAGCGCTCCAAAGTAGGAGCGAAAATTATCCCCGAAATAGCACCTTAACCCTCTAACACGTAAGCCTGCCTGAAGGCACGTATTACGTTTCTGGCCTTAACAAATAAACTAAGAGCTTTTCAATCGATTAAATAATTTTTGACGGTTGATAAAAGGCACACAAAGTTATGAGTCTCAGCTTTGAAAGCTCTCCGAAGCTTTTAACGGGACTTATATTTCGGTATGCACAAGCCATATGTTTTCTTGCGCGTAAAATTTGGTCTGCTATATTTGTGTTTTGCTGTGCAAATAATAGTGAATATATAAAACCTGTCCAGCTCATAATTTTTTTCTTGAAAGGTAAGTTAATTTACGATTAAAATTAAGTTGCAGACTTGCAAATATATAAATGACATGCGTTGTGGCAGCGAAATAGCGATACGTGCCTTGAGGCACGTTTGGGGATCCAAGGCAACTTTTGTTGCCAGCTGATATTTCACAATTGATTGCAATTTATGTGTTTGTTTCTGTTGATGGAGTGGTTTTACTTATTAGAATTAGAAATATTACAGGAAATGGAAAACCGGGTTCGGTATAAGCTGTCCGACTTGACAGATGATCAGTTGCTCAAGATTTTTGAGTCAGTTCCGTCGGATGAAGAAGTGTTAAGCTCAAGTGACGACGAGGACGGAGACATTGATATAGTGGAGGCTCTTAATACTGCTTTAGAGGATGCTGAGAATTTGTCATTTATTGATAATAATGTTGAAAATGTCCAAAACAATGCACAGAAAGCTGCGACTTCCCAGAAAACTGCAAAAAGGCCGCGATCACCTTTACCAATCAATGAAGATTCGGCGTGCGCATCTCCGCCAACTTCTGGTGGATTCAATGGAGCTAGTAAGCCAAATTTATCTGCTATGTGTTATTTTAGTGAATAATTAGTTTTATTTATACAGGTATTGAATCAATAACAAAAGATTCGAGTAAGATTCTGTGGCGAGAGAAATCAATGCAGTTGCATGTTAACAATGTAGCATTTCGAGGCGATATTTTCGTTGCCATCAGAAATAAAGGAGCTCAAAACTCCACTAGAGCTCTTTTGCTATTTCTTTAATGCGGAAATCATGAATACGATCGTCGACGAAACCATGTGCGCAGCTTTAACGGATGATATTAACAATAAGTTCAAAATTAACACTGATGAGATGCACCACTACATAGGTATTTTGATGTTCATGTCTATTTATCGCTACCCAAATCTGAAGAGCTACTGGGGACAAAATGCGCTCGGACCTATACAAACCTATGACCCGAAGCAGATTCGAGGCAATCAAAAGTACTTCTCGCTACGTGATGAGCGCGAACGGATCAAAAGGGTGAACCAGGCTACGATCCTTTGTTCCGTACGCGAAAACTTGTAGACTGTCTCAACAAACGGTTTGACTCGGTGCCAAAGTATGCCCGCCTTTGTGTTGACGAGCAAATGTGCAGCACAAAATGAAGCACCACTTGCGTCAGTACATGCCAAATAAGCCGCACAAATGGGGCATTAAACTATTTGAACTATGCGATTCATTTGGATACGCATACCGCTTTAAGATTTACAGCGGTGCAGGTGATAATGTGGTCTTACCTGGTCACCCAGATCTTGGTGCTTCGGCCAACATTGTAGCGCGCTTAACACAAACCGTCGAAACATTTAAGAATCACTTCATTTACTTCGATAATTTTTATACATCTTGGCCTTTGATGGTTTATCTAAGAGCGAAAGGTATTTACAGCCTTGGCACGGTGCGAGGAAACCGTATCCCCAATTGCAAGCTACCAAACCATATTGC
This sequence comes from Drosophila triauraria, assembly GCA_014170255.2. NCBI lineage: Eukaryota > Metazoa > Arthropoda > Insecta > Diptera > Drosophilidae > Drosophila > Drosophila triauraria. Next base: position 14,494,904 of record JABJVT010000008.1, read on the forward strand.
CATCAACAAATTGCCAAGGGGTTTTTCGACTGAGTACGTGGGGTCCTCATATGGTGTCGATATAACCAATGTACTCTGGAAAGACAGCAAACCTGTTCGCTTTTTGTCCACCTATGTGGGTGTAAAGCAATTTAAAAGGACAAACCCTCGTGAAGGAACTGCAAAGGCTGCTCGTTTTGACAGAAAAGCTAAGCGACACATTTCAATTGATTGTCCCCAAATTGTGCATGAGTATAACGCTCACATGGGCGGCGTAGATCTCATGGACGGCCTAATGGGTCGCTACCATATCAGAGGAAAAACTCGGGATGCCGCAACACGAATTTTTTTCACTTAATTGATATGGCAGCCACCAACGCCTATATTTTGCACAGACGTATCCAAAACGAGAACGAAAGCAAAGAAAAATTACTCGCACTCCCAGACTTTCGCGAAACACTAGCCGCAGGGCTGGTGACATATAAAACAAAACTTACCGGGTCGTCCAATCAATACCAAAATGCATCTTCACCGCGATGGGCAAACCAGTCTCCATCCTCTCAGTCAGGACGAACAATAAATTCCCCATCCTTGCAGACAGAGCGGGCAAAGCAGTCTCCACTCTCTCATCGACCTTTTCAGCATGAGCTCAAACATGGTCAAAAATCAAAACATCCAATATCGGACTTGCGGTTGGACCAGCTGAACCATTTCCCACATTGGTTGCATCGAAACAGTGGAAAAAGATGTTGCAAGCACTGCAAAACTTCACAAACGCAATGCATATGCATAAATGCAATCTGCATTTATGCTGCACAGCGAATAAAAACTGTTTTGTAGAATACCATAAGAAAAAATAAAATAAATCTTCATTACTTGAAAAAATTGTTTTTCACTCAAAGCCCCAAGCGTGCCTTCAGGCACCTCACCTTACAGGTAAACCGAAGATTCTACGTTATTTCTAAGCACATATTTGAGTTCAGAAGCATTTATTTACTTTAAAAAAATTATTTGAATACCTTTTTTATTATTTTGGAAAGTAGTCTTAGAGGGTTAAAGGTGCGTTTTCAGAGCGCTCTGAAGTAGGAGCTTTAAATCTATAGGTGGCGTATACGAGTCCCAGTCGGAACAATTGTGTTTTAGAAATGTAAGTTGCTTTATAAAAAATTAATATTATTTACATCCATTTAACAGTGTCGGTTAGGTTATCTTTGGACGATTTAAGGACTCCTTTTTTTTAAATTTATAACTTCGCACGGAGTCCTTGCGGTTTATCTACAGAACATTTTGGGATTTCAAAAACACTCCTTCTAGGACTCCTAATGGAGCGCTGTTTTCATATAAATTGAAAAGGACATTTTCTCCCGCAAACATGTTCCCTTAGGACACCTTTCGGAGCCTCCCTAGAAGGGTTTGAGCTCCGCACAGGGAGTCTTAAATGAGCACCCTGCGGACTCTACTGTATGACTGGGACTATTCTGATGAAATACCCAAAAAGCATACCCATACTCTCTTACACACGCACACCAACCCAGTGGACCAGCGGGCGATAGAAAAGCAAGACTGTCGCAAAATGTTCGTATATCGAAACGATACAAGTCAGCGAGCGTTTACAGAAGTCTCGCTAAATGTTCGCAAACGGACGCGTTTGCGATAGTTTTGTGGATTTCGTTGCTTAGAGCGCTAATAGGTTGTGCATTTGTCGATCTACATATAGGAGGAAGGCGATTGGACTCCTGATTAGGGCAACGCAATTTTTTTTTAGTACATTTGTTTTTTAAATCCCTTAAATATTTATATTTTAATTTTTTTGTAAGCCCTTCGATTAGAAAATAAAGTTAATTAAATCCGATTTTCAACAAAGTTTCCTCAAATGGCTTCTTAAGCCCGTCATGAGTATGCGGGCGAATAGGCGTGCCTATGCCAACTGGTTGATCGAGGGTTGGAAACGCGGTCGGGCAAATTGTAAAGAGATGTGTTTTTCTAATGTTTATTTGACTTTTCAGATAGTCTCTTAATAAAATTAGGTTCCTACCCTTCCTGTTAAATTTTTGAGGCCAGATAAAGTACCGGCTTAGAAAATTTTATTTCCTATCGTATAAATGTGAGAGCTAACTTAGCCGAGACCCAGACTCCCTGTAAAATATTTTCCGGCCCGGAAACAGAATTATTTCCGATAACCGATAACAATAAAAAGAGACGGACAGCTGTCTTGAGTGCTTGCGTTTGTTTTAATGATTCTACCTATATTTTTGGCGATGGCTGAAACAGAGATAGAGGTTGCCACTCCTCCACCAGTGCCGATACCTTTTCCGCTTCTCTGCAGAAAACTCTGGTCTGTTTTTTTTCTAAAGATGATCTTCCACGGCCGTTTTACTCCTGACTGAGCGATAAACTTAAGAGCAAAACTTTACAGGATTCGACTTGAAGGTGTTTTCCGCGATTTTTGTTTCCCGAAATTTTTCCAATTTGTATATTTTTTTCACAAAAGTGACAGTTCAGTGCTTTACAGCACTAATCGATAAATAACAGTAAAGTTAACAGAGCTATGTTATTCTTTCACATTCAGATAAATTTTTGAAGGGCAGGAAATCATATTGTTTTTATCTGGTGACTAATTTTTCCGGACAGGTAGTTGTCAGGCAGTTTAATAGGCAGGGTAGGAACCGGCCCTTAATCGCTTTTAATATTAATAGATTGATTTGTTTTTGTATTATTTGCGAGTGAAAAACGATAGTCGTCATCCGTTTGAGTTTCGCAAATGTCTCGTTTGCGATATCGTTTGCAAGCGTTTGGTCCACTGGGTAAGCGCTCTTCGACACACACACACGGTCACCACACACAGCAGTATGTTTTTCTTTCTTTTATTAGTTGCTGTGTATGGATGATTATAAGTTGCTGTGTATGGATGATTCCGGTTCCTTATCAGCGATTGATGCACACATAAACGGTCATCACACACAGCAACTTGTTGGTATAATTGTTGTAAATTGTCCCGCACAAGCGATACCGGTGCCTTATCAGCGGATATTAGAAATTGATTTTGTTTGTTTCGTTTATTTTATTTGCACATTTTTTTTTTTTTTTCATATGTACATTGGTACATTTTTGGGTGTCACCCCCTTTTGAACTCCCATTTGCACTTGCACATCATTATGTTTTATTTTCCTTTGGAGTTGTTCTCTTTTTTCAGCATGTATTTTTATTATTTCACCGCTCACTACTAAAATTTCTACAACCACTGCTGTCACTTGTTTACTCACCTCAGCCTACAAGGAAATTATAACGATAAGCGTAGTGGGCATGGTTAATTCCTTGTTCGTAGTTCGGATGCGCCAGTCCCGTGACCGAGGGTGAAGAAGAGGTCTCATATGCGAGTATGACTATAGTATGAGTATGACTATGGAAGGAAGCTTGCAAACAAAACGACTGTGTTGCTTGGAGTACAAAATAAGAATGAATATTTATTAAAAAAAGTATGTACGAGTATACGAGGTGTGTTCAAAAAGTATCTCGAATTTTATGTTTTTTCAAAAATTATTTATTTATTCATGAATATCTATTTTGTCCCCTTCAAAGAAATCCCCATGAGATATTATACACGTTTGCCAACGTTTTTTTCAATCCTCGAAGCACTTAAAAAAATCATTTTTTTTATCTTGTTCAGTTCCTCCTTCTATGCCGTCTTTATCTCGTCAAGCATAGCGTAACGTCGTCCTTTCACCTCAACCTCTTCACTTTAGGGAACAAGAAAAAGTCACAGGGGGCCAGATCTGGGGAATACGGTGGCTGCGGCATCATTCGTGTGTTGTTTTTGGCCAAAAAGTCGCGCACAAGCAACGATGTGTGAGCAGGGGCGTTATCGTGGTGCAAAAGCCAATTTTTGGCCAAAAGGCCAATCTTCTCGGCCTTCTGAGAACAGCTTGTACCACCGATAAGCGTTGCTTCGGTCCAAGGTAGCTTCTCCATATGCCACAGTCAACATAAGGAATGCATCTGTTTTTCATTTCGTTTTTCACACAAAATTTTATACAGGTTCTTTGATCAATTTTTTTGAATAGGTAAAAATCGAAGACGATCCAAAACACGTGCAAGCAAAGCAGCACAAAAAAATCGAAATTCGAATATACGGAACCCGCGAAAATTCAAAATTGGCGATACTTTTTGAACACACCTCGTATGTATGAGTGTACGCGAATGCGTGTGTTCGTCAGAGTTCTTGCATGTTGGCGGTTTTTTGTTGTTGTCCATCAGCGCTAGGCTTGCAGTGTAACCGTTACTGCGTTGTGGTGGTCACTCGGCCTCGACATCTATTACAAACAAGCGCATCCTGGCAGCGAAGGGTAGGTAGGTACAAGTGGTAGGGCTGCCGACTTGGCTAAAACTTCCAATTAGAGCTAAGCTCCATTTTGATCCACACCCTTTTCTGTTGTCGTTGATGCTGTTACTTAATACCACCCTGAATCGTTTAGGTAAGAAAGGATCGCCGTTACCGTCTGCTTTCCGACTTCCCCAAGTGACTCGAGTTGGTGTGCTCCAAAATGACGCGCCCTAATCCGGTTGCGTGCTTGGCAGTGACACATCAGGTTTTCCGGTGTCTCCTGCTCGCCTGGTTCCTTGCAGCTTCTGCAATGTGGATTGTATAGCAGTCCCATCTTATAGGCGGGCGTGCCTATTGCCCAGTGGCCGGTAATGGCTGCCGTGATTCTTCTTATGTCTTTTTGTCTTTTAGAGTTCAACTCTCTCGTTCTTCTCCTGTGGTATTCTGGCCAGCATAGTTTTGATCTTCTGAGCTCATTCTTCATTGACCACTCCCTGCTGGCTAGCTCCTTAAAATTGTCATGAAATCCCGTTTTAGACTGAGTTCAGAGAAACTATAATGCTTGCTGTGTCTGTGTTTTCGCCTGAACCCTTCCGGGCCATCTCGTCGGCTTTTTCATTTCCCAGTGTGTCACTGTGTCCTGCTATTTGTACCCGGTTGTATTCCGAGAGTTGGTTTAGTGACTCTTTACATTTGGCCACTAGTGTCGAGGATGTCCTTGCTGCGGCGAGAGATTTCCGCCTGGAACACTGTCGCTGACTCTGAGAGATGGAAAGACTTTTCCACTCCCAAGTTTTCGGCAAAGATTCCGGCCCCTACCTCATCTGGTTCGGCTGGCTACCATACCAGTGCTCCGTAAGTTGGCCTGATGTGTGTATCTTACATCCGCTGTGTAGAGCCATATTATTATTTTTGGATGATTACCCTAGTTTTTTCCGAACATCTTAATGCAAGAGTAGACGGCTATGCTCGCCTTCTTGGCTCTTTCTATGATGTTCTTTTCCACGATAGCTTCGGATCTAGATACTTTGCTTGCTCCGATAGCTCCAGTTCTATGCCATCTATCTGTGGTCTAGTAAATCTTGGGATCTTCGTTTTTCTTGTGAAGAGCATAAGCTAAGTTTTTACGGTTAATGCCTATTTCGCCCATTTGTTTAGTCTGTGAAGTGCCCTTGTCATTATTTCGCTAATGACTTCGGGATATGGTCCTGATACGAGTAGAACAACGTCGTCTGCGTATGCTACTACTTTACTCCTCGCTATCCAGTACTCTCAAAATGTCGTCCATATTTATTAGCCGGAGCAGTGGAGACAGAACTCCCCTCTTGTGTGATGAGTGCCTCTCAGTTCGGCTGTTACCCTTCTGCTCGTTAGCATGGCGCCGATCTATGCTGTGATGTTTCCTTCAACTCCTATCTTGTTGAGGCAGCCCAAAATGGAATCTGCGTTTACATTGTTAAATGCTCCTTCTATGTCTAAGAAGGTAGCCATCGTGTAGTTTTTAAAAATAGGGCCTTTTCTATGTATCGCACCTCTTCATGAAGTGCTATCTCCGTCGATTTCCTTTCCTGTACGCGTGCTGTGCGTCCGAAAGGTTCCTCTCTTTTCTTCCTGATGTGTGTATCCACTATTTTTTTCATTGTTTTCATTAGGAATATTAGTTAGGCTAATATGCCTTTAATCCTTTCTAGGATATGTCCTCGTCTCCGTGATTTCAATATAAAACAACCCGTGCCTCCTTCCATGGAAGTGGTAGGTGTGCCGTTATGATGCATCCTTGGAATATTGCTAGCAGCCAGTTTCCAATACATGTTTTGTCGTCTGAAGCATTGCCGGTATTATTCCATCCGGAGTGGGCTTTTGTAGTTGTTGAATGAGTCAATCGCCCAGTGGATTCTTTCCATAGTGATGTTTTCTTCGGCTTATTGTTGTAGGTTTGCTCTTTGGCCTACCGTTGTTCTAGGTTGCTCTTTTTGGTTTCCTGGGAAGTAAGTGTCCAACAGGACCGCCAGGGACTCTACCGCTGACGTGGTTCCTAAGCCGTCTGGCTTGTTGATTAGTGTTTCGCTTGCTTGTCCGGTTGCTAATATCTTGCTCGGCCTGGCCGTATCTTTGACTCGCAATAATTGCTCCAAGACTCCTTCTTGGCTGCGTATATCGCTTTTTGTATGCTTGTTGTTGTTCCTTGTACGGACGCCAATCTTTGGTTCCGTAACTGGTATAAAGATCTTCCGTACCTTTTTCCTGAGCTCTCTTAGATCACCATGGTGGGTATGTCTTCTTGGAGTACGTGGGTCTACAGGACTCTTTGAATTCATTGTTCAGGATGCTCGTAAGGTCTTCGACTTCCTTATCGATTTCCTCCAGGGTAGATGGAATCTTGATCCTCCTGTTTAGAACCTTTGACTGTACAATCTTTTTATATTTGTCCCCTGTGTTGCGAGATTTTCGTTTCGGTGCTGATTCGCATATCGGCATCAAGATTTCGAAAAATACGTACCTATGGTCTGAAAAAGAGTGCTGTGTCGAAACATCCCATTTTTCTACCTTGTAGTTGTTAAAATCCATTTGGATAGTTATGTCTAGGACCTCTTCCCAGCCTTGAAATTCTTCAGTGCTTGGAAAAATGAAGGTGGGTGTATTCCCCTGTTACAGATAGTGACGTCACGACATATAATACTATCGAAAGAGACTCCCCTTTCGTTTGATTCCTTACTTCCCACAGCGTGTGCCTTGCGTTGGCATCACACCCGAAAATAGGTGTCGTCTTAGTTGCCTCTGCCCACTGCATCAACTTGATGACCGGCTCAGGCCCGGCTCGTGGGCCATGTAGCCTGAGCCGGCTATAATGGCAGTCCCGTCCGCTGCTACAAATCTCGCCACTGCAAGATCAGAGTTGCTGAGGTTGGGATATAAACGAGCATTAAGGATTGTATCCGCCCTCGGCCTACCTGTCGAGTTTGTGTATAATGTTGTGTACCCTGTCAATGCCATGCCAGAGATGTGCTCATCTGGGGTCCATGGCTCCTGTACTAGGCCGATGTCGATGTCCTTCCTTCTTAGAAGGACTGCGAGATTAGCAGAAGCGTGCGCTTCAGGTTTATCTGCACGACGGTCGGCATTATTGGGGTTGTGTTCGGGGTGTTGTCATCGATGACCAAGTCATCCAACAGCTTGTTGGTATCTCCGACTTCTTCAAGGACATCGTCCGGCTCGGGTAGGAAGATATTGACCTTGGCCTTTCTAATCCCGTACCGGACCCCGTTGTCGGATTTTTCCAGCTGTTCAATGCATCGCTGGTTGATGAGGAACAAGAACGGCTAACTTGTTTTCATCCCGCTCTGCCTTGAGGATGGCCCAGTCCTCCATGTAAACACCTGGGTTTTGTGCTCTCAGAGTCTTGAGCGCTCTTTCATGGTTAGTGTTCAAAAGGTGAATATGCATGATTGTCCGCATCCAAAACCACTTGAAATCACATGCCGATCAAGGGCTCAAGTACTGGTGTGAGAAGTATACACACACTACTATATAAGATTCAAGTATGCCCGAAATACTCTTATCGCCCCTGTAAAAGTACAAGAACGCACTATCATTCGCGCCTTTGTCAACATAAGTACATACATGTAATCAAGTGCAGTAGCACTCACATATATACAAGTTTAGGCATACAAAAAGTACTATGATCGCCCCTAGAATGTACAAGATTACTCTAGCATAGATAACCCCAAGGTGGAATTATACATAAGGAAGCTGTAACTAGTACATAAGTGAAAACCGCTATAAAAAGGCGTGAGCGCCCAACTGCGTTGTGGTGGTCACTCGGCCCCGACATCTATTACAAACAAGCGCATCCTGGCAGCGAAGGGTAGGTAGGTACAAGTGGTAGGGCTGCCGACTTGGCTAAAACTTCCAATTAGAGCTAAGCTCCATTTTGATCCACACCCTTTTCTGTTGTCGTTGATGCTGTTACTTAATACCACCCTGAATCGTTTAGGTAAGAAAGGATCGCCGTTACCGTCTGCTTTCCGACTTCCCCAAGTGACTCGAGTTGGTGTGCTCCAAATGACGCGCCCTAATCCGGTTGCGTGCTTGGCAGTGACACATCAGGTTTTCCGGTGTCTCCTGCTCGCCTGGTTCCTTGCAGCTTCTGCAATGTGGATTATATAGCAGTCCCATCTTATAGGCGGGCGTGCCTATTGCCCAGTGGCCGGTAATGGCTGCCGTGATTCTTCTTATGTCTTTTGTCTTTAGAGTTCAACTCTCGTTCTTCTCCTGTGGTATTCTGGCCAGCATAGTTTTGATCTTCTGAGCTCATTCTTCATTGACCACTCCTGCTGGCTAGCTCCTTAAAATTGTCATGAAATCCCGTTTTAGACTGAGTTCAGAGAAACTATAATGCTTGCTGTGTCTGTGTTTTCGCCTGAACCCTTCCGGGCCATCTCGTCGGCTTTTTCATTTCCCAGTGTGTCACTGTGTCCTGCTATTTGTACCCGGTTGTATTCCGAGAGTTGGTTTAGTGACTCTTTACATTTGGCCACTAGTGTCGAGGATGTCCTTGCTGCGGCGAGAGATTTCGCCTGGAACACTGTCGCTGACTCTGAGAGATGGAAAGACTTTTCCACTCCCAAGTTTTCGGCAAAGATTCCGGCCCCTACCTCATCTGGTTCATACCAGTGCTCCGTAAGTTGGCCTGATGTGTATCTTACATCCGCTGTGTAGAGCCATATTATTATTTTTGGATGATTACCCTAGTTTTTCCGAACATCTTAATGCAAGAGTAGACGGCTATGCTCGCCTTCTTGGCTCTTTCTATGATGTTCTTTTTCCACGATAGCTTCGGATCTAGATACTTTGCTTGCTCCGATAGCTCCAGTTCTATGCCATCTATCTGTGGTCTAGTAAATCTTGGGATCTTCGTTTTTCTTGTGAAGAGCATAAGCTAAGTTTTTTACGGTTAATGCCTATTTCGCCCATTTGTTTAGTCTGTGAAGTGCCCTTGTCATTATTTCGCTAATGACTTCGGGATATGGTCCTGATACGAGTAGAACAACGTCGTCTGCGTATGCTACTACTTTTACTCCCTCGCTATCGAGTACTCTCAAAATGTCGTCCATATTTATAAGCCGGAGCAGTGGAGACAGAACTCCCCTCTTGTGTGATGAGTGCCTCTCAGTTCGGCTGTTACCCTTCTGCTCGTTAGCATGGCGCCGATCTATGCTGTGATGTTTCCTTCAACTCCTATCTTGTTGAGGCAGCCCAAAATGGAATCTGCGTTTACATTGTTAAATGTTCCTTCTATGTCTAAGAAGGTAGCCATCGTGTAGTTTTTGAAAAATAGGGCCTTTTCTATGTATCGCACCTCTTCATGAAGTGCTATCTCCGTCGATTTCCCTTTCCTGTACGCGTGCTGTGCGTCCGAAAGGTTCCTCTTTTTCTTCCTGATGTGTATCCACTATTTTTTCATTGTTTTCATTAGGAATATTAATTAGGATAATATGCCTTTAATCCTTTCTAGGATATGTCCTCGTCTCCGTGATTTCAATATAAAACAACCCGTACCTCCTTCCATGGAAGTGGTAGGTGTGCCGTTATGATGCATCCTTGGAATATTGCTAGCAGCCAGTTTCCAATACATGTTTTGTCGTCTGAAGCATTGCCGGTATTATTCCATCCGGAGTGGGCTTTTTGTAGTTGTTGAATGAGTCAATCGCCCAGTGGATTCTTTCCATAGTGATGTTTTCTTCGGCTTATTGTTGTAGGTTTGCTCTTTGGCCTACCGTTGTTCTAGGTTGCTCTTTTGGTTTCCTGGGAAGTAAGTGTCCAACAGGACCTCCAGGGACTCTACCGCTGACGTGGTTCCTAAGCCGTCTGGCTTGTTGATTAGTGTTTCGCTTGCTTGTCCGTTTGCTAATATCTTGCTCGGCCTGGCCGTATCTTTGACTCGCAATAATTGCTCCAAGACTCCTTCTTGGCTGCGTATATCGCTTTTTGTATGCTTGTTGTTGTTCCTTGTACGGACGCCAATCTTTGGTTCCGTAACTGGTATAAAGATCTTCCGTACCTTTTTCCTGAGCTCTCTTAGCTCACCATGGTGGGTATGTCTTCTTGGAGTACGTGGGTCTACTGTGATGAAGAAGAAGTCTCGCCGGGCCTCCAAAGTATGCGAAGATAGAGCCTTCCCAATTTGATAGTCTTTAGTTGTTTTGTATGATTTCTTTTATTTAAAATGGTTTGGTTTTATTGTCGGAGCAGCCGTGTTGCCGCTCCGAACTCATATTCGTCTGTGTCTGGACATTATTCTTTAAGTCTACTTAAGGCTAGGTCTCGTAGCTGCGCTGCCCGCAGACGGCGGCAGAGAGACGGTTAGGTAGGTATATACTTATGTATGTATGAATGTACTTATATACATTGGCTATGCACTCTCAAGTGGAGGCGCGAGGGATATGCACATGCTGTCCGTTTGTTACAATTATGCCGACGCTAGCACTCTCTGTGTGCGGGCTAAGCCATAGCGATCGGTTCATATTTCGGCCACTTAGGGTTTATGACCGGGACATTGAAATATGCAAACACTGCAACAAAGTGTTACAGTGCGTACCCTTTAAGTACTCTCGGTACAGTGGGTATTCAATATACGTGCATACTACATCTTCCTCCTTTTGAAAAATAACGTAATATAATGAAGTTATTTTTATAATAATAATTTTACTTAATACATTTTGTTTTTACGTTTTTTTTTTTTTTTTTTTTTTGATTATTTAAATTTTTTTTTTGTATTATATTATTATAATCAAAGAAAATGAAATTACTAAAAAATATGTATATATGTATCTATGTATGGATGTATCTATCTATGTATGGGCATACTAAGTACAATTTATGAAATAAAGATTTTTAATCTATCCTTATGAACTGTCTGTATCTTATTTTTATTATTTGTTATTACTATGTTATCTCTATCTCCTATTTCCATTACTTTATACGGACCTGTGTATTTAGGATCTAACTTATGACCTGTCTCGTTTTTAGTAAAACTTGATCTCCTACTGATATATCTATATTTCTTACTTTCTGGTCATATAGTATTTTATTTCTATTCTTATTTGCTTCTAACAAAACTCTAGCTCTTTTATATGCTACCTCTAATCTATATTTACTCTCCTTAGCATAGTCATCTATATTATATAGTGCTTCTACGCTATCTATGCTATTAAAATGCTTCGGTAAATTACTTGTTTTACCGAATACTAGCTCATATGGACAATAAGTATGTGCCATGGAGGGTCGTGTTGAAACAAAAGACAAAATATTGAAGCCATACGTCCCAATCAGTTTTATCAACCGATATGTAAGATCGTATATACTCATTAAAAGTTCTATGACTTCTTTCTATTGTTCCTACTGTCTGGTGGTGGTGTGCTGTAGATGTAATATTTTCAATATTTAAGTATTTGCACAAATCGTCTATAATTGAATTCTTGTATTCTGTTCCCATGTCCGTAATGAACGTCTTCATTGGACCGTACTTCAGGATAAAAGATTCGAATATTGCTTTAGCGACAGTATTAGCATTTTATTTGGGACAGGTATGGCAACTAAGTACTTAGTTAGATCACATATTAAAGTGACTGCATACTCGTTGCCATTTTCTGATTTTGGTAGCGGACCAATAGTGTCCACTATCACTCTGTCGAAAACATTTATGGGTGTGTCTGTAATTGTTAGTGGGGTCTTGCTATGTTTAGTTATTTTAGCTTTCTGGCATTTTGACATTTTCGTACGTACTCAGTTATGTCTTTAGACATACCTTTCCAGTAATAGTGTCTTTTACTTTGGCCAAAGTTTTGATATGCCAGTATGACCTCCTTGAATTGGATCATTATGAAATGTAGACAGAATTGCTTCTTTTCTTTTCAGAATTTATTAGGGTCACCGGGTTGAGTAGCGCTACTCTCAATGATTTTAATGTTTTATTGCCCATTTTCTTGAAATTATCTATAGAAACATGTTCAAAGATATTTTCCCACGGTGCCACTTTGAGTTGGCTGATTTTATGTATACCGGCTTGCATCTCAAGCCTTTGGAAAAACTGACCTAAGTCAAGGACTCCATTGGTATATAAATCGCTAACATCATATCTTGCAGTAATTGTTCTGCCATGTTTAAATAAACATAACATATCTTTTACATGCAACGTCACTACTTTACGTACTTCGTCATTGTTTATGACTTCATATACGTTGGGCCTAGAAGCTGTATTTAAAGATTGCGTAGGCAATTCTTGTTCTTTATTTTCCGCGCGGATTTTCTGTCTACTCTGGTATCTTGTAGTGACTTTATTGATATTGCCAGTTATATTTTGTAGGTCTTTGATGGTTATTCTTGATAACGCATCAGCTACATAGTTGTCTTTTCCTTTAAGTATTCAACTGTGAAATCATATTCTTCTAACTCGAGCCTCATACGTGTCAGTTTAGAACTGGGATTGGTCATTGAGAAGAGGTATATTAAAGGTCTATGGTCTGTTTTATTAAGAAATGTTTTCCATATATATATGGTCTGAAATGTAGTATCGCCCAGTGTATTGCAGCTAATTCCTGCTCAGTAGTACACTTATTACTTTCTCCTTTAGTGAAAGATCTAGATGCATAAGCAATGGGGAGTTGGAGTCCATCATGGTTTTGAGTTAAAACCGCTCCACATGCTTGTTTGCTTGCATCCGTAATTATACAGAATTCTTTATTAAAATCTGGATACTGTAACAATGTTGGTTCCATTAGTTTGTTTTTAAATATTGGAATGCGTTTTGGCATTCAACTGTCCATTCAAAAGGAACATTCTTTTACATAATCTTGTTATGTGCCGGGAATATTCGGCGAAGTTTTAATGAATCGTCTATAATAATTGCAAAAGCTACAAAACGTCTAGCGCTATCCGCATCGTTCGGCACTGGGTAATTCATGATGACGTCATATTTCTTGTCATCTGGAAGTATTCCTTTATCTGTGCATTTATGACCGAGAAAAGTCACCTCATGCATAAAAATGAGCATTTTTCTGGATGTAACTTTAGATTGTATTTCCTACATTTCTCAAAAACATCTGTTAAGTTTTAAGCATATGTTTTCGGAACAACCTATAACTATTAAGTCATCCATGTAAAGGAAAGCTTGTGAAGGTTCTAATCCAGAGAATGCAATAGTCATCATTCTCTGAAATGAATTAGGCGCTATTTTTAAACCGAAAGGTAATCGCGTGAAGCGATACGAGCCATTGCTCGTTGAAAAGACGTTATATCCCGTGAACTTTTTTCAAGTTCGATTTGATGGAATCCTGACATAAGGTCAAGACACGAAAAATACTTTGCTCGCCCTAGTTGATCTAAGATGTCATCAATTCTAGGAGTGGAAATTTATCGGACAATAATTTTTGTTTATTTGACGATAGTCGATCACTAATCGCCATTTCTTTGAATCTGAACCGGGAGATGATTTTTTGGGACAAGTAATAATGGGCTATTATATTCAGATACAGAAGGTTCGACTATTCCGTCAGTGATCAATTTTCCGACTTGCTTCTGTATCTCGTTCACCTGACTATGTGGGCTTCGATAGTTCTTTATATAAACTGGTTCATCATCTTTTAATCTCAGTTTTGTTTATAGAAATTGTTTGTTGTTATTGCTTCGGTTTCCAGTCCGAATATATCGCTATACTGGGTGCATAGGCTAGAAAGCTGTGACTTGAACTGTGGAGGGAAGTTTTTGAAAGTTGAGATAATACAGATTTTTCTCTATTGTCTAGATTTGTGTTGACTACATCGTAGTTCGAAAGTGATTCATATGTTAGATCATCTGTACTGACTACTTGGTCGGTATTTGTTGTATTAAGTAGCCTTACAAATGCATTTTTGTTGTTGCTATTGTGCTAGCTATATAAATACCATGTTTAATTTCCTGGGTTGGAATCAATACACTGTCTTCTTGAGAATTTAATTTAATTTTTCTAATAACTTGGGACCTTGCTGGCAGAAGTATTGAGTTGTTGCCAGAACTGTTCGTTATGGGAACGTAAATTGGATATTTAAGGTTATCGGGTCTGATTATAAGCCAGTCTTCCGATGGCTTGAAGTCTAATTGACAGTTGTATTTCTTTATGAAGTCGATTCCTAATATGCCATCGCATGGAATAGCGAAATTTAAGTTCACGATATGAAAGTCGTGTTGGATTATATATTTATCTGTTTGTATCTCAATAGAGGTTAACCCTTTTGATTTAGTAACCTCCTGACTTATTCCTTTTATATCTATTATATAATTAACGTTTATGTCATGATAGACATCGGAATTTTCTTTGACTATTGAAATGTCTGCACCCGTATCTACTAAAAACACTAGTTCTTTTCCTGTGGTTACGTTAGTAAAATTAACAAATATATTCTGACTGAGATTAATTGCATGAACCATCACATTGTCTACTGTTGAGTACCTAAAGGGGCTTGTGAGTTTTCCGATGCATTTTGGGTAAATCTCACATTATTATGGTTATTGTTATTGTGGCCTCGATTTGAGTTACCACGTCCTCGATTGTTTCCTCTGTATTGTCCATTTCCATTATTATAATTGGTATTATTATGATTGGTATTATTGTAGTTGTTGTAACTATTGTTACGACCACGATAGCTACCTCTAAAATTTCCACGTCCGCGGTTTCCACCACGGTTTCCACCACGCTGAGGATAGTTCCTATAATAAAGGACAGTATTTGGTTGGCCAGTTGCTTCCGTGCAACTGTTTACGAATTGGATATGGCATCATTCATGGTGTTGAAAGTGCCAGCCTGCATGATAAGTTTTACCTTATCAATTGCGCAATTCTTAGTCATTGCCTTAACTGCAGACTGTGTAGAATAACTTCTGGCTAACGCAAGTGGTAAGCCGTCCGATATGTACGCACTTTCCAGAGCTTTTGTCATCTGCTCAACCTCTGGAAGTATATTGGTTAGCAGTTTGTTTCGCTGCTGTAGATTTATCAGCTTAGCTGACAACACTTTACAGTTTCGCCTTTGACATTGCTTCTTAGTCCGGAGATAACTTCTGTTATTGTTTTTCATTTCCGACTAAGTTTCTGGCGCCACCTTTTAGCTTTGTTTTATTATTGAAATAGCTAATTGTTCGTGTTCGCCTTTTATTGATTCTATAATTTCCAATGCATCGAGAAAACTTGTTAGGTTTTCTGCTTTACCATCAAATACTGGTATAAGCTTTGATGCAGTGTTAATAAAATCGGTATTTGACTGTGCCATTGTAGTAACTTTTTCTTCTACTATACGAGCTATTGTCTGAATCTGCTGAATCGTTCAAATCAGACATTAATATAGCTGGGATAGTGAGATTATTTAAATCTTCCTCTACTAATTCTTGCTCGTCGGTATCAATTACTTCTTTTGATTCTGGTTCTTCACCAGTTTCAATTATTACAGAAGTATTAAGTATATTAGGTATTGATATCTCTAGCTTGAACTTATCTGTAATAGTTACTAGATTAGATCTTAGTCTGATCAAAAGCTTTGATACCTGAGACCAATGATCTTGATTAAGTTTATCTCTATGTTCATATATTAGTATTCGTGCTTCATTAAAGCATTTAACTAATATTTCTACGTGTTTTCTAACTGTAGTCTTCTGTATTGGCCTATTTTGGGTAAGCGATTTATGCGACTTGTCAAATTCTGCTTTAATGTTTGATAATTCTTTAGATAATTCTTTCCATTCCATTATATTATGGATATGGATTATTTCTTAGATACCATCAAAACTATAGCTCTACCTAGAATTGGATGGTCATCTATTCTTGATTTGACTCTCACACCAGGAATGGTTGTTAGTACTATTGCCTTTTGGGTTGCCGTGCAGTGTATCATAGGTGAATCATTACGATTGAAAGTTTCTAAATAGATGTTCTGTAGCTCATATATACTCATTGGTGTTGTAGATACTAACTGCTGAACTCGTTCAGAAAAGAATGGGTCCCTTTCATGTGTCTTGCTTATGGCCCTTTGTGTATCCATACTTTAATATATATATATTTTGGTTTGAATTTACTTTATTTTATTTCATTTTCTTAACGTTACTTAATTAAAAGTTTTATGTTTTACTAAATTATTTATTTGTTGTTTGTGCGTTTCATTCTATATTTTTTAAATTTTGTCCAAGTCGTTGGCTTGGCTCATATATTTTCTTTAAACATTTATTGTGTAGTTTGTACAATTTATAAAAAAATTGGTACACATTATGACAACAACAATTATTAAAAGTATATGTACCCAATATAAATCAATATTACTTGACTCTACTTTATTTATGACATTGGCAGTGGAATCCACTGTTTTTATGTCCAAAGTCATTTTAGTGGGTTTTAAAAATACTTTTTTCTCTATATGTATTATTATAATTGTTATTGTTTTCTTTTGAAAATTTGCTTATTGCATTACTATTCATTAAAATTAACAGGTTTCCTACCTAATTTTTGTATGGTTTTCAGGCCACACGCTAATTGGGCAACTTTAATGTCGCTCAATTGTACAATATTTTTCTATATACTATGTAAAAATATGCATCGCAGTGCAATTAAAAATTATGCAACGCAGTGCAAAGTTTGATCTCCTTCGCTCCAATGATGTGAAGATAAATGTCCTCTGCGTCAGCTGGTCGTCGCCGGCTTGGCTTCGCTGACGCTCCTTCGAAGGCGTAGGGGCGGCCTGCCCTCACACTTGTTGCTACGGCTGCTGTTGTCCTGGGCCTATGGGCTCAGGCGGTGCCGGTGCCGGTCATCGCACAGGCTTTATACAGGTGGATTCACAATGCGGGAGTACAGGGGTCCCTCGCAGTCTCTCGGGCACGCCTTCTTCAGTTTTGGGATTTCAACTTTCTCTGGCGGAGGCAATTTTGTGTCAGATTTGGCAATATTTGTCACAGGGTAGGTGGATGTGCGTGTGGCTGTGGTTTTATTGTTTCTTGTTGTTAGAACATTTTTATATATTCAACCTCGGCATGTATTTTACCGAGTTGGTCCAACTTAATTCACTGCCGCTGTTCAGCAGCTTTAGCAGTTCAGCCTTTCTGGCCTTTAGTCTTTTCACAATGCCACTGTGTTTCGCACACATCACACTCTACTCACTGTGTTTCTTTAATATTGGTTTTCTTCCTCGGTGTTTCATCGGTGTTGTTAGTTGCTGTTGTAGTCATTTAGTTTACACATCCGAATTTTGCAAGAGTCCTGTCACGGTCGCCATGTGATGAAGAAGAAGTCTCGCCGGGCCTCCAAAGTATGCGAAGATAGAGCCTTCCCAATTTGATAGTCTTTAGTTGTTTTTGTATGATTTCTTTTATTTAAAATGGTT
Source organism: Drosophila triauraria (assembly GCA_014170255.2). Lineage (NCBI taxonomy): Eukaryota > Metazoa > Arthropoda > Insecta > Diptera > Drosophilidae > Drosophila > Drosophila triauraria. The sequence continues at coordinate 14,512,603 of JABJVT010000008.1, forward strand.
TGGGTTTTATTGTCGGAGCAGCCGTGTTGCCGCTCCGAACTCATATTCGTCTGTGTCTGGACATTATTCTTTAAGTCTACTTAAGGCTAGGTCTCGTAGCTGCGCCGCCCGCAGACGGCGGCAGAGAGACGGTTAGGTAGGTATATACTTATGTATGTATGAATGTACTTATATACATTGGCTATGCACTCTCAAGTGGAGGCGCGAGGGATATGCACATGCTGTCCGTTTGTTACAATTATGCCGACGCTAGCACTCTCTGTGTGCGGGCTAAGCCATAGCGATCGGTTCATATTTCGGCCACTTAGGGTTTATGACCGGGACATTGAAATATGCAAACACTGCAACAAAGTGTTACAGTGCGTACCCTTTAAGTACTCTCGGTACAGTGGGTATTCAATATACGTGCATACTACAGGACTCTTTGAATTCATTGTTCAGGATGCTCGTAAGGTCTTCGACTTCCTTATCGATTCCCTCCAGGGTAGATGGAATCTTGATCCTCCTGTTTAGAACCTTTGACTGTACAATCTTTTTATATTTGTCCCCTGTGTTGCGAGATTTTCGTTTCGGTGCTGATTCGCATATCGGCATCAAGATTTCGAAAAATACGTACCTATGGTCTGAAAAAGAGTGCTGTGTCGAAACATCCCATTTTTCTACCTTGTAGTTGTTAAAATCCATTTGGATAGTTATGTCTAGGACCTCTTCCCAGCCTTGAAATTCTTCAGTGCTTGGAAAAATGAAGGTGGGTGTATTCCCCTGTTACAGATAGTGACGTCACGACATATAATACTATCGAAAAGAGACTCCCCTTTCGTTTGATTCCTTACTTCCCACAGCGTGTGCCTTGCGTTGGCATCACACCCGAAAATAGGTGTCGTCTTAGTTGCCTCTGCCCACTGCATCAACTTGATGACCGGCTCAGGCCCGGCTCGTGGGCCATGTAGCCTGAGCCGGCTATAATGGCAGTCCCGTCCGCTGCTACAAATCTCGCCACTGCAAGATCAGAGTTGCTGAGGTTGGGATATAAACGAGCATTAAGGATTGTATCCGCCCTCGGCCTACCTGTCGAGTTTGTGTATAATGTTGTGTACCCTGTCAATGCCATGCCAGAGATGTGCTCATCTGGGGTCCATGGCTCCTGTACTAGGCCGATGTCGATGTCCTTCCTTCTTAGAAGGACTGCGAGATTAGCAGAAGCGTGCGCTTCAGGTTTATCTGCACGACGGTCGGCATTATTGGGGTTGTGTTCGGGGTGTTGTCATCGATGACCAAGTCATCCAACAGCTTGTTGGTATCTCCGACTTCTTCTTCAAGGACATCGTCCGGCTCGGGTAGGAAGATATTGACCTTGGCCTTTCTAATCCCGTACCGGACCCCGTTGTCGGATTTTTCCAGCTGTTCAATGCATCGCTGGTTGATGAGGAACAAGAACGGCTAACTTGTTTTCATCCCCGCTCTGCCTTGAGGATGGCCCAGTTCTCCATGTAAACACCTGGGTTTTGTGCTCTCAGAGTCTTGAGCGCTCTTTCATGGTTAGTGTTCAAAAGGTGAATATGCATGATTGTCCGCATCCAAAACCACTTGAAATCACATGCCGATCAAGGGCTCAAGTACTGGTGTGAAGTATACACACACTACTATACAAGATTCAAGTATGCCCGAAATACTCTTATCGCCCTGTAAAGTACAAGAACGCACTATCATTCGCGCCTTTGTCAACATAAGTACATACATGTAATCAAGTGCAGTAGCACTCACATATATACAAGTTTAGGCATACAAAAGTACTATGATCGCCCCTAGAATGTACAAGATTACTCTAGCATAGATAACTCCAAGGTGGAATTATACATAAGGAAGCTGTAACTAGTACATAAGTGGAAACCGCTATAAAAGGCGTGAGCGCCCAATAAAGAATCAGTTCCTAACGAAATGCTGATGTGTTTTGACTAGGGGCTCGGCGGTTAGCGGTATAAGTTGCCACTTGAAGTGAGCGGTATTAGCTGCTCCTTTAAACAAGCGATGTAAGCTGCTAACAAATGGTCCTTCGAGCATAAAGAAATTTTTTACACGAAGACTGCCAAACTGTTCGGCATACCTTAATCGGTATCCACGGTAGAAAAGTCCGCAAGGCGCACCTTAATTGAGTGCACTACGGCAAGATCAGGGACACAATTACAAAATTACAGAGACGTCCTGAGAATGCCGCGAGGACAGGACTGGCGGTCGACGTGGGAGAAAAGGGAATAAGGAGCAAGCGATTGTCCGCGGCTTATGAAGAGGCGACAGCGGACGCCTGGAATTAATAAAAGCGACGACGTGGGAGGTCCACGGGAGAACGAACAGGATCAGGTCCTGACCGCGGCTAAATTTGTAGTGAAAGCGGTGGCTTGAGACTGGAGAGGAGCTATATCGACGTGGGACATCCACGGAAAACTGTAAGGACAAAGCGTCGGACCACGGCTTATGAAATAGCGTCAGTGGAGGCTTTACTTCAGTAATAGAAATTTGCATGGAAGGTCCACGACATAACAAAGGATCAAGTATCGGACCGCGGCTTATGTTGGAGCGACAGCGGGGCTTGAATTCAGAGAAATCTACAACGGCGTGGGAGGTCCACGATTTTAAAACGATCAATAATCGGAACGCGGCTTATTTAGAGCGACAGCGGAGATAGCTACTAAAGCGGCGTGGGAGGTCCACGAACTCGGCAAGGATCAAGCCAATGGAGGCTTGAAGTTTCAAGAAACATATTGGCGTGGGAGGTTCGCGAAATTACTAGGAGCAAGTAACCCTACGAATCTACAGCGCCGTGGGAGGTCCACGAAATTAAAAGGATCAAGTATCAGAGGCCCGTGTCGTAACAATCTACATGGCGTGGGAGGTCCACGAAAAATTAACAAGGATCAAGCGTCGGATCACGGCTTCTACAAAAGTGCCAGTGGAGGCTTGAGAAGACAGCACGGATACATCGACGTGGAAGGTCCACGAAAGACGACGACAGCGGAGGCGTATGAAGGTTGAAAAATAGTCAAGGAAAACTCTTATATAAGAAAGGTTTATCTGAGACAGAATTTAAAAGAAAACAAAAATAATAGAGGCAATGAATTAAGATATAATTGGATTACGAGAATATTTTGAAATAAAGAATTTTAATATTATTAAAATGGTATCTACAAAAGAATCACGTAATGGCCTGGCGGCTAGCCAGTCATCAATATTAAACCAAATGGAAGAAGCGGAAATGCGATCACGCGAGTACCATCAAGCAAGAATGGCGCTTTAAGGAACTTTGATAAATGCGGGACAGGACCCGAAACTACAAGAGATATATATGAAATATATAGAGGAAGATTTTCAACGACTTACTGATAGTTTCAATGAACTAAAAGTAAATGGACAACTTACCCAGACGGTTTTAGATGGGTATGAGAAAATAAAGATGGAAAGAAGAGCAAAAGAAATTTGGTTGCACGAGAATAAATACGAGGAACGTCGGATATCTGTAAGGAGATAAAGATCCCTGCATTTTTGGAGACATTTCGGCATGGTCGGGATTTTTCGATATGTTTAAAGAAATGGTAGACAATGATGAACACATGAAGCCCAAAATAAAATTTATGCGACTGAAGGAGGTTGTAAAGGCGAAGCTTTAAATTTAATACAACATTTGATGATAACGGATGAAAATTACAAAATAGCTTTGGACATCTTAAGAAATCGATACGAGAACAGACGTCAACTGTTTATGGAAAATTATAATAAGATTCTGGATTTGCCTATGATGAACAGCCAATCAGAGAGAAGTGTTCAGAACATGCTGGACACGGCACAAAAATGCACTCATGCTATAAAGGGCATGGGCATCCCATTAGACGGCACAGATGTATTCATTGCTGGAATACTATTAAGGAAATTTGATCGTCAAGGACAACAAAATTACGAACACACGTCAAAGTCGACAAAGGAAGTCCAGACTTTTCAAAATGTGTTGGAATTTTTGGAGAAACATCTGCAAGCCATAATAGTAGTATCCCAACCAAGTCACGAGGCGCATGAAAATCCAAAAGTGTTGACTGCGGTTATGAGTGGGATCTGCCCTTATTGTATAAATCTGAAACACAAGTTACCCAATTGTATAAAATTCAGTCATCTGTCGATCAGGGAGAAGTGGAAAATCGCATGTCGAGAAAGATTATGTTTTAAGTGCTTGTGTCACAAATTTACACCACACAAGGACTGTCAAGGCGAACGAGAAGGCTTTACGCATGATAGACCCCACCACATATTGCTACACAGGAAAAAGAACCAAAATCAACGATGAAATCTAAAACGGAAAAACCACCTTGTTGGCCACGGCACAGATTGAATGCCAAAATGCAAATGGAAAATGGATAAAACTCCGAGCGTTAGTCGACCAAGGATCCCAGATTACTGTTGTATCTGAAGAAGCAGTTCAAAGGTTGGGAGTACAGAAGAAGAAAACGGATATCCAAATTTATGGATTAGGAGACAGTTTAGTTGGATCATCTCAAGCATCGATACAGCTAAAAATTCATCCAAGATTTAAAAGTAAAGATCGATTTGAGACCGAAGCAGTCGTTTTATCGAAATTATTAAATGCAACGCCATCAATGTCATTTGAATATGACTCACGAAAATGGAAAGATGATATCTTAGCGGATCCAACCTTTAAGAAACGCAGCAAGGTTGATGTGCTAATCGGTGGAGATTTATTGGCCGAAATTATTACACAAGGACTGAAAAAGGAAGAAACCATGATTGGGCAATGTACTAAGCTGGGATGGATACTATCGGAATCGTACAAACTCCTGGTAGTAAACGCATTCAATCAACAGTTACCATGAACAAAATGTGGAAGCTAGAAGAAGTTCCTGAGACGGCATCCGTAACAGATATAAACCTAAAGAAAGACAATGAGTTGGAAGCATCTCGGAAAAAGTAGATCAACGCGTACAAATGCACTTGATCCCCCCGGCAAAGTCCTCACATTAGAGGAATTTGGAAAGATGGAGGAAAATCGCTCCAGGAAATCTACCCGGCAAGTCCTCACGTTGGAGGAATTTGGAAAGGTGGAGGAAAGTTGCGGCAGGAAAACGCAACAAAATGAGGACGCATCTCTGGCCAAAATGGAAGGAGAAACTACCGGGATCAGCGACTCCGAGGGAACTTGGCCCTAGTCGTTGCCAACATGTCTTCAATGATCCGATCTAAGAATGGACATGGTGAAGTCATCACTGCCAGGTCACGAAAATCCGAGTACAAGGATTACTGAGACTATGCAGCAAACGCACCGACCAACAGTCTCCTAACAGCAGCGCACGAGATCACGACAGAAGACGATTATCAGGATCCCGTGGCGTCACTAATTATGAATATTTGTTACTGGTATAAAAGGAAAATAAATCTAATGGGTATAACATGAATAAATATTTGAATTGATGTACTTAAAATTATAAGTCAACTTTATGAAAAGAAAATGTTAAATTAATAGGTATTAAAAATGGAAATACTAGCGGGCATAGGTCTGCAATATTATATGTAATAAAAAAATCAGTAACAAGTTTAATCAACATAAAAAAGTAAAATGTTAAATGGTAAACAGCAAATTAATATAGAACTCAGGCTATTAATAAATACAGTAAAGGCAATAAGGCCCCGCGCAGAATGTTCAAAAAGGTGAACATGCATGATTGTCCGCATCCAAATAACCACTTGAAATCACATGCCGATCAAGGGCTCAAGTACTGGTGTGAGAAGTATACACACACTACTATATAAGATTCAAGTATGCCCGAAATACTCTTATCGCCCCTGTAAAGTACAAGAACGCACTATCATTCGCGCCTTTGTCAACATAAGTACACACATGTAATCAAGTGCAGTAGCACTCACATATATACAAGTTTAGGCATACAAAAAGTACTATGATCGCCCCTAGAATGTACAAGATTACTCTAGCATAGATAACCCCAAGGTGGAATTATACATAAGGAAGCCGTAACTAGTACATAAGTGGAAACCGCTATAAAAAGGCGTGAGCGCCCAATAAAGAATCAGTTCCTAACGAAATGCTGACTCGGATAGCAATCTTTCTATCACCATCTCCGCCAACTTGGTCTCAATTTCTTTCCATTACTCTATCAGCAGGCGCCCGTCGTCGTTGAGCCCATCCACCAGTGCCATAGCCAAGTTGTCTCAAGCCACCTCGATGAACTTCTTAGCTGGCCTGACAAACGACGTATGTCTCAGGTTCCCCTTGGCGTTCTTTACCCTCTTCGGAGCGCTCCCACTCACTTCCTGTGAGCGCTTATGCTTCGCAAAAGGAAGCTGGAACGCTTCCGGGTGCTCCTTCTCGTAGCGCTCGTACTTTTCTTCAACTGTTTGGAAACGGGCCTTGTCTTCTCTGTCACGCGGGTGAGTCTTGCCCTCCTTTTCATTATTGGCAATCATTGTCAAAATGAATCAGGCCTTACTCGCCTGCGCTTTCCTTTGATGGTGAGTCGTCGGCACTGGCTTGCCGTCTTTCCCGCCCACCGTGGTTGTGTCGTTTGGAGAGTGCTTGTCTTAGCATTCTCCGCCGATCTTGACGGAGCCATTGTCTCATCGTCTGAGCGCAGCAGCTCATCTTCTTCGAGCTCGGAGATGGAGTGGGGTTTTACTAGAGCTGGGAACAATTTGATTTTTAAATCGATTTAATCGATGTTTTTGGTTGAGCGAAGAAATCGATTCCTTTTTTAGGGAATCGTTGCATCGACCGCTTAAGTATTTGTGCATTCCAACGTGTTCTACGGAATCAGAAAGGACATTCAACAGGGCTGGATGTATTGTAACTGACCGGCGAGCTGCCTTAAAGCCAAAAAATGTTGACAAGTTGTCCTTTACCAGCAAGAGCCAATGAGTTTTAGATATTGAATAAAAACATTTGATCTCATAAAATATATTTACATTGAATTATATTTTGTTTTACAATAATTCGAAATTTGATGTTTTCCATTCAATTTTTTGAAGCCAAAATATGCCTTATTCCTATTTATTTTTATACCCGGTACCCATAGGGTATATATATTCTTGATCAGCGTCACTAGCCGAGTCGATCTAGCCATGTCCGTCTGTCCGTCTGTCCGTCTGTCCGTCTGTCCGTCTTTCTGTCCGTGTGAAACAACAGATCTCAGAGACTATAAGAGCTAGAGTTACCGAGTTACATTGGAATATGTGGCACGCAGATCAAGTTTGTTTTAAAATTTGACCACGCCCACTTCCGCCCCCGAAAATGATACAAAACGTCTTCATTTGTCAACATTTTCTTTTTTTCATGGTCATGTGCTGTTTAATTTCACCCACAATGCTTTGGGTACCGGGTATCTTACAGTCGGTCACACTCGACTGTAGCTTTCCCACGTGTTTTTTATACCCTTTCAGAGGGTATTATAATTTTGCCATGATATTTGCAACGTAGTGAAGGAGGCATCTCCGACCCCATAAAGTATATATATTATTGATCAGCATCACCAGCTAAGTCGATCTAGCCATGTCTGTCTGTCTGTCTGTTTGTCGGTTTCTACGCGAACTAGTCTCTCACTTTTTGAGCTATCGGGCTGAAATTTTCAGCATAGTCTTATTTTTTTAGCACGCAGTATATATGGAACGGCCGAAATCGGCCGTAGGAATACGGCCATAGGAATGATGCCGAAAAAAAAATTTAACTTTTTTGTTTTTTAACGTATATCGATCAATTTCAAGATATAGCAGTTCTTACGGTTACAGAATTACGGTTTTAATTCCATTAAGATCAGACAACTATATCATATAGCTGCCATAGAAACGATCGGTCGATTTATATAAAAATGTAAAATTCTACATGTAAAATGTAAAATTTAAAAAATTTACATAATATGATATTTTTTCAACATTACCAAATTGGATCGATTTTCAATGATCCAATTGCAGACCGCAAGGGTATACAAACTTCGGTTTACCGAAGTTAGCTTTCTTTCTTGTTAAATTTTTTTTTTATTTTACATCGATTTAATCGATCTTTTTCAGAATTGAATCGAAAAGAATCGATTTACAAAAAGTAGAATTGTTCCCATCTCTTGATTTTACCTCCCCTACGAAGTTCGAAGCGGTTTTTTTTGTTTGTGTCCATGTTCATACACGCCCGCGTTGCTCGTGGCGGCCCGAGGGCCACTTCCGACCCAGGGTTGCCCGGCCCTGGGAAGGCTCCGTTCAAATACAGCTGGATTTGCCCTCAGCTGTGAGCCTTATAGTCAGCCCGGGCACGGGTCGCTTGACACGCCTGACTTGAGGGGAGGCCTTTTCAAGACTTGCCCGGGTCACCCTAGCAGCAATAGTTAATTGCGTTTGGTAAATTGGTATGACGGAGACAATCTAGGAGTGCAGCTAAGTCCCCTTATCTGTATACGCTAACTTTGAGGGTCGCGTTTTCACTGTTTCAGTATTTCATGTAACGTAAAGAAATTTTCTAGATGATATTACAGAGGAATGTTGGACTTTGGCACATAAGGTATTAATTCCAGCGAGGTGGACGAAGAACTTGTAAACCTTGACAGCACGGATTATAATAAGATGCGAGTTACGGGCTGGCGTGACCACCGTCTGCTTATGCTTTTGGCCCAGTAATGAACTTTCGGTTCAAGTACGTTGAGGCAGGACTTACGCAAGGCTCACTAAAATTCGATGATGCCAAAGAGTTGAATGACAGCTTCACCGGAGGCAATGGCTTGCTGCAAAGCGGTGTGAGTAGTTCCAGAAGTGCAGCCGTGTTGTCAGACTCAGCTGGGAGTGTCGCAAGGCTATTGAATCCTCTTTCTTTACTCTGTCTGATTCAGGACACCACGCACCTCGGCGTCTCAACGAATATGCATACGAATATGCATATCTACATACATACATATATGTACATACATGCAGAGTGGTTCATGAACAACAAGGAGTGATTCCTGAACAATAAAGAGAATTAAATTGGTTTTATGTGTAACGTTGCGACAAATTCGCTGCAAAACATTTTTCTATTTCCAGGAAGAAGCGCATACATATCACCAATTCGCCGGGATCTTTCTGGAAAGCACATTTACGAATTTGCCGAGAAATCTTTCTTGAACACACACAAACGCTTCGACAAATTCGCCGCAAATCTCCACTTTGCGACGGGACAGTGTGGCTAGACAGTGCTGCTGCTGAAAGACATTGTTGCTGAACAGTGTTGCCGTTGAAAGTTGCTGGCCGCTGTTGCTAAATATTGCTGGGAAAAGTTATTGTTGTAGAATTATTGCCGTGGAAGGTTGCTGTTCGGTGTTGCTGAGGAGAGTTGCCAGGTAGTTGTTGCGGTACTGTTTTTGATAAAGAACCATAAAATTGATAAATGGAAGAGGAATATTAAACCGTTTGACGGAGAAAAATATTCAATAAGGAAGTTTAGAGTGAGAGTGCTGTTATAAGAGCACGATCTTTTGAGGGTTATAGATGAAACTCATGCAGAAGTGACCGATTAGATTAAAAAGGCAGAACGAAATGCAAAAAGTTTAATTATTGAATACTTAAGTGATGCTTTCTTATCTTACGCTAACAGTGAAAGCACTGCTATGCAGATTTTTGCAAATTTAGATGCAATTTACGAGAGAAGAAGCTTGGCATCGCAGCTATCTCTGCGAAAGAAACTTATAGCCATGAAATTAATCTTCACTCCTCAATCATTTTAATTTCTTCGATGACCCCATTACTGAACTTATCGCGTCAGGAGCAAAGTTAGATGATATGGATAAAATTTCGCATTTACTCCTAACTCTTCCACCCAGTTATGATGGAGCTATAACCGCAATAGAGACTCTATCTGAAAGTAACATAACATTAGCTTTTGTATAAACACGACTCCTTGACCAAGAGATTAAGCTTAGGAATATTAGTATGGATACAAGTGTTAAAGTCTTGCAAGCAGTAAGTAAAAAGGAGTTCAAAGATACAAAATTTAAAAGTAATCCAATGCAGAAGTTCAAAAAGAATCCGTTTAAGCCCAGTTTCAAACCAATACAAAAATGTTTTCATTGCGGTAAGCCAGGTCATTTAAAGAAAGATTGTTTCCTTTTGAAAATGCATTCGAATCGGAACTTTAGTGAAAACAAAAGAAAAGATGGACAGGCACAGATGGCAACAGCATCAACAACCCAACCAGAGCAAGCGAGGCTGAGTTTATCCTAGACTCTGGAGCATCGGACCACCTTTTAAATGACACAGCATTGTTCTCCGAATATGAGCGTTTGCAATCAAATGTGGCCATCGCGATTGCCAAACGCGGAGAGTTTATCTACGCTACAGCCAAAGGGGTGGTCACTCTTAACAGCTGCGGAAACCAAATCACCTTGCAAAATGTTTTGTATTTTTGTGTGGAATCAACCTACTATCGGTAAAGAAGATGCAGGATGCAGGCATGACCATTGAATTCAATCCTGGAGGTGTAAAAGTATCTAAAAATGGTAAATTGGCCTTTAAGGGATTATGTGAGTACAATGTGCCTATTATAAAATTTAAGTTAAACATTAAAATATTTACGTCTAAAATTTCGAGTAGTGCTGAGTATCGATTATGGCATGAAAGATTAGGGCACATAAGTGTAGGAAAATTTGTAGAAATAAAACTAAATAGTATTTTTGAAGATACTAATATTTTAAACAATATTGATTTAAACCATGAATTATGCGAGTCTTGTATAAATGGCAAGCAATCTAGATTAAAGTTTCAAAAATTTAAAAATAAAGAAAATTGTTGTGTCATTTGTTAGTTTTTTTGTCAATCTCATGGAATGGATGTAAATTTTTGAAGTCTAGTGTAAGTTAGTTTAGGGCGAAGGCGGGAGCATAATAAAGCTCTCTCTCGCTCTTTGCGATTTCGCCCCGCCTTCGCCAACCTTCGTTAAGCTAGGCTCTAAGCATATAATTGTGAGAAGAATATAATTGTCGGAAAATTGAAATCGAAGCGCAAAGACGTATTTTTCGTTCAGCCTAATTAAAAGTAATTTCTTGCCACAAAGTTTTTCGGTTTTTTATTCTAATAAACTAATTAGAAATTTCAAAAATATTACACGAGTATTGTTTGTTGTATATTCCGATGTCTGTGGTCCAATAACACCCTCTACCATTGATAATAAGAACTAATATGTAGTTCTTATTGATCAGTATACACATTACTGTGTGACCTATTTAATAACTTATGTGTCGGATGTGTTTTTCGTTTTCAAAGACTTTGTAGCGAAGAGCGAGGCTCACTTCAATTTAAAAATTGTGAATTTATATATCGATTATGGAAGGAAAAATCTTTCTAACGAATTGCGTGATTTCTGTGTTGAAAAAGGCATCAGCTATCATTTAACGGTTCCTCATACTCCACAATTGAATGGTGTAATAGAACGGATGATTTGAACAATCACCGAAAAGGCTCGATCTATGATCAGTTGTGCTAAACTCAATAAGCATTTTTGGGGAGAGGCTGTTTTAACAGCAACCTATTTAAGTAACAGATCCCCAAGTAGAGCATTGCAAAAGATAAATAAAACACCATTTGAGATGTGGCATAACAAAAAGCCAAAGTTGAAATATCTAAAGATATTTGGTTGTACGGTATATGCTTTAGATAAAGTAGGAAAAAGAAAGTTTGACGAAAAGTCAATCAAAGCTATACTTGTTGGATATGAACTAGAGACCTGCATGGATACATTCAAATGAGCAAATGAATCATTTAATTCAAAAAAGTGTACACTATTTTACTGAACAGCTCCAAATAAATGTGAGTGAATGTTGTAATATTGCCTGTATTTGACAGATACTGCTCATACTCAGTATAGTACTGTACAGTATAAAATGAGTACACCAAAATTGGTGTACAGTTAACTTAGTGTACAGTGTTTTGATGTACAGTGTACTTACTTCTTAATACGTAAACTTTTTAATTGATTTAACTTAACTTTTATTAAAATCGTTACAAAAATATTAACTATTAAAATTATTAGTATTGGAGTGTAAAACATGATACTATTTACCATTTCTGGCGTATTGGCAATTTTGCAGCGTTTTTCGGTTGTGAGGTTTATAGCAACCGAAAAGCCCTTTCGGAAGCTGCACTGCTAGCTTGGTGTATAGCTTCTTCGACTCATTGTCAACTGTTATATCAAGATGGCCGCGCTTAAGAGTATTGGCCTTGGCGAACTTGTAAATGTGCTTGTTTGTGCACTTGTTGCAACTACATCTGTTATCTCTAATCCATTTTTATCGACTATCCGCGAAAAGGTCTCCCAAACCTTGCTTTTGATACATATGGCTTTAGTTCATTGGGTGCTATTTTGGCCTTAACATCAGCAGCATACTTCTGGAAGTCATTCAGCGAATTCATGGTACCGATTGGGTCTTTGGTATTACCCAACAATGATTTCTGGTTTTATTTAAGCTAAAATACATAATTTATAATTTGTTTTATCATTTAAAATTTATTGAAGTGAACTTACATCGACTTGAATATTTGTAGCACTCATTTGTACAGTTGTATATTTTGTTTTATTTACTGTACACCTTGTGACGTTCGGAATAGAATTAAAATTCATACCCGAAATATACAACTTTTACTGTCACTCACTTTCAGTGAGAACAGTACGAAAGTTGTACAGGCTTTTTTGACATATTGAATATACTGTACAGTATAGAATGAGTACAGTATTTTTGAGAACACCAGACTACTGTACAGTACTGTATACTTAGAAATTAATGTATTCATGCAGATCTCTAATATGAACCAAATGGCTATTAATTGTGGAATGAGGAATCGAGGAAATTTATGACAGCAAGAGATGTTGTGGTGGCTGAAATAAACATGTTAAAATCAAGAGTTTTACATGGAGAGGATTCTGAGGTTCAAAGTAATACTGTTGAACAAAATAATGAATCTTTAAGTAGAGAAAATGAAGAGTTGGATTTTCATTTGGTGGAAAATAATGAATTTGTTGATTCTGAGTTAAGTGAACAACTCAATGAAAATTCCACATGTCTAGAGAATGCCGATCCAGTCGTTGAAACTGGTGATAAATTAAAAGAAAATAAAATTGAAGAAGAAATCAGACGCAGTGAAAGAATTAGAAGTAAACCCAAATTATCATATCGATTTTTAGACAGATGTCTCATGAATACTCAAATATGCTTAAATGATATTCGTAATACTTTTGATGAAATTAAGTTTCGTGAGGACAGATCTTTCTGGGAGAAAGCTATGAACTTAATTCTTATTTTCAAAATAATACTTGGTCCTTAGTGCATAAGCCAGAAAATAAAACAAGATAAATTTGGGAACTTAGTAAAGTACAATTGCTTTGTAGCGCGGGGCTTCACTCAAGAATATATGACTGATTACGATGAGTCATTTGCACCAGTTGCACGAATTTCCAGTTTTAGATTTGTTTGGCACTTTCAAATCAATACGATTTAATGGTTCATCATATGGACATAAAAACTGCATTTTTAAACGGAACTCTAATGGATGAAATCTACATGAGCGATCCAAAAGGCCTGAATCACTCTTATGATAATAAAGTATGTAAACTTAATAAAGCTATTTATGGTCTTAAGCAAGCTGCTAGATGTTGGTTCGAAGTTTTTGAAAGTGTGTTGAAGGATGTTGGATTTGAAAACTTAGGAGTTGATCGGTGTATTTATATTTTGGATCAGGGAGACATTTCGGGAAATATATATATCTTGTTATATGTGGATGATGTAGTAATTGCTACAAACAAATCTGATATAATGTCCAATTTTAAATCTTACCTCCCACTCTAAGGTCGGCAATAGAAGGATTAAGGAACAGTCTTCTCCGAGGACACTCGACACGGAAGTCGAAGACCTAACTAATATACTGAATAACGCCTTCAACGAGACATGCAAGGTATCATACTCGAAGAAGAAATACCCAGCATTGTGGACTAAGGAACTGAGCGATCTCAGGAGGAGAGCGCGCAAGTCCTTCAACACAAGCTATGGTTCTAAAGAGTGGGCACCTTACAAGGAAGCACAAATGGTATACGCGAGAGCAGTATTCGAAGCCTAGAAGGAATCATTGAAAAGTTACTGCGAAACAATAGAGGGCATAAAGGATACTGCAAGACTAAGCTAGATCCTTGCCAAAGGGCACGCAAGCCTAACTCTAATAAACAAACCAAACGGCACAGCTACAATGTCAGTCGAAGAATCCCTGGAAGTTCTGGTGGATACGCATTTCCCGGGGAAACTACGAGACCCACGGAAATTACAATGGAAAGCATACATACACAAACGCGAGACATCTTCACGATTCAAAGAATTCAATGGGCGATTGACTCGTTTGTCTGATTTACATACCGCTCCCGTGGAAGGAACCTAAAGTAATATTTATACCAAAACTAGGCAGGATGGGGCTTATTCAAGCAAAGGACTACATGCCGATCAGCCTGACATCCTTCCTTCTGAAGACAATTAAAAGACTGCTGGATGTTCACATCCGGTATAAATCAGAGTCACACTTGTCGGATGCGCAACATGCATACATGCATACCGAAAATTACGTTCAACTGAGACTGCACTACACGATGGCCATCTTCATGGATATTGAAGGTGCGTTCAACAACGTGAACGCCGATTCCATCCTGGACTAACTGGCTACTAACTTACGGAACCTAGTATGGTGGCCAGCACTGACTAGGGAGAACAATATTATAAAGCTAGCAAGGAAACAAAGATAACCATGCACAGAAGACACGGGGGCGATGCGTTCGTGCCCAGCAGCTTCTCTAAATGTCATCCTAGATACAATGCCGATTGATCTGTTCATAAAGGACATTTCCGCGTAGAGTGCGGCAGGACTAAAGGCAAGCAATTGATGGAAGGAAAATCGAGTAGGGCACGGCAAGATAATTGATGGCATTTTACAATGAGCAGGTGAACAGACGGACTACATAGCCACGGAATTAAGGTTCGGTAGCGGTAACACGATCTTATTTCCGACGAGGGAAGATTGGACTGACGACAGGGTAACCGAACAGGATGCGATATCACTCTACACCGACGGCTTTAAGATGTGCTGCGGGGTGGGAGTTGGAATCTATGCTGAAAGCTGGGGGATTGAAGCGGCCTTGACTCTCCCAGACTCAGCAACGGTTTTTCAGTCTGAGGTGGTCGCTATATTGGAGGCAGCCAGCCTCTTAATACAGCAGGCCATAAAATCTCTTGCAACCGTAAAAACAAACTTGCAGTTAGTGGCAGAATGCAAGTGCGCCCTAAATAATCTTGATGAATACAATAACATACAAATTACTTGGGTGCCGGGCTATTTTTTTTTATAATTTGCTGTTGCTTATTGAATCTTTTAATAACAATATGTGTATCAAATCTTATATAAATAACCTAACTAACACAGAGTTAAATATCCCTGATAATTATTGCTGGGTTGGATGGTCGTTCCGATGCGTCTTGCCAGACGATTTGGGTGCACAGTAAGTTTTTTATTGTAGGTCGCATTTTGTTTGTCTATTTCATCTTTTACTGCAAGAATGCCGAGATCCCTGTGGATGTTAGGGTTGCACCATGGTGCCCCAGTGATAGTTCTCAGGATTTTCGATTGTGCTCGCTGAATGATGTCTATGTTGCTGCTGCTCTGGGAGCCATATGACCAGATAGGCTTGAGAGTGGAGTTGTAGAGCAGGACCTTGTAGTCCAGACGCAGTGTCGATCGGGCGTTTAATATCCAGTGGAGGCTGCTGGCTTTTAGTTTTTGATGGAGTTTCTTGCATTCGATGTGTCTTCGCCAGGTTAGTCGTCTGTCGAGGTGGACGCCGAGATACGTTACTTCGTTGACTTGGGGAATCTGCGTACTATTCAAGAATATTGGAGAGCATGTTTGCCTGTTGAGAGTAAAAGTTATGTGTTTACATTTTTGTTCGTTAATTTTAATACGCCAGTCAGATAGCCACTTCTCAACTACCATGAGGTGATTTGCTAGATGTGTTGTTGCTCGGGTTGGGCACCTCGAGCGGCTTAGGATCGTAGTGTCGTCAGCGAACGTGGATGTTGTTAGCCGCTCGTTCGTAGGGATATCCGCTGTATAAAGGAGAAACTGAGTAGGCCCAAGTGCACTTCCTTGTGGAACTCCAGCGTCGATAGTGTAGTCGCCAGATGTTGTTGCGTTGCACCTTACTGCAAAGACTCTGTTGTAAAGATACGACTCAAGTAGCTTATGGGTGTATGTAAGTGCAAGTGTGTTTTGATTTTATGCATGAGGCTATTTAGCCAGACTCGATCGTAAGCTTGAGATACATCGAGAAAGAGAAAGCTGCAGTATTCGCAATTCTCGAAGGCTGTGCGTATCTCTGATGTTATTCGGTTGACTTGTTCGATGGTTCCATGGTTTTGACGGAAGCCAAATTGATGAGACGGGATAACATTGTGTGCTTCCAGATATCGTATTATACGTGTTAGCAGGCATTTCTCGAACAGTTTGGACAGACACGATAATAGACTTATTGGTCTGTAGGATGACGGGGCTGTGTGGTCTTTTCCTGGCTTCGGTATCATTATGATGACAGATTTTTTCCATTTCCTTGGGTAGTAGCCGAGACATATAATCCCATTGAAGATTTTACAAATAACCTCTATAGCAAAGTTTGGAAGTTCAATAATCATTTTTGGAGTTGTTAAGTCATCGCCCGGAGCATTTTTTGGTTTCAGGTTCCCAATGACTTTTGCGATCTCATTTGGCTGAAACAATGTTGGTAAAGACAAAGAATTAGTTTGAATTTGCGGTAGGACAAGTGGACTAGTGGTCGCGTTCGGCTGGAAGACGCTTCGGAGATGTAAAGCAAATGTTTCGGCTCTATCTTCGTCGCTGCGGGCCCAGCAACCTGATGATTTCCTTATCGGGGTGACTGTTTCGATTCAAGAGCTTAGGTTTGGGTGAGCCCTCCACAAAGGATGCCTTGTACTGGTTGGCGAAAGTTTTTCGAAGTACCGTAGTTGTGCGTTTTCAGCGTCTTGTTTCAGAGCTCGATTTAGTGGGCGAGTGGCTTCCTTAAAACGTTGTTTTGAAGATGGCGATCTGTTGGTTTGCCAAGCACGTCGCAAACGCCTCTTTTCCAGGACAAGCTGTTTAATTTGTTGATTAGTTTTAAATTTGTTGGGTTGTACGTCCTGTCCTTGTGGTTAAATAGTGGCTGCTGCAGTGAGTACGTCTTCAAGAGCATCAGTAGAGCGGTCGATATCCGCTTCGATGTTGAGCTGGTGGTTAGTTCAATGTGGGAACTCACATATTTTTATATTTAATCCAGTTAGTTCTGTGCGACGTCAGCCTGTGGGGATAATCGCTAATTTCTGGGCTTTGAAGAAGAGTTATAAGCACTGGCGAATGGTCTGATGAAAGATCCGAAAGCGCTTTGGCACTTATTATGTTGCGTGAAATATTTTAGGTCACTGCAAAGTCTATTAAGTCTGGCATCTTTCTGGGGTCTGCTGGCCAGTATGTGGGGCTACCAGGGGAAACATAGTCCAATTTGTTGCTCAAGTTTATGATTGCATTATATAATTGCCTTCCTTTGGGGGTCACGAGACGCGATCCCCAGTGCATATGCTTGGCATTATAGTCTCCTGCAGCTATGAAGCGATCTTCAAGTGAGTTGCAAAAATCCTTGAATTGGCCTTCAGAAATTGTAAAGCGAGGCGGGCAGAAGACAGCGGCTATGGAAAGGTTGCCGCTACCTGACTTCACTTTAACAGACGTAGCCTGCCAGTAATTAGTTTAATACCTTTGGTGAAAATGGTGCTTGATGCGTTCTCTCATTAGGAGTGCGGTAGAAGGCGTAACCTTTTCTTTGAAAGTTGTATTTGCTTGTGAGGTGCGTCTCTCCAAGCAGCATAACGTCGATAGGATGTTCATTCAGGAACTGTGTTATTTCAAGTTTATGCTGTGAGACGCCACTGGCGTTCCAGATGGTTATTCGTAGACTAGACATAAGTTATTTGGACTGCTGAGCTACAAGCAACTGTATCACCATGTTCTGTTTTTGAACATGTGTTTGCATGGTCGTTTTCATGAAGGATAATATTTCCGTCAAACTTTGTTGCAGGATAAGTATCATAGCTTCAATTGTGCTTTGTGGCTGTCCTGGGGCTTGTTAAACGTTTTCTAGATTAGACTGGAGTGGGTTTTCCATTCCTGTTTGAAGTGCATCGGCGTAGGAGAAGCCCTTCTGAGCGTTCAGCGGACCAAATGAGGATCTTGCGGCCTTGGCGAAAAATACGTCCGGCGTCGTTTGTGAATTAGTGAACACGTTTCGTGTATTCTGATGGCGAGTTGCTGTCACTCGTCGCATGCGATTCTTCAGCTCCTTGTGACCATACAGCCCCTGTAGTTTGCCGTATGGTTTCCACCGCAGTTTCCACATTTCTTCTTCTGGGGGCTTCCCTGTTGGCAGGTCAGTTTGCGGAATTGTGGAAGTCTCCGCAAACTACACAGACTGAACGTAGTGTGCAGTATGTCCTGGTATGCCCATACTCCTGGCAGTTTGTGCACTGCACTGGGCCGTTTCTTTTATGTGGCTCTTCCACCGTAATTCTTCGGTGCAATAGGAATTGCACTTCATTTTTCTTCAAGGCTCTGCTGTCAGGCTCCAGCTCGACCTTAAAGAGTGGTTGCGGCTTTTTAATTTTGTTTTATAATGTTGCTAACGTTCTTTGCTAAAAACCCCTTTTCTTTAAGGGCATCTATAATTTCGTTGGGAGTTACGTCCGGCTCGATTCTTTTAATACTACTTGCAAGCCCTTGCTGCTTTTTAATTGGTACGTGTAATAATTTTTCTTAGCTTCATCCAGGTATTTGGACACTGCTCGGAAATGTTCTTCAGATTTTGTTTGCAGTTTCGTTTCTTGTATATTCCCTTCTTGTATCCATCCCCGACCAGCGCAACAATTTTGTTGACCAGGGCGTTCGAGCTTTTCTCCCTAATGTAAATTGGTGGGGGCTTCGGTTTCTTTTGGGTCTCTGGACCCAGTTCCGGTTGTTCATCCGCTAAGAGGGCAATTCTGTTGTTATTAGGTCTCCCGGGTTGATCGTTGTCTCTATGAACACGGTTTATTTTTGGCTTATTACCGACCGCGTTGTTCTGCGGGCTAAGCTTACGCTTAATTTGGATGTAGCGATCCATGCCGGTCTGTATAGCCGGGGCCGCTTGTTGAACATTGCCGATATTGGCTTTGGAGCTTGCAGTTTTGGTTGTCATTGTATTTGCAGTCGATGTCATCGTAGTCGTTTCCGCGATACTGACCGTTGCTGTAGTTGTTGCTGTTGTTTTTGCCGCCGTTACTGTGGTTGCTGCTGTTGCTTTTTCCGCCGTCACTGTTGTTGTTGCTGTTGCTTTTGCTGCAGTTTCAGAAATATTGTCAGTGCTTGTTGTTGGGGTTTTGCACTGAGATATCCATGATGTAGGTGTAGGAGTGAGAAGAGCGTGTGAGCAAGACCGTGCTCTTTGGCTATCGACCGCTAAACGGTTGCTCTTTGTCGCCGTTACGTTGTTGTCGCTCGTTGAAAAGTACGAGAAATAACCGTTACTTGGGCTCACGGAGCTTCTACGCTCTATTTTTTTTCGTCGCTCATCGAGCTACTTCGCGAGGCCCTTATTTTTATAAAATAGTTATGCACTTGTTTTAATCATTTCACTAATGCTGTGTGTCGAGAACTATTTATTTTTTTCTGTTTTAGCGCCTTTTCGCTTATCTTAGAATACTCCAGTAGTTTAAACTTTATTTTTTTTTTTTTTTTTGTTTTTAAATCATCCACTTTCTATAATTTTAGCGGAGCTCGCGCGAAACACGTCCGCTCTCTACGGAAGTACTTCTTGAATTAGTATTATATAGTGGACAAAAATAAATTTATAACAAGTGGGAAAGCTACAGTCGAGTGTGACCGACTGTAAGATACCCGGCACCCAAAGCATTGTGGGTGAAATTAAACAGCACATGAACATGTGAAAAAAGGAAATGTTGACAAATAGAGACAAATATTGCTAGAAACATGTTGAGCAGAACTCAAAAGAGACAAATGTTGCTAGGAACATGCTGGGCAACTCTCAAAAGCGACAAATGTTGCAAGGAACATGCTGAGCAACACGCACGTGCCCTCTCTCTCTCTCTCTCTCTTTCTCTCTCAGAAGCTTTATTGTTTAATAACTTCTATGTTTATCATCCGATTTTACTCAAATTTTCGGAAACGTCCACAATTGCCTACTTATTAAGTCAATTTATTTACTTTACGCCGAAAATCACGCATATGGTTATATACCGTTTGTTTTTTTTTTCATTTTCGGGGGCGGAAGTGGGCATGGTCAAATTTTACAACAAACTTGTTGTCACCAAATTTGGTAACTCTAGCTTTTATAGTCTCTGAGATCTGTTGTTTCACACGGACAGACAGACGGACAGACGGACATGGCTAAATGGACTCGGCTAGTGACGCTGATCAAACTTTATAGGGTCGGAGATTTCTCCTTCTGCCTGTTACATACATTCTCGGTTGGCACTAACTTATAATACCCTTGTACCCTATGGGTACCGGGTATAAAAACTACCACTAATTATTCGAGTTCTAGGTATATGGGGAAGAGTCCATTTAAGGACGATACATCCTTAAGGGAATCAAAGCCACTTAAAATGGCACCTCTTATTAACCTGACGAAAAAAATTAAATTTACCATTGCTTAGGGTAATTCCAATACCATTGTGCTCTGAGGAGAGTTGCTAATGGTGAACTAAAATTCGCAGTATATAATAACTCAGCCCAGGTAGACTTTCTAAAGCTTAGTACGCAGAAACTCGAACAGCGTTTCTAAGCAGTGAGAGAGAGCGAGAGGTCAATAGTCGGGAAACACTTTTCGACAGCGCTGTTTTAAAGGCCGGTACGCATATGAACGAACAAAATACCAGAAAAATACCACTTTTGTTATTTCCAGAGCGGGGTGACGAACAGAATAAAAAATTTATTTAAACGACCTGTTCTCAATTATTGGGCTCTCACTCTCTCATACCGTTTCTTCACACATTTCAAATATATAGATCCCGCCAAGAACAATAATTTACACAAAATCCGAGTCAAGGAGTTTAGAAGAGATAAAGTTGTAGTAATTAAATTGGTAGAGGCAAATTAAATAATAAAGGATTTGGGCAATATAAAATATTTGAATAAATAATGGTCTGGAGGGAAATAGCTCCCTCGATGTCATATTTGGTTATGACTTTGGTGAGCACGTTAAGATGAAGGCGTCAGGGCGTTGGCCACCGCCCGCTGCTGCTGAGAGCAGTGTCTGGCTGGACAAATCCTTCATTACCGAGCTGGAGAAGGACATGTTCAGCGCACCTCCAGCGAAATGTATGCCAGCAAGAATATGGTGTACAATCAGAGTAACTTCGAATCATTCCACCAGTAAAACAGGAGTAGCTACGGCAACCTCCCATATAGTGCTGAATTCCATTTTGTACAAACAGCCGGTAGAGCAGCCCTTGTCCTCGTTGTCGATCAAGGAAAAAATGTTGGATAATACGTAGGGGGAAAAAGAGGCGGTTGTACATGATCGAGAGCATCTGGGCCACTGTGTCGGTGGCCATTGTGCGCAGATGAAATATTCCAAAACGAAACTGCAAATCTGTGCCACTGCCTTGTCTTTCGAATGGATTATATTGTTAACAAACATAAAACAGCTTATCTTAAATACGTATGACCGCATCATTTACCTCCCAAAAATGCCGAAGAGCGTTTTAAGAAGCGGTCACGCTGGAAAAATATTAAATCTGTTTGGGGTTGCGAACTGTTCGAGTATCTGCGTACTAAGCTTAATTGTGTATACAAGCTTACATTAGATTCTAACTCGTATTGGGTTGAACTAGAAGAAATACTCTTTACATTTAAGATAATATTCATTACACTGGTCGACAAGAAAAATGCCGGCGAATAAAAGCCATTGATTCTGATAGATCTGAACCGGTACATTACGAGTCCGAAACTGAAAAGTTTCCATCACCCACCAATTTTGAGAAAATCGCGGTCAAAGTAGCTTGCACTGCTTGAATCGGCACTTTTCAAGGCTTAATAACTGCCAAACCTTACGCTGCCCAGAGCGGGTATTCAGCTTAAAAAGAGCTTTGACCTTTCTGCTTCAATATTAAACAATAATATCCAATGGGAGACCTCTCTTTCTTTAGTTATAATGCATTTTACAAACTTAAATTTGTCATAAATTTTTGCTATGTTGTAGCCCTGAAACTTAACAAATCTGGTGAGAGACTTGGAGTGGGATTATACCTTAAGTACACAAACCAAACGTTTTATGGGCCGACAACACATTCTCTGGACATTTTTTATTATCATATTTATAAACAAAGTTTAATTTGTTCTTAATGTATTCAACTTAATAACAATTAATTCTTGGAAAGTTTGAAGAAACATCAATGTTCCGAACCCAAAGCAGTGTCTAACAAAGATGTTCGAAATATCAGGGCTACAACATAGCAAAAATTTGTGACTAAAGAACAAGAGGTCTCCTTTTGGATATTTATTTTTATACCCTTGCAGAGGGTATAATAATTTTGTCATGATGTTTGCAACGCAGTGAAGGAGGCATCTCCGACCACATAAAGTATATATATTCTTGATCAGCATCACCAGCTAAGTCGATTTAGCCATGTCCGTCTGTCTGTCCGTCTGTCGGTTTCTACGCGAACTAGTCTCTCAGTTTTTGAGCTATCGGGCTGAAATTTTCAGCATAGTCTTATTTCTTTAGCACGCAGTATATATGTCGGAACGGCCAAAATCGGACCACTCTAAAAAAATTTTAACTTCTCTGTTTTTCAACGAATTTCTATAAATTTCGAGATATAGTCGTTATTTATAGTTCTAGAATTACGGTTTTAATTTCATTAAGATCGGACAACTATATCATATAGCTGCCATAGAAGGGATCGGTCGATTTATATGAAAATGTAAAATTCTACATGTAAAATGTAAAATTTACAAAATTTACGTAATTTGACATTTTTTTCAACATTACCAAGATGGATTGATTTTCAATGATCTAATTGCAGACTGCAAGGGTATACAAACTTCGGTTTACCGAAGTAAGCTTTATTCTCGTTAATATTGAAGTATAAAGGCCAAAGCTCTTTTAAGCTGAATACCCGCTCTGGGCTACGTAAGGTTTGGGAGTTATTAAGCCTTGAAAAGTGCCGATTCAAGCAGTGCATGATACTCTGACCGCGATTTTCTCAAAATTGGTGGGTGATGGAAACTTTTCAGTTTCGGACTAGTAATGTACCGGTTCAAATCTATCAGAATCAATGGCTTTTATTCGCCGGCAAAAATAAGGTCGATTTTTTCGACCTGTGTAATCGATGGATAATGCAATGAGATCCGTCAAGTTTCTTGACCATATGTTTCTATTATACCGTCCTTTAGACATTTTATTATCTATAATACAGCGCTCAGCATATGGAAATCTGCGGAGCTGCGAATGTATCGACATATCGTCGCTTAGAATTAGACGCATTTTAATGTGCGTTTACTTTTTCTTACCGGTTTAGAGTTTTTTACCATTTTATGGACTATTTCTTTAGCTTTAAAGCTTGGTGTTGGTTCATCGACTGTAGTTATGTTTTCTTTGTCTTCAATATCCATTTTAATAATAGAACTTATTTCTGCATCGGAGCTAAACGGCTTTGTAACATTTCCTTCTTCTTGGTTTATTGTCACTTGAGCTTGCTTGCAAAACTCTTCACCAAGTACCATTTCTTCTTCAATTCACTGCGATTCCACCACGAGAAACTGCGTTAAGAATTTAGCATTGTCGATGACAAGTTTATGTTTACACGATCCGGACGGTTTGATCTTGTTTTTGTCTGTGTTACCAAACCCGACAAGATATATTTTACACTGATTTAGTGGTGGGTTATTTAGCTTTTTAAAAGTAGTATCGGTAACTAAATTGTATTTACTTCCGGTATCGATCAGCGCGGTATACCTGGCATTGTTTACTTCCACTGTTATGAACATAAACACATGATCTAGTAACATTTTACACATAGCCAATAAAATTTGTCCATTTTTTTACAGAGAACTTATGTTGCCAACTTTTGTTGCCATCTCTAGCGATGTGCCAAAAGCTAGTACACTGAAAACTTTTTCTATCCTTGCTTTTGTTTTCACAT
Organism: Drosophila triauraria; assembly: GCA_014170255.2. Lineage (NCBI taxonomy): Eukaryota > Metazoa > Arthropoda > Insecta > Diptera > Drosophilidae > Drosophila > Drosophila triauraria. The sequence goes on from JABJVT010000008.1 coordinate 14,536,893, forward strand.
AAAGCTGACGCAAGGCCTCTGGCGCCACAGTTGTAACATTTTACATCTCTGTTAAAATTTTTGTTGTGCACTGCTTGATTCTTAAAGTCATTTTTTTGGGTATTTGTGTAGGGTATCATTTGTTTTATATGTATACTCTAGTTTTTCCTTAAGCTCAATTAGATTTTTTGCAATAAACAGCACTAGCTTATTGGCACACGAGTCGTCAATACCGTCAATTATTGAATTAAAGCACTGCTTTAAATGTTTCCTCTTAAAGCTAACTCCTTCATTTGCAACAAATATTTTTGTAAACTATCACCTTTCATAATTTTTGTAGCGTGTAACGTTCGGCTGAAGTGTTATGAATCGAGAAATCTGTACTTGCGGGGCACGCTATAGGGTCCGGCACTAACTCGTCGGCTTTGGGGGTGTTGTTCTTGCTTTATACAGATCCTGACACCATCTACACATTATTATTAATAGACCAAGAATTGAGCGTGCTTGCGACAAAATCATAAGTTAGTTAACTAAACCGGAAGAAAATATAAATAAATTCGGAAACAGATAGAATTCAAAGACTTGAGGAAAAGAAAGCAAAGAAAGAGAGAAACCTTAAAGCAAGCGAAGACACGGATGTTGTTGTGCTCGCATGCTGCCCACCCTACCTAAGATCACTCGCCGCAAGAGCATGGCTGTAGTGACCCCTTCGGTACCCTACGACCGTGAAAACATCAGCTGGGTTCAGTAGATTTTAGTTTTAAGCTTCCATTTTAATAATAAATTTAGAGAATTAGAACATAATTAATATCAGTAAGAACTAGCATATAATTTTTTTTAAGAATAAATGATATAGGATAGTGATATGGCTTAGACAGTGCATGGCTATATAATACTAATTGTAAATATATATATGTATTATCTTTGAAAGATAAGGCAAGTTGTTCTTAAAGCTTAGGATTTCAGTTCGTTTCCGTGTATAATACTAATTTGTTTCACTTGTTTCAATTTAATTGAGATTAATAAGAAAAAATGTTTGACAGAAATCAAATGTTAAATTAAAAAATAAATTCTTTTCAAGTTTGCGCAAGTAGTTCTTATTTACAAACTAATATTTTAATTTATTAAATTCAGAAAAATTCAAACTTCATAGTTAGAGCTTCATTAGATTCAGGACTTATGTACATTAAATTGGCCATTCACTCAAAAGTTTTTGTGTAGCTTTCAGCAAACATAACGGCGTATAAGAAAATAAATAATATGGTCAAACTCACGGCAACTTCTCCATCGACGAAAGATCGATCTCCCGGCGCTGGTGTGCTGGAAAACAATTATGGCGCTTTACACCATAGGGTTAAAGAAAACTCAAAACACTCGATATTTTGCAAAACGATTCAAAGAAACTTTTGGCCATTAAGTATCCCGATATCTTAGACGCGAAAATTATAGTTTTAAAATTTTGGCTGAGCTTATGACAATTAAGATTACACACTCCATTATATTTATAGATTTTTCCAGGGATATTTTCCCTTGATGTTGACTTTACTTGCAGTTAAAGTTGTTTGCAAATTGTCGCATTTAATTGTGGTCGATTGCAGAAGATTCAAACAAAAAGGCATTAGAGGGTTAAACCGCGCTAACATTTCAGATCATGTGCTTTCGGGTCTGGCCGCTGGATCGAGGGTATGTCTGCGCATGTACGCTCATGTCTGCCAAAAATGGCTGCCGCATGGGTGTTTCTTATGTAACCTCACACAAAAATATCTCCTGCACAAGAGTTTGAGGTTAGGTGTCGACGATGGCATCAAGATTCATTCGCACACGTTCACTGCTGCTGTTTATGTGTGTCCGCTGCTAAGAGATCACGCGCAGGGTGTATGCGTGGCTGCGGCGTAGGTGTGCGCGTGCACAAACCGCCAGGTGCGAGAAAAGCCTACGGCAATCTTTGGCGCACTTGTGAAAACTGCTGCTGCTGTCGATGTGCACGATGCTGCTGTTTACATGCGCGTTCGCCTATGTATGTGTGGCCCCAGAGTGTCAATGTGCATGTGCAGTTGGTCACAGGTTAGGTACACATGGTTCTCTTGGGGGTGCTCCTGGAGACATCGACTTTACATCCCGCTAACTAGGCGCAACCTTACGGATAAGGTCGGTAACAGTAAATACCTAATAAACTCAAGCATATCTACCTTACGGTTGGCCTCCGATAACGTTTTGGGGTTATGCCGGGTCTTTGGCGGCAGAAATCTCGCCAATCCTACCCAAAATAGGACTCGCTGCTGGTCGGGACACACGTTCGGAGCCAGGCCGACTCAAAATTTTCCCACTTTAACTGCCTAGGACATGGATGGGGTTAAGCATAAAACCAAAACAATTCGCCGGCTGAACTTACGGGATTTCCGCTTTAGCTGTTTTCTTTGTTTATCTTTTCACTGACGAATCGCAATACTTGCGAGATGCACGCGTACCCGAGTTAATTTTTCGAATTTTCTTTAACTTGAAACTGGGAACTTATTTATTTGTTTATGTGCACGCCACGATTGCTCGATCGAAAAGAAGTAGAACGAAAACGAGAAGTGTTGGCCTAAGCTGCCAGCGGAAATGCCTTGCAGCTGCTGATCGCGCCATGATGAAAACTCAAGCTTTCCAGAGCTACCCTGGTACAGCTGATTACGATATGATAACAATTCAAGCTTTCCAGAGCTACCCTGATACATCCAATTACGATAGTCCTATTCAGTTGGCATCCCTAAAGAAAATCCCTGAAAATATCTATCCGCTCGATAAATTATGGTTTGAGCATAAGCTTAGCTTAAAAAAACGCTAGACCGCTTTCACGCTGAACTAAATAAACGTAGCTTCAGTCGTCGCTACAAAGCCCCCCCGATAGAATCAGGCTAGGGTATGTACTAGCTGATACCCTAGACTGATAACGACTGAAGTCACGTTACTGTCGGATATCTTTTGCATGATATGTCCCTAATAACCGCCCTTGTAGGTCTTCTAGTTCGTAATAAGCATTTCCTAGCTTTTTCCGAACTCTCGCTTTCACAAAAGAAGGACTGAATTTGGCACTGTAGCCAGTCTGAAAACAGCTCTGTTTGAAATTTCGTCGATATATTTCTTGCCCTTCGGCAAAGGACACGATTCGAGAACGAAGATTATATCGCTTTTCATTTTCATCGTGCTTTTCCTGCAATCGCTCACAAGCTTTATTACATACAATATCAAAAGAATCTTCCCGATTGAATTTCAACGAACGATCATCTAACAAGTTTAACTTCCTTAACAACGAGTAAGTGGTACCGGAAGTAATCATATGTTGTCCGAAAACCATGTAGTATGGAGATGTCCCTATACTAGCATGTACCGACGATCTCAAAGCACTACATATCCTACTTAGATACTCGTCCCAGTCCTTCTGGTCAGGGCGCAGGTAAGCCCTAATTGCAGATATTACAGACCGATTAACGCGCTCAGACGCATTAGCCTGGGGTGAATGCACTGCAGTCAGGGTGTGAGTAACGCCGTACTGCTGCATTAGCTTCTGAAAAGCATGAGAGCGAAATTGAGAACCGTTGTCGGATACCACCGTTTCCGGAGCTCCATACGCCATAAACAACTCCCCTTCGAGGTACTTTATGACTACACTAGTATCGATCTTTCGAACTGCCTTGAGAAACACATACTTAGAAAAATGATCAAGAACGATAAAAATACCGATGTTTCCACTTCTTGATCTAGGATAAGGTCCAAGGAAATCGATAAAAAGACGTTGGAAAAATCGTTGACTTTCAGGGGCTTTCCCTAATGGAGGTCGAAGTACACAATTTGGAGCTTTTGTGGTTTTACACACCTCGCAGGCATTGATGTAAGTTTTTTATATCTGACACTAGGCCAGGCCAGAAATAGTATCTCCTCACTCTCTCAATCGTTTTGTGCATGCCACCGTGGGACGACAAAGGACTATCATGCGCTCGCGAAAGGATTTCGGGTACTAATTCTCTTGGTATCCAGAGTTTCCACGCATACTCATCGTGAACTTGCTCTCCTGTCAAGTGTTCGGCTTTCCGATAAACATAACCGCTGTCGGTCTTGAGATCGGGAAAATTAGCTTGGTTTGCTTCTACTTTCTCCACAAGATCAACATACTCAGCAGACTTAAAATGTTTAGAACTAAGATCAACGAGCAACCCTTCTCGCAAATCTAAAGCGGCAACTGTATTCTCGTTAACGCGAGACAATGAGTCGGGAACTATGTTAAGTGAACCCTTTCGATGCTCAATGTCAAAATTATACCTTTGCAACGCTAAAGCCCATCGAGCTAAGCGAGAATTAAGGTCATGATTGGACATTAACCATTTCAACGATGCATGATCGGTTATGATTTTAAATTTATGCCCTTCCACATACGCCCTAAAATTTTTAAGAGCCACAATCGCTGCTAAACATTCTTGCTCGGTAACCGTATAGTTACGCTGTGCCTTGTTCAGTTTTTTGAAATAAAAGCAATAGGACGCTCGTCTCCTTCATCAGAAACTTGCACTAAAACTGCACCTACACCGGTTTTACTTGCATCGCAATGTATTGCAAAAGGTTTAGAAAAATCAGGGCTACATAAGACCGGTGCCTCGCTAAGACAACGTTTTAATTGCTCAAAAGCTTTAATTGCCTCATCAGTCAAGCTAAACTTCCGTTTCGTGGTCATCAAATCAGTCAGAGGAGCGGATAGCGATGCAAAATTTGGAACAAACTTACGATACCATCCACACAAGCCCATAAAACTTCTCAAGCTGCGCAAACTTCTGGGAAGCGGAAAATTTGTAATGGCAGCTACCTTTTCAGGGTCGGTACGTATTCCTCCGTCTCCTATTATATGGCCTGAATAGCGCACACGCAGCATGCAGAAGTGACTTTTGCCAATGTTGATCGTCAAACCTGCACGCCTTATGTGAAGAGCTACTTCCCTGAGTACTTCGAGATGCCCCTCAAAACTCGCAGAAATTACCAACAAATCATCTAGGTAAATGAACACCTCATTCCTGAGATGAGCTGGAACGACCTTGTCCATTAAGCGCGACATTGTGCTTGTGGCATTGCACAGCCCGAACGGCATGACTTTAAACTGGTAAAGAGGTCTACCAGGAACTGTGAACGCCGTTTTGTCACGAGATGCCACATCTAAAGGCACCTGCCAATAGGCGTCCTTGAGATCTAAACTAGATATGTACTCTGCTTTTGGCAAACGACTTAAAATCCCACTGATTTGGGAAGCGGATATGCATCCTTTTCGGTGAAACTGTTTACCTTACGACAATCCGGACAAATTCTAACTTTCCCAGGCTTTGTTACCATCACGATGGGTGAAGACCAAGCACTTTCAGATTCCTCTATCACATCCAATTGTAGCATCCTATCGATCTCGGCGTACATAGCCTTCTCTATAGCAGGTGAGACAGGGAAATGGCGTTGTTTTAATTGGTTTTGCCGTACCCACATCGATCGAATGCGAAATTAAGTTGGTCTTTGCCGAGACCTTCTTGAGTAAAAGAGGAAAACAATTTATCGCATTCGTTAGTTTGGCTCTCTCAGCCTCGGACAAATCATGTTGATCGGTTTCGACCTTTCCGTTATTCTCAGTCAGCCTCTAACTCGGAAATTTTTAAGCTTTTTGGAAGCAGATCGTAAAGCCTCCAGAAATCTATTCCCAAATACAAATTTTGTTTCAGTGAGGGTATTATATAAATCGTTAATGGATGTTTGACGTTAGAATATTCTACATCCACTTTTATTCGCCCTACTATTTGCTGAGATCTTCCATCTGCAGTAGCGGCATTAGCTTTTATAGCTTTGTAATCGTGATTGTCTAATACTTCACTAGCTAACTTTCCTCCCAAACAACTAATCGCTGCACCAGAATCTAATAATCCAAAAACTGTACGATTTAGAAGACGAATTGGTAAAAATGGCCGAGGATCCTTAGGTCCTGCAGGAAGAGAGCTAATATACTCTAGGCCGAGTTTACATTCCCTAACATTCTGCCAAAATTCTTTTAAGCGCTTCGAACTTCGAGATTTAAGCTGTTCCAATTCAGGTATGTGGTCAACGTCCGGGATAGTCACGTTTTTTAATTCTTGGATTTTGCTATGTAGCAAAGAACTAGCAGATGGTTTTTGTTCGTCTGGGAGAATGGGTGACACAACTATAGGTGCATCAATTATTCGTCGGTCATTGTGGCTTGACTTCGAACGGCAATCGAAGTCTTCTGTTTGAATGGCGACTTCGACATGCCGGCTTTGTAGTTTTTTGAACACTTACTACAATTCGGTTTGTACGTGTTGGCTGCTCCACAGCCGTAACAAAAGATTCGTCTGTCAGATACACAATCCTGATATCTGTGTCCTTCCTTACGACAGTTCCAACATAACAAAGAAAAAGCCTCTATATCTGCCTCATTTTCAGATTCTATTCCTTCCATGTCTTCTTGTTCTTTATTGAGCTCGGAGACTTCACGCTTAAACGAGGAACCTCGAGCGTATCCCGAATATCGCTTAATATCGGCTAAAAGTCTTCACGTCGCCGACAAATTTCTCTCAACTCCGAAACTGATTTAATCTCGATATTTAATAGTTCATGCCTAATTTCGGGACGTAGGTTGTTCTTAAGGACCCGAACTAATTTATGCGGCGTCCATGGAACCTCTAGCTGAACAATTAATCCTGATATATTCTCATAAAAGCAATCAAAAGTTTCATTTTGTTTCTGCTTAGTGTTTCTAATCAACTCTTCGATATCCCCATCATCCCTACTCTGCCTAAACTGTAGACGTAAGGCTGCACAAAATGAATCCCAGACAACTTCGCCATGTGCTTTGTGATATCGCCAATAGAATTCATTGGCTTTGCCTTCAAAAGCACACTTGCATTTTACAAAGTACAGAGAACTTCCCTTCTAACGTTTCCTTCGTGAGTGTCTCTACCCTGTATATGAAATTGTCCACTGATACTCCTACTCCAGAATATTTGATCTTCCATCCATTTAATATGTGCACAACTTTATCAGGTCGGTTCAGCAAGTCAGACGTGGCGCTTCTTTGGGAACCCGGAGAAACCGTAAGAAAACGGGAATTTTCCAGAGGTTCATTTCTTGAATCGGACCGACTATTCATTCTTTCTATGCCTTGAGCAGCAGATTGTTGAATGTTATCAACGCTACGAGTTTGTGACGCCAAAGCTCTTGTTATACTATCTGTTACGGAACTTTGAATCAATTCTGTCACTTTTTCCGAAAGAGTAGAGAGTAGTCTCCGCTCCATGGCTAGTAAAGTCATAGCGTTAGCGGTTATTACGCTTGCCGCATTATTGCTACTATTATTGGTATTTGTAGTTTGTCCTGATGTGGAAGGTCCCCCATCTGATGCTGAGTTATCAACACTATCTACCAGCTGCTTACTTTTTGATCTACTGCGAGTTTGTAGCGCTGAACTATCCTGTGGCTTCACGACAGCAGGCCTACAAGCAGCATTGCACACTGGACATTGTGTACTTTTCTTAAAGTGAGCTTCTATACACTTCTTGTGGAATTCATGTTGACAGGATGTTATGAACATTTCGACGACGTTAATGTCGGCTTTACATATCGGACAACCTGCGGCTGGGCCCCCTTCTGCCTCCCTATTCGGAGATCGGTCTAGACCCATAATGCACACAGATATTGACAAAATATTTGATAGAAATTTTTAATGTTACGACAACAGTTAACCAACTGTAACCACAGATTTAACCAAGTAATTGTGTTTATGCTTCTATAAACAAGATTGTAAACACCAAAAATATAATATACGGAAAAGATATTACTGAACTCCTTGCTAGATGTCACACGAGTCAAAGGTACTTTTAAAAGAGTTTCTCGGAAACTATAGAAAGTATAGAACTAAAAGAAAGACGTTTATGTTTATAGAACCTATTCCATAAAACAAAAGGAGGGAAGTATTACTTCTTTATCACGGACAGCGGACAGCGGCCTGTTCAAAAACAGATTCGCATGTATTCCAGCATATGACAAGGGAATATAATACTTCTGGAAAATAATAAACTAAAGATTGTCACCAACTATTTGTGGATACGGCACAGCTCTCAAGTGATGCCAGTATTTTCCGAACAGTTAAGTTAATGTCCATCTTTAATTTAGAGGGTTAGTTAGTTCAACGACTTGGTGTTTTAAGTTGGGACAGAAGACCTAAGTTGATTTTTTTGTGCATCTGTTTTTCTCAGACTAATAGACACCTTATCATTTCTGCTAATTTTAAGAAATTCTTCAGTTAACATTTAATTTCGGACAGCTAGAAATAATGATATTCACTTAGCATGTTTTCCAAGAAAATTAAAAATTACAAAGAAAGAATTTAAAGAAAGATAAAAGATAAAGTTGAAATCAAAAGAATTTGTTTTGAAAAGATTGAATTTATTTACCAGTGAGTCTTATTGAATAAAAAATACTCAGTAAGGCCCCTACACGTTGGGCGCCACTTTTCTTAACAATAATGAATTATAACTGCAGCGTGTAACGTTCGACTGAAGTGTTATGAAACGGAGAATCTGTACTTGCGGGGCACGCTATAGGGTCCGGCACTAACTCGTCGGCTTTGGGGGTGTTGTTCTTGCTTTATACAGATCCTGACACTATCTACACATTATTATTAATAGACCAAGAATTGAGCGTGCTTGCGACAAAATCATGAGTTAGTTAACTAAACCGGAAGAAAATATAAATAAATTCGGAAACAGATAGAATTCAAAGACTTGAGAAGAAGAAAAGAACGTAAAGAAAGAGAGAAACCTTAACGCCAGCGAAGACACGGATGTTGTTGTGCTCGCATGTTGCCCTCCCTACCTAAGATCACTCGCCGCAAGAGCATGGCTCTAGTGACCCCTTCGGTACCCTACGACCGTGAGAACATCAGCTGAGTTCAGTATATTTTAGTTTTAAGCTTCCATTTTAATAATAGATTTATAGAATTAGAACATAATTAATATCAGTAAAAGCTAGCGTATAAATTTGTTTTGAAAGAGTAAAATATATAGAGATTTTGATATGGCTTAAACAGTACATGGCTATATAATACTAATTGTAAGAATATGTATATATAAATTTTGAAAGATAAGGCATGTTGTTCTTTAAGTTTAGGATTTCAATTTGTTTCAGTGTATAATACTAATTTGATTTGCTTGTTTCAATTTAATCTAGATTAATAAAAATGTTTTGACAAAATCAACTATTAAATTCAAAAATAAATTCTTTTTATGTTTGCGCAAATGATTAATATTTATAAACTAATATGTTAATTTATTAAATTCGGAAAAATGCAAACCCCATATTTAGAGCTTCATTAGATTCAGGACTTATGTATATCAAATTGGCCATTCAATCAAAAGTTTCTGTGTAGTTTTCAGCAAAAATAACGGCGTATAAAAAAAATAAACAATATGGTCAAACTCACGGCAACTTATCCATCGACGAAAGATCGATCTCCCGGCGCTGGTGTGCTGGAAAAGAATTATGGCGCTTTTCTCCATAGGGTTAAAGAAAACTCAAACACTCGATCTTTTGCACAAACGATTTAAAGATACTTTTGGCCATTAGATATCCCGATATCTTAGACGCGAAAAATATAGCTGTTTAACTTTGGCTTTGCTTATGATAAGTTAATTAAGATTACACCCTCCATTATATTTATAGATTTTCCAGGAATATTTCCACTTGATGTGGACTGTACTTGCAGTTAAAGTTATTTAATTGTGGTCGATTTCAGCAAATTAAGCAAAAAGGCATCAGAGAGTTAAGCTGCGCTAACATTTCGGGTCATGTGCTTTCGGGTCTAGCCGCTGGATCGAGGTTATGTCTGCGCATGTACGCTTATGTCAGCAAAGAAGGCTGCCGCATAGGTCTCTTATGTAACATCACAAAAAAAAATACATCTCACGCGAAAGAGTTTGAGGTTAGGTGTCGAAGATGTCATCAAAATTCGTTCGCACACGTTGACTGCTGCTGTTTATGTGAGTCCGCTGCCAAGAGATCACGCGCAGGCGTTATGCGTGGCTGCTGCGTAGGTGTGCGCGAGCACAAAACGCCAGGTGCGTGAAAGGCCTACGGCGAATTTTAGCGCATTGGTGAAAACTGCTGCTGCTGTTGATGTGCACGATGCTGCTGTCTACATGCGCATTCGCCTATGTATGTGTGACCCCAGAGTGTCAATGTGCATGTGTTGTTGGTCACAGGTTAGGTACACATGGTTCTCTTGGGGGTGCTCCTGGAGACATCGACTTTACATACCGCTAACCAGGCGCAACCTTTCGAATGAGGACGGTAACAGTAAATACCTAATAAACGACACTATACTCAAGCATATCTACCTTACGGTTGGCCTCCGATAACGTTTTGGGGTTATGTTGAATTTCTGCCGGGTCTTTGGCAGCAGAAATCTCGCCAATCCTACCCAAAAATAACACTCGCTGCTGGTCGGAACGCACGTTCGGGGTCAGGCCGACTATATTTTCCCCACTTTAACTGCCTAGGACATGGATGGGGTTAAGCATAAAACCAAAACAATTCGCCGGCTGAACTTACGGGATTTCAGCTTTGGCTTCTTTCTTTGTTTATCTTTTCACTGGCGAATCGCAGTACTTGCGAGATGCACGCGTACCCGAGTTAATATTTCGAATTTTCTTCAACTTTAAACTGGGAACTTATTTATTTGTGCATGTGCACGCCACGATTGCCTGATCGAAAAGAAGTAGAACGGAGACGAGAAATGTTGGCCTAGGCTGCCAGCGGAAATGCCGTACAGCTGCTGATCACGCCATGATGAAAACGCAAGCTTTCCAGAGCTACCCTGGTACAGCTGATTATGCCATGATGAGAATTCAAGCTTTCCAGAGCTACCCTGATACATTCAATTACGATAGTCCTATTCGCCGCAACATTTTTTCTTTTAGACATTAGCTTGTGCAGCGACTTCGGCTTCGGCCGAACCGACGCTCTCATTCAATCGTGTCAAAAGTTTTGACTCAAAACCGACGCTCTCGCTCTCAATTCTCTCTCGCTCAATTTCTCTCTTCAAAAATTATGTTGATGAATTATTGATGAACCGTTGACGAAATGTTGATGAAATGTTGATGAGAAGTTGATTAAATTGTTGATGAATCATCGATGAAATTCCATACAAACTGTTGATGAAATTAACATTTGCATGACCCAGGCTGTCGTCAGTGACAAATTAATCAATGATTCATCGATGATTTATCATCCTTTCATCAACATTTCATCGATGATTCATCAACAATTTAATCAACTTCTCATCAACATTTCATCAACATTTCGTCAACAACAACGAAGTTTTTTTGATGAACCGTTAATGAAACGTTGATGACAGGTACTGCAGGGGACTGTCTTAGCCACTAAATGCGCACACAGAGTCCTTAACATCACGAAAGTTTAAGGCGAACTTTGGTATCCACTGTTCGGATGCACTGCTTGTATTGTCGCAATCGACTTTTCACTTCTACTGCTTCGCACACTAATACTGTCTTCCTCTTCTTGATTCGTCTACTTCGGATTCCTCGCCAAGATCTGCGTCGGCTAGCACGGAACTTTTCTTTAAGTTGAAAAGAGGCGTAAATATGACCTTTATTCTGCGGAAGTTTAGGCAAATTGCAAATTATAGCAAGGTCCAAATCGGATAAATTTTTAGCTATGTTATGTTTGTGTATTTATAGTGTAATGGCATTTTAAAATCAAATACGTTTGTATTTAATTTCCGCAAATTAAAGTTGAAAACAATCGCATTAAAATCAAAAAGAATTCACCTTAATTTCAATAGAAATCTATTAAAATTAATTTTTAATACGTTTTATATTTCACCATAATAAAAATCACTTTAAATTAAATATAAAATATTGTATTTCGTATAAAAATATGATTTGTATTCAAATTTAATAGATTTTCCACTTAAAAACTAAAAGTAATACATTTTAATTTAAGTTGAGTCATTTTTACTATAAATATTTTTTAGATTCCAAGTATATTCATTATATTGTACATTTTCATATTATACATTTATATTAGACTTTAATATGTTCCATGCTTAATTTAAATACATTCAAACATAAAACTTTATGTATGTATACGTGAAACGTTTTGGAATTTCATAGTTCGCAAAACAATGCGTATCGCACATAATCTCTTCTCTCACGTTCTTTTCACTTTGCTTCACACAACCGTCGCTGCTTCACAAGCTAACGGTAAATTGCTTGTTAAGCCTAAAGCTACGTACTCACTAGCGCTAATATTTAGCAACCAAATGAGTGTGAGCGAGAGGTGAATACACTTTTTCGGCGCCATTTAGTAAGGTCGGTACGCAGATGAGCTAAGAGAAATACTAGAATATATATAGTATATACTGGAATGAACATCGCGTTAGGTCTTTCAAGTAGGATGACCATTAGCCAGGGTGGCGCGGGAGGAAGGAAATATTTGATAATACCCTAAGTATAAATGGAGAAAGGCAATACAATTAAAGAAGTTTGAATGTTTAATCTTGACCATAAAATAAATACATATAAAAAATATTAAAATAAAATTAAGTCTTAAAATATGTAAATTAACTGGAAAATCAGCAAATAAAATAGAAAAGGGCCAAAATCCCAAATTATAAAATTAAGGATATGCTAATTGTTCTCCTCTGCTCGTCCCTGACCAGTGGTCGCCTACTGGGATTCTTTTCCTAGTTGGCTACCACCACAAAATGCTGGTGCTTCGAAGCAAACAAGGACTACAAAAAGGCGAAGTGGCAACGGGAATGGAAATGACCCGGGAGGACTGGGCAAGCAGCCACCATTGGGTTCCGTGGAGAACTCAACGAGAGAAATCATAGTGGTCAGTCCCAAGGATCCGCGCGCGGCGACTTAAGCGCCGAGTTTGTGGCAGCAGCCGTTGTGGACGTGGATGTGCCCAACGATGCGGCACGTCGCAGGTGTTCTACGACTACAATGCGGAGAGATCCACCAGTAGCCAACTGGATGAGGAGGAGGAGCAGCAGACGGAAGAGGCAAGACACACAAAGATGTCTCGGCGGCATCGGGAGCTGGCCCCGCTACATTGAAAATAACGTTTCTCTAACGTTTTCTCTTTCAAAGTGAACGGTCGTGTTTTTGTTTTGCGCCTCGTATTTGTGTAAAATCTTTGCTATAAACCACCGGGGTTTATTTAATACTTCTATCTTGTGTCAATAATAATTCACCGTTTCACTTCGCGTGTGCATGCAGCTGTTTTTGTGTATTAATAACTATATTAATTGCAATTTTAGTTTTGTGCTGCGATTTGCTTATCTGCATTTTTGCATTCCTCTTTGTGCTTTATCCGTTACGCCAAAATTACAGCTCGACGGCTTAAGCTCCCTAACTCTCGCTCTCTTGCTCTCTCTTAGTGCACGTAACTACTCTTATTTTCTCTTTACTTCTGACTGGTACAGTGGTAAGTCACTATAATGTCTTCTAGTGTTGTCTGTGTAATTAAAACCTGCAAGAAAGCTATTTCTGCAGAGGACAATAGTACTGGCTGCTGGCTGTGTGACAATGTCGTGCACGCCAAGTGCATTGAATGCACAGGCCGAATGGCTGATATTATTACTAAAAACATTGGATTGCGCTACTGCTGTGAGGCTTGTCGCGATGTTGAAAGGGAAATGATGGCATTCATGCGGCAAACCAAAAATGGTTTCAAAGAGCTACTTGTTAGTTTTCGCAAAACTAATGAGGTGCTTATGGCGCTGGACTCCAAGTTTAATGGCCTAAAGCTGTTAAACGAGTCCCCAAAGCGCAAGAAAACCACGGATTGCACACCGCATTTGGCCGCTGCCCTGCAACTCGACGCAGGTTCTCAACAGCTCACTTCCTCGGCACAGCCCCCGACCCCAATATATCAAACTCCTATGATATTGAGGTCGGGTGCAAGGAAAGATTCGGTCTCCGAATGTGCCGTGACAGGGACCGCAGCTCCAGTGATGTCCGTTGAGTCCGCTGGCGGGTCAAAATCAAATTAACGACCCCTCAGATCCCCGTCCCGAATGCTCCCCACGGTGACAGGCCTGGATTACCGGCCGAAATTGGTAATACAGCCAACCAGTCTGTGTTGCCAAAAGCCCTTATAGCAGTACCACCAACGAGGCAGATATTTGTCTCTCGGCTTCACCAATCTCAAACATCTGAAGATGTTACTGTCTTTATTCGAGACAAAACCAAGTCCGATAAAATTAAGGTGGAAAAATTTAAATTTTCTTACGCTAGGGATATTTCATCTTTCAAAATAAATGTCCCTGACGAACTCTTTAACACAATATGCTCTGCCAATTTCTGGCCGCAGTATGTTGTTGTTAAGGAGTACGAAGCCAAGAAAAATAAAAGACGGCTGGTAGGAATTAGTCAACCCAGGCCGGACAAAACCACTGTACCAGCTCCAAAAAACTAACCAATTCCCTCCTTCTTACCTATCAGAATGCAAGGGGTTTACGTAGTAAGCTTCCTAAATTGTATTCTGATAGTGTTCACAGAAACCTGGTTAAAGCCGGAGATCCTAAGCTCCGAAGTTTTTCCAGCTGTGTACACAACACACAGGCTTGATCGGCCTTCCAGGCGAGGGGGTGGGGTCCTCATTGCGGTTGACTCAAACCTCACGTCTGAAGTATTAGCTTTCGAGGAATGCAACGATGTTGAATTCCTTTGTGTGAAGCTATCATTTAATGGTAGTTTTATTTTTATTACATGTTCCTACATTCCTCCCTTGTCGGAACTTCCTATTTATTGGAACCACCTTTCCGCTATCCAGTCGGTCTCCAATAGACTTTCGGATAGGGACCATTTAATTGTTCTAGGTGACTTTAACATTCCTGGAGCTATTTGGTCCACAACTGAATCCTCTAACACACTTTTAACTACTGCACGTCACGATTTTATTGATGGCTTGTTTGACATTTCGTTGTCTCAAGTCAATTATGTACGAAATTCCTTAGATCGCTTGCTAGACCTCTGCTTTGTCTCTGATCCGGCAAGAGTCAGTTTGGCTAGGGTCCCGCCCTTGACGCTACCCGAAGATCCATACCATCCTACTTTCGATGTGACTATCGATATTGGGACTGCTATGGAGAATAAGTCTGATCGGCCAGAAAAGAAAATTCACTGCTTTCGCAAGGCGGATTTTCGACGGCTGAATAATTTTATATCTGAATTTGATTGGTCCGATCTCTACATGTGCACTGACATGGTGGGTGCCATGGATATTTTTTACAATGCCATGAACTCCTTTTTTACAGAATGTGTTCCGTTATACTATCCGTCAATCTCCAATAAGCCTCCCTGGTTTAGTAAAGAGTTGACTCGCCTCAAAAATGTTAAGTCCAATCTCTATTCTAAATTTAAACGTAACGGTTCTCAAGCTGTTCATTCTCGCTATTTAGCGGCTCGGTCAAAGTTTACCGTGCTTAACGCGCAGTGTTACAAAAACTATTTGACTCGTTGTAGGGTTCAGTTTGCGCAGGACCCAAAACAGTTTTATAATTTTGTCAACACTAAACGTAAGCCTATTACACATCCTTCCTCGCTTTCATTTGAAAATACGACAGCAAACAATGATCAGGCAATCGCCGATCTTTTTGCTCAGTTTTTTCAAACCACTTATTCTCCGTCATCCGATTCAAACCAAACCTATTCTTATAGCATGCCCAAATCAAACCTAATCTTCAGTCCTAGCTTAAACGAAAGCTCCCTTCTTTCCCGACGGAATACCAGGCTGTGTGCTTAGGTATTGTGCCGAGTCCCTGTGCAGTCCCCTTCTAATATTGTTTACCTTATCCTTAGAAACTTCCCAATTTCCCCTTGTTTGGAAGGAATCATTCGTGATTAGAGGAATCTCTAAGTTGTCAGCCATCCCAAAACTTTTCGAAAACGTAATTACTCCCCATTTGCAGCACCTGTGTATATCAGTAATTTCTCCATGCCAACATGGATTTATTAAACGAAGATCAACGACTACTAACCTTCTGGAGCTCACTTCTTTCATTATAAGGGGCTTTCCACAAAATTTGCAGACAGATGTGATCTATCACTCCCTTCTTGTTAGGAAACTCGACTTAAAGGGTTTTCCCGTTCGATCTTCTTAGGTGGATCTCAAGTTATTTGAATGGTAGGACGCAAAAGGTTCTATTTAAAAACAACTTGTCGAATGTTCTCCGGGTGACCTCTGGTGTCCCGCAAGGGAGCCACTTGGGTCCCTTACTTTTTACTTTATTTATTAACGACCTGCCCAAAGTCTTGACTAACTCCAGAGTACTCATGTACGCTGACGACGTTAAGCTTTGTGTGGAATACAAGGACCGCGCTTGCCAGTCGGATTTACAAACAGATCTTAATAACTTTCAAACATGGTGCAATGTAAACTTATTAAACCTGAATGGCTCAAAATGCAAGTTGATGACATTCTCACGTGTCTCTCCATGCTTGCGACTTATACGCTGAACTGCTGCTCTTTGGAAAGGATCACGCTAGTTGACGATTTGGGTATCCGCCTAGATCATAAACTGGAGTTTATTGATCATATTTCGTGCATTGTGAATAAAGCCAGGGGTGTGCTTGGATTTATTAAACGGTGGTCGGAGGAATTCGATGACCCCTACGTCACGAAGAATTTATACACTTCGTTAGTTCGTCCTATTTTAGAATATGGATCTTGCGTTTGGAGTCCCCAGTGGGACGTCCACAGCAAACGCATTGAGTCAGTTCAAAAGAACTTTTTACTTTTGCTCTTCGTGGCTTCGTGGCTGGGATGCAAACTTTAGGTTGCCCTCTTATTCTAGTAGACTTCTCCTGATTAACCTACCTTCCTTAGCAAACCGTAGAACGATGTTAGGCATTGTCTTTTATGTATAATCTGATCCGTGGTGACGTGGAAAGCACCGATCTTTGGCGCAGTTGAATTTCCACGTACCATGTGGATCCACAAGATCCTACCTGCCTTTGGTTTTGCACCACTGCAGAACATCGTATGAAATGCATGAACCCTTTAGAGTATTATGTGCAAATTACAATGATTTGTATAAAATTACCTCATCTGTAGATAGCCTTCCTAAACTAAAAACATTAATCTTAACCCACCTAGTACACATGCAAGATAGCAATCGAGCTGCCTGATAGTAGTTTATATTTCCTCGCATTCTTTTTTCTATACTTTTCTTTCGCGCCAATTAACACCTAACCCTAACAAGCCCGGGCTTGGTTTCAAATGGCCACTTGAGTGTACTGACCGTTAGTGCAACAACGTCAATGAAAAAAAAAAAATAATTTCTTAATTTTTCACGTATTAGTGGGTACGCGGCGTTAAATATGAATTTTAACCAAACACAGCTGATAGTATGGCCGTGTAGCCGTTTCGAATGGATTTTCGGTGAACGCCATAAAACCTGGTCACACTAGAATTATGAAACCCTTTCAGCTAGCTAAGGGTATAGCGCTAGTGAGTATTAGGCTGTGTTTGTTTACAAATCAAATTAAACGCTGTCAGTCCACAAATACCTGCAAAATGAACAAATGATTTATTTATTTACGCCGACGAGGACGAGCTGCTCCTGGCTCTGCAGCTGCTGCTACTGCCACTCCCGAAGAGCTGGTCCAGATCCCGCTGCACTATGTTGAATTTGACCCGTTTCCGTGGCCAAAATTAAATTTTTTGAAATTAACAAGATTTTTCACTGCAGGTTTCTTGTATAATTATGGTTATGACTATAGGAAGGTATTTTAGAAAGGTGGGCGTGTCAACGCCCTCCTCCGCCCACAGAAATCGGAAAAAAAGACAATTTTAAGCAATTATAAAGTTAGAGACCCAAATTTTGGAACACAGGATGAAAGTCCTATTTCAAATGTGTCCTGCAAATTTAGTCCAGATCGCATAATAAATATAGAAGTTATTCAATAAGAAACAATTTTTATGCCTTTTGAACCTTTCCACCTTCCTACAGCATTTTTGCCAATTTCGCCATAAATTTGCAGAAAAATTTCGAACTTTATCTTTTAAATAATGATGATTTGTCACTAATAAAAGTGTTTATAGCCTTTTTTTCTCACAAAAGCTCCTTTGCTTACGACACACTTCTAGCAGATCTGCAGTGCTGATTAAGATGTTGTTTCCTAATAAATCAAATAACGCAAGGCGCAAAAGCGCACAATGTGCTTACTAGTTCTGAATTCAGAATTGAAAACTCTACAACATGTATATAGACACTTACTGAAATAATTTGAAATTCGTTTTAATCTCTTTGGAAAGTTCAACTTTCTTTCCAAAAGTGACAAGGGACACCACTTGCTAAATACACAAATTTTGGAAAAATACGAACGAAACACGCAACATATTAATATCAACACATAGTACAAACCTGAAGAATTAATATACTTTTAAATTTGATTATTTAATGATTTTTTCTCAGAGATATGCCAATTTGAAATTGCACCGCAAAGTTAACCTTAAAGACAGCTCGCGTTGTTAGCTTGCAACAGCTGACTTTAACAGCTGTTATTTTAACACTAAACTGTTAAGTTAACATTTTAAGTATGTAACATAGCATTTTGATCATTTCTTAACATGGTAATATTGAAAAAACGGAAATTTGCATACTCGCGAAAAATGAGTTTTGACCACGGAAACGGGTCAAATTCAACATAGTGCGCTGGCGAGTGTTTACCGAAGGACATCTTTGTGTGTCCGGCCCCTTCCATCCTCCTCCTCGTCCAGTTGGCTGCTGGTGGATCTCTTCTCGTTGTGTCGTAGAACATCTGCTACGTGTCGCATCGTTGGGCACATCCACGTCCACGTCAGCTGCTGCCACGAACTTGGCGCTTAAGTCGCCGTGCGCTGTTCCTTGGGACTGATTACCATGATCTCTCTCCATGAGCTCTCCACGGAACCCAATGGCGGATGCTTGCCCAGTCGTTTGGCATGGCCCAGCATTTTGGGGTGGCAGCTAACTAAAAAAATAGTCCCAGTAGTTGACCCCTGGTCAGGGACGAGCAGAGGAGAAGCAAGTAGCATGTCCATAATTTTTATACCCGGTACCCATAGGGTACACGGGTATTATAAGTTAGTGCCAACCGAGAATGTATGTAATAGGCAGAAAAGAAATCTCCGACCCTATAAAGTATATATATTCTTGATCAGCGTCACAAGCCGAGTCAATCTAGCCATGTCCGTCTGTCCGTCCGTGTGAAACAACAGATCTCAGAGACTATAAGAGCTAGAGTTACCAAATTTGGAGACAACATTGGAATCTGTTGCACGCAGATCAAGTTTGTTTAAAAATTTGGCCACGCCCACTCTGCCACCGAAAATAATAAAAAACGGTAAATTAGTTATAGGCATGATTTTCGGCTAAAAGTAAATAAATAAACTTAATAAGTAGGCGATTGCGGACGCGCTCTGCAAATTTGAGTAAAATCGGATGATAACCATGGAAGATATTAAATAATAAATGCTTTCACACTCTCTCGCTCTATTGCACTGCTTAGGAATAATTTCGCGTGTCTGAGCACTTAGCTTTTGAGAGAGATGTTGAGAGTGCCAATGCGTGTTGCTTAACATGTCCCTAGCAACATTTGTGTTTTTTGGGTGTTGCTCAACATGTTTATAGCAATCTTTGTCTACATTTGTCAACATTTTCGTTTTTCGATGTTCATGTGCTATTCAATTTTACCCACAATGCTTTGGGTACCGGGTATCTCACAGTCGATCACACTCGACTGTAGCTTTCCCACTTGTTTAAGTTGGAATTTGATCCTTTCTATTTGATTTTCTTATTTCCCTGTGAAATTACATTTTTAAAGACTAAATTTTATTTAAATACTAGCTAACCCGGCGAACTCCGTTTCGCCACCAGATGGCTTCGTTTTATGTAACATTTCGTTTGGTGACTAAAAGATGAAAAAACATTTTTTTGTTTGTTTGTTTTATATCTGAAAAGGAAAAGTGTTTTATGTAACATTTCGTTTGGTGATTAAAAGATGAAGAAACATTTTTTTTTTTTTGTTTTATATTTGAAAAGGAAAAGTTTTATTTCATTTCACAACAGTAATGAATTCATTTTGATTACAAAAGTGAAGTTTCATTGAAGTTCTCTTTGGTAAACCACATTTTTTGTTTTTTGGTCTGACGTTAACACAAACAAATCGGATGGTTTCCCAACTCGTGAATACGCAACATATAATAGCCCATGTGAGAAACAATGATTTTCTAAATTTATCCCGCAAACACTAAGCGATTTGACTTGCGACCTGTTAACGCAAGGCGAACTGGAAATTGCAATAGTTTGAAGTCAAACGGTAGATCAGTCGGAATCATTGGTATTCGAGGAATACATACATTTTAATATGCGTACTTTCCGTTAATAATGGATGCCTCAATTAAATTCCTGCGATCCGATGGCATTCGTTTTAATGCTGTTTTGAACATATTAACCACAGCATTATTAGCGTGAAAAAATGCTTGCAACTGTTCAATATTTCGTCTGTTTAACTGTTATGTTCCCTGTATATTGCACCGCACATTCAGCTAATCCACCACTTACGAAATGAAATATATTTGCAGAAATTGATGCGGTTCATCTGGTGTTAGCACCATTGAACCATGTAAATGATATATTTTGTTGTTGTATCTTTAACCTTGCAAGTCGGCATGAAGCCGCCTTCTCAAATGATATAAGCTCCAAAGGAAGTCATGCGAAAGCAGTTATTGTATTCAAGGATATGTTGAAGATAATGGATGGAATCAGGATCACTTCCATCGAACAATGGTTTCAGTGGCTGTGGTGGTGTAAGTAATGGATCCAGTTTGACTTTTCCACTTGCGCAGCACAATCCATCCGTTTCTCTTTTGAACTTTGAAATATCGGCATATAGTCGTCATTGGCCCAGTATCTAAATTTGCATTATCACTGTAGTTCGCAGTGGGATCATATTGGAATTCCTAGCGATTGTATGATGCCAATGAACTTCGTGTCCTCACGCGTTGTCCCAATAGGACATTTTCTCTTATTATATTTTGCCTTTCTTCTCCTAAGTTCTGTGAATACAATTGTTGCTGGCTTGCATGTCTTGTGCGGCGGCCGATGAACGCACGACCGTTCTCTAGGTATTTTGGGCTATGGACAGAGTGGTGAGTTTAACCTCAAATGCACGGTCCACATAATTTACACAGTTCAACTTACCACCTTACAGACAAATGCCTGCTGTTGGTTGAAATTGAATAAAAATTTGGACAATTCACGTGATTGATTTGATGGTTTCCAATTGAAATGTTAGAAAACAAATATCTTATTTTTTTAAATTATTTTTTCACAATTTCACGGTGAACACAATACCGCTTTGTCACATAATATTAACTGAGCAGAGAACAATGAGTAGATGTCAATGTAACACGCACCGCATGCTATGTATCAGAGATGGCACTATATGTAAAAATATTTTCCCTTCGAGTTGCGGAGGTATCACGGAAGAATTGCGGAAGAGTAGCGGAAGTATCGCGGAAGAGTCGGGGAAGTATCGCGGAAGAATCGCGGAAGAGTAGCGGCAATGTCGCGGAAGAGTATGGAAGAATCGCGAAAGTATCGCGGAAGAGTCGGGGAAGTATCGCGGAAGAATCGCGGAAGAGTCGTGCAAGTATCACGAAAGTATTGCGGAAGTATCGCGGAAGTATCGCGAAAGTATCGCGAAAGAGTCGCGGAAGAATCGCGGAAGAATCGCGGAAGAGTCGCAATGTCACGAAAGTATTGCGGAAGTATCGCGGAAGTATCGCGAAAGTATCGCGGAAGTATCGCGAAAGTATCGCGGAAGTATTGCGAAAAATCGCGGAAGAATCGCGGAAGAGTCGTGGAAGTATCGTGGAAGAATCCCGGAAGAATCGCGGAAGTATCGCGGAGGAGCGCGGAAGTATCGTGGAAGAGTCGCGGAAGTATCGCGGAAGAGTCGTGAAGTATCGCTGAAGAATCCCGGAAGAATCCCGGAAGTATCGCGGAGGAGCGCGGAAGTATCGCGGAAGCATCGCGGAAGAATCGCGGAAGTATCGCTGACATTCTCGGAAGTATTGCGGAAGTATCGCGGAAAAACCGCGGAAGTATCGCGGAAGAGTCGGGGAAGTATCGCGGAAGTATCGCGAAAGTATCGCGGAAGTATCGCGGAAGAATCGCGGAAGTATCGCGAAAGTATCGCGGAGGAGCGCGGAAGTATCGTGGAAGAATCACGGAAGAGTCGTGGAAGTATCGTGGAAGAATCCCGGAAGAATCGCGGAAGTATCGCGGAGGAGCGCGGAAGTATCGTGGAAGAGTCGCGGAAGTATCGCGGAAGAGTCGTGGAAGTATCGCTGAAGAATCCCGGAAGAATCCCGGAAGTATCGCGGAAGTATCGCGGAAGCATCGCGGAAGAATCGCGGAAGTATCGCTGAAATACGCGGAAGTATCGCGGAAGAATCGCGGAAGAGTCGCGGAAGTATCGTGGAAAAATCGCGATATTGCGGAAGAGTCGGGGAAGTATCGCGGAAGTATCGCGAAAGTATCGCGAAAGTATTGCCGAAGAGTCGGGAAGTATCGCGAAAGTATCGCGGAAATATCGCGGAAGTATCGCGGAAGAATCGCGGAAGAGTCGCGAAAGTATCGCGGAAGTATCACGAAAGTATTGCGGAAGTATCGCGGAAGTATCGCGGAAGTATAGCGAAAGTTTCGCGAAAGTATCGCGAAAGTATTGCGGAAGAGTCGGGGAAGTTTCGCGGAATTATCACGGAAGTATCGCGGAAATATCGCGGAAGTATCGCGGAAGAATCGCGGAAGAGTCGCGAAAGTATCGCGGAAGTATCACGAAAGTATTGCGAAAGTATCGTTGAAGTATCGCGAAAGTATCGCGGAAGTATCGCGAAAGAGTCGCGGAAGTAGCGCGAAAGTATCGCGGAAGTATCGCGAAAGAGTCGCGGAAGAATCGCGGAAGAGTCGTGCAAGTATCACGAAAGTATTGCGGAAGTATCGCGGAAGTATCGCGAAAGTATCGCGAAAGTATCGCGGAAGTATTGCGGAAGTATCGCGGAAGTATCGCGAAAGTATCGCGAAAGAGTCGCGGAAGAATCGCGGAAGAGTCGTGCAAGTATCACGAAAGAATTGCGGAAGAATCGCGAAAGGGCGCGGAAGTATCGCGGAAGTATCACGAAAGTATTGCGGAAGTATCGCGGAAGTATCGCGAAAGTATCGCGAAAGAGTCGCGGAAGAATCGCGGAAGAGTCGTGCAAGTATCACGAAAGTATTGCGGAAGTATCGTGGAAGTATCGCCAAAGTATCGCGGAAGTATCACGAAAGTATTGCGGAAGTATCGCGGAAGTATCGCGGAAGTATGAAAGTTTCGCGAAAGTATCGCGAAAGTATTGCGGAAGAGTCGGGAAGTTTCGCGGAATTATCGCGGAAGTATCGCGGAAATATCGCGGAAGTATCGCGGAAGAATCGCGGAAGAGTCGCGAAAGTATCGCGGAAGTATCACGAAAGTATTGCGAAAGTATCGTGGAAGTATCGCGAAAGTATCGCGAAAGTATCGCGAAAGAGTCGCGGAAGAGTCGCGGAAGAATCGCGGAAGAGTCGTGGAAGTATCGTGGAAGAATCCCGGAAGTATCGCGGAGGAGCGCGGAAGTATCGCGGAAGCATCGCCGGAAGAATCGCGGAAGTATCGCTGACATACTCGGAAGTATCGCGGAAGTATCGCGGAAGAGTCGGAAGTATCGCGGAAGTATCGCGAAAGTATCGCGGAAGTATCGCGAAAGTATCGCGAAAGTATTGCGGAAGAGTCGGGGAAGTATCGCGGAAGAATCGCGGAAGAGTCGCGGAAGTATCGCGGAAGTATCACGAAAGTATTGCGGAAGTATCGCGGAAGTATCGCGAAAGTATCGCGAAAGAGTCGCGGAAGAGTCGCGGAAGAATCGCGGAAGAGTCCTGGAAGTATCGTCGAAGAATCCGGAAGAATCTCGGAAGAATCGCGGAAGTATCGCGGAGGAGCGCGGAAGTAACGCGGAAGAGTCGCGGAAGTATCGCGGAAGAGTCGTGGAAGTATCGCGGAAGAATCCCGGAAGAATCCCGGAAGTATCGAGGAGGAGCGCGGAAGTATCGCGGAAGCATCGCGGAAGAATGGCGGAAGTATCGCTGAAATACGCAGAAGTATCGCGGAAGAATCGCGGAAGAGTCGCGGAAGTATCGCGGAAAAATCGCTGAAGTATCGCGGAAGAGTCGGGAAGTATCGCGGAAGTATCGCGGAAATATCGCGGAAGTATCTCGGAAGAATCGCGGAAGAGTCGCGGAAATATCGCGGAAGTATCACGAAAGTATTGCGCAAGTATCGCGGAAGTATCGCGGAAGTATAGCGAAAGTATCGCGAAAGTATCGCGGAAGTATCGCGAAAGTATCGCGAAAGAGTCGCGGAAGAGTCGTGGAAGAATCGCGGAAGAGTCGTGGAAGTATCGTGGAAGAATCCCGGAAGAATTGCGGAAGTATCGCGGAGGAACGCGGAAGTATCGCGAAAGTATCGCGAAAGAGTCGTGGAAGTATCGTAGAAGAATCCCGGAAGAATCGCGGAAAATGCGCGGAAGTATCGCGGAAGTATCACGAAAGTATTGCGGAAGTATCGCAGAAGTATCGCGAAAGTATCGCGAAAGAGTCGCGGAAGAATCGCGGAAGAGTCGTGCAAGTATCACGAAAGTATTGCGGAAGTATCGCGGAAGTATCGCGAAAGTATCGCGGGAGTATCACGAAAGTATTGCGGAAGTATCGCTGAAGTATCGCGGAAGTATAGCGAAAGTATCGCGAAAGTATCGCGAAAGTATTGCGGCAGTATCGCGGAAGTATCGGGAAAGTATCGCGAAAGAGTCGCGGAAGAGTCGCGGAAGAATCGCGGAAGAGTCGTAAAGTATCGTGGAAGAATCCCGGAAGTATCGCGGAGGAGCGCGGAAGTATCGCGGAAGTATCGCGGAAGTATCGCGGAAGAGTCGGGGAAGTATCGCGGATATATCGCGGAAGTATCGCGGAAGAATCGCGGAAGTATCGCGAAAGTATCGCGGAAAAATCGCGGAAGTATTGCGGAAGAGTCGGGGAAGTATCGCGGGAGTATCGCGAAAGTATCGCGAAAGTATTGCCGAGAGTCGGGGAAGTATCGCGGGTATCGCGGAAGTATCGCTGAAATACGCGGAAGTATCGCGGAAGAATCGCGGAAGAGTCGCGGAAGTATCGCGGAAGTATCGCGGAAGTATTGCGAAGAGTCGCGGAAGAGTCGTGGAAGAATCGCGGAAGAGTCGTGGAAGTATCGTGGAAGAATCCCGGAAGAATTGCGGAAGTATCGCGGAGGAACGCGGAAGTATCGCGAAAGTATCGCGAAAGAGTCGTGGAAGTATCGTAGAAGAATCCCGGAAGAATCGCGGAAAATGCGCGGAAGTATCGCGGAAGTATCACGAAAGTATTGCGGAAGTATCGCAGAAGTATCGCGAAAGTATCGCGAAAGAGTCGCGGAAGAATCGCGGAAGAGTCGTGCAAGTATCACGAAAGTATTGCGGAAGTATCGCGGAAGTATCGCGAAAGTATCGCGGGAGTATCACGAAAGTATTGCGGAAGTATCGCTGAAGTATCGCGGAAGTATAGCGAAAGTATCGCGAAAGTATCGCGAAAGTATTGCGGCAGTATCGCGGAAGTATCGGAAAGTATCGCGAAAGAGTCGCGGAAGAGTCGCGGAAGAATCGCGGAAGAGTCGTAAAAGTATCGTGGAAGAATCCCGGAAGTATCGCGGAGGAGCGCGGAAGTATCGCGGAAGTATCGCGGAAGTATCGCGGAAGAGTCGGGAAGTATCGCGGATATATCGCGGAAGTATCGCGGAAGAATCGCGGAAGTATCGCGAAAGTATCGCGGAAAAATCGCGGAAGTATTGCGGAAGAGTCGGGGAAGTATCGCGGGAGTATCGCGAAAGTATCGCGAAAGTATTGCCGAAGAGTCGGGGAAGTATCGCGGAAGTATCGCGGAAGTATCGCTGAAATACGCGGAAGTATCGCGGAAGAATCGCGGAAGAGTCGCGGAAGTATCGCGGAAGTATCGCGGAAGTATTGAAAGAGTCGGGGAAGTATCGCGGGAGTATCGCGAAAGTATCGCGAAAGTATTGCCGAAGAGTCGGGAAGTATCGCGGAAGTATCGCGGAAGTATCGCTGAAATATCGCGGAAGTATCGCGGAAGAATCGCGGAAGAGTCGCGAAAGTATCGCGGAAGTATCACGAAAGTATTGCGGAAGTATCGCGGAAGTATCGCGGAAGTATCGCGGTAGCGAAAGTATCGCGAAAGTCGCAGAAGTATCACGAAAGTATTGCGGAAGTATTGCGGAAGTATAGCCGAAGAGTCGGAAGTATCGCGAAAGTATCGCGAAAGTATCGCGAAAGTATCGCGAAAGTATCGCGAAAGAGTCGCGGACATATTGCGTCCATCATTTCAATGTATCCGTACATTAATCATTTCAGCCAAAACAGCACGACGTATTCGTGATTCACTACAGGTACGGGGTCAACAGATCTATTTCGTGCATTACCTTCATCTGCACTCCGTGATTGTCTTTGTAATACGCCATTTGTACTACCCGTTCGCCTTCCTAAATGTGCTCGTCTTGGTCTTGAGAAAATAAGGAAAGTACGCGCACATATATATAGTAAACTTTAACAGTTCTAGACTCACCATTTATACAAACGACAGAAAATGTTTGACGAAAATTACCTGACAATAATATCAAAGCAGCCGTTTTAGTTATGTACGTGAAAAAGAAAATGGCTGTTGAAAATGGCTATTGGCTGCATACTCATATTTTACTTTTAAACCTTCCCTGGACTTCCACGAATCATTCAAGACCAAAATTAGCCAAATCGGTCCAGCCATTCTCGAGCTTTAGCGAGACTAACGAACAGCAATGCATTTTTATATATATAGAAGATTTTTTATTTTTATTTTTTTATGGTCAAGATCCCATATAATTCGATCTTCTTTAATTGTATTGTAAATAAATTTATTATTACCCACTGGAAAAACCCGCCATACGGATTTGTATCCTATTGCCTGTCACCATTTTGCAAGGGGCGCGGGTGTATTATCAAATATTTCCTTCCTCTCTCGCCTCCCTTGCATACTGGTTGGTCTTGTATGGAAAAAGCGGCACAAAATACTTTCAGTTGGAATACAGATCTGAATTTTTTTGTACTGCTATATAGACCTAATAACATAAAGAAAATTACAAAACAAAGGCAAAAACCATACGTTAAAGCCCGAAAATATTATTAAATAACATTTTAAAATTTAAATTCAATTGCATACTTTCAGGCTAAGGAAATCCTTTAATATTAAATTATATTTTATTTTAATTTTATTAACTATATAAAAAAATAAAATAAAAATAAGACGTTAAAATATATATAAGCTTTTATAAAACATTATACTAAATTAAATAAAACAATGCAAAAATATACAAAATATAAAATAAATAAAAATAAAATATGCACGAAACCCAAAAATCACAAAATATGGACTAACACAAAAAACCGAATAAAACAGAAAGTTGCAAAAAGTTGCAGCTGAAATTTAAAATAAAGACTAAGAAAACATGTAAAAGTATAAAAAAATAAAAGTTTCATTAAAGGGTATGACAGGTATCACAACTTTTTCTTTCAATCTATGTGCACACAAAAATACACAGCTTGGCAGGTCAATGGTGAAACACTAACTTTAAAACAATAACACAACACATAATGACAAAAAATACTCAGTTTTATAGGACACACCTTTATTTTCAATATTCATTTTAGTTGACGATGATCAGAAACCATTTAATATTAAAATTTAATTTTTTTTAAGGCTACTTTTCGAGTTGCTTTCACTGCAACTTTTCCTTTATTTTTCCTCTTTTCTATCGCTATTCGTAAGGCGTACGAATCACAGTGACCAAATCATAGTGCGATAAGGAGAAGTTTATATTTATTGCACTAGTCAAAATGGACACACACACATATTACGATTTTGTTTTAAAAATATATCTTAATCTAAAAATTTACTTTTAAATATTTTACTGACATTTTGATTTCGTTAAACTTTTTCTATATTATTTTGGTTTTTATTTATTTTATTATTTTATTTTTTTGTATTGTTGTTTTATACTTATATTGTCTTTATTTTCGTTTACTCTTTTTGATTATTCTCTTTGAAATATTCTTTAATTTTTCATTTAAACTGAGTTTTTATTAATTAATTTTATAATTAGGTGCGCAATAGTCTTTAAGTTATGTGGGAGGTTGTTCCAGAGGCGGATAGCATTAGTACAGAATTGTCAGCTTGAAATTAGAGATTTATCTATTGGGCATATGAAATTATTAGTCCGTGTGGATGTTGCAGAGCTGACCTTATTGTAGAGATACGGTGGTTGCCGAGTTGTCACAATATTATGGAAATATATAAGGGTCCTATAATCTATCCATGAGCTCAAGTTTAAGTCAAATAGTTTACTGGTCAAGTGGGATACATGGTCAAGTCGATTAAGTTTAAACCAGGGGCCGTAATTATTATAAGTTTTATTATAAAAGTCAAAAAATAAAAGTTATTTTTTTAATTTTTATAATACAAATCAATTTTAACTCTTAAAAATTATTTACAAAAAATAAATCAAAAATAATAGTTATATTTTGATTTTTATTTAAAAATCAAAAATAAAAGTTATTTTTAAATTTTTATTTTTAAAAATAAAAGTTATTATTGATTTTTATTTCAAAAATTGACCTATAAGTGTTATTGTTTGATTTTTATTATTTTATTTTATTTATTATAAAAATCAAAAATAAAAATCAAATTGGAATATCTTTTAAACGGAAGATCCTATAGCACGTAGAATTCCGTAGATATATGTATGATGCATATGTAACCAACCCAAGAAACATATGGATTTTATTAATATTGTTAATAGAAGGAATATTTGGGAAGCTAAAAAGTGTATACATGTGTATATACTCTATACACATGTAAAATGTATTCGCAGCAAATAAAAAACACGTTTGCTTTGTGAAAAAGAAGTAGAACACTTTTTAAATTTTTTTTTACTGTAAGCTGCACAAAAAGCTCCATAAATAAACCTGGTAGAGAGTGCGTGAACTTTTTTCCAAAATAATAATCGCTTGCGAAAGACAGGTTTTTTATCCGCGAACTTCAACAGTCTTTTAATTAAGAATAATGTTTACATACGTTCGCTAACAGCGAACTTTCAGAGTGAAGATATATAATCTGGTATTCAACGCTTTCATTATACATTAACGGAAATGTATTGAAGAGCAGATCAAATATATAGAATGATACGTGCTATAGGATCTTCCGTTTATATATTAAGATATTCCAATTTATTTTTTATTTTTGATTTTTATAATAGTAATCAAACAATAACACTAATTCCTCAATTTTTTAAATAAAAATAAAAAAAAAACTTTTATATTTGATTTTTAAATAAAAATCAAAATAAAACTATATTTTTTTTTTTAAATCATTTTTAAGAGTTAAAATTAACATATACTTTAAAAATCGGGAAAAGAAAGTTTATTCAATTTTAAATTTCCCTGTAAAAAAATAATATGTGTATTTTTCCCGCACTTCACAGACGATTTTTAGACCTTTGATTTTTATTACATTTTCTTATTTACGGTCCCTGGTTTAAAAACATATCTAACTATAGAATTTAAAGCTACTGTCAACATTTGCATATCTCTAGTGTCGCAGTGACCAAAGATCTCAGCCCCATTAAAAAGATTGGGAATTAGAGTGACTTTGGATATCAGCATCCTGATTTGTTGTGGAAAAAATCTTTTGATGTAGAGAGCTGACGCAATAAGCCATATGTTCGTCCAGTTGCTTTGGAAATATGTTGACTCCAGCTCAAGGCATTATTAAAAGTAATAACAAGATTGGTTGCCGACTCCTCATATTTTATAGGCTTGTTACTAATTGCAAGGCTTTCTAAACATCTGTTTTCTATTGGCTTTTTACTAATTACAATGCATTTTGATTTTAAAGGATTTATGCTTAAGCCATTATCCTTCGCCCAGTTGTCAATAAGATAAAGGACATCATTACTTTTACTTACACAAACATTTAATTGATTAACCGGACTACTAACATAAACCTGAACATCGTCTGCATATAAGTGTACTTCACAACCGTACAAGAAACTAGGCAAATCAATCAATATAGAAAAAAATAATGGTCCTAGTACAGATCTCTGAGGAACTCCCCTACTTCATTCGCTGAAGCTTGAAATACAATTTCCAAAGACTACTGCTTGCTGCCTGCCAGCAAGACACGACGAGATGAAACCAACAGCTCTATTTGTAAAACTGTGAAGATTTTGTAGCTTAGTACTAAGAATGTTGTAGTTCACTGATTCAAATGCTTTGCTGTGGTCAAGAAGAGTTAGAAATGTTGCACAGTTATTGTCTAGTTGGCGACGAATGTCCTCAACAATGTCTGTTATTGCACTTATACAGCTCCGTTTCTTTCTAAAGCCCGATTGTTTCTGCGAAAGTAACGAATTAATTGAAATGGGCCTGAAATCCTTATTCGGTTTCATTATCGGAATAATTTTAGCCTTTTCCAAATTGAAGGGAAAGTGGACGTTGTAATGGCTGTATTAAAAATATAAATTATGTGACGAAGAAGTAGTGGTAACAAAAGTTTTAAAAATTTAGGGTTAATGGGGTATACCTTCGGCATTTGACTTTATTTTAAGGATACTCTCGAAGACTTCACATTTATTGACGCACACAAAGCTAAAAATATTATCACAGTATGGCTTATATGTCAAATAATTATTGCATCTAGCCTCAGGTACATAAAGATGAGAGAATGCTCGGCATAGTTCCTCTACATCAGTGATGCCCAAGCCCCCGCCACATGTGGTTGGTAAAAACTCTGCCGGTTCTCTGCCGCTACACAGACAGTGTAAACGTGACGTGAGCAGCAGCAGCAGAGAAGAGAGACAATGAGAGGTCGAGTGGTGCGGTTGCCAGAGCAGTGCAAAGCATTAAATTTTGCTTTGCACTGCTCTGGCAACCGCAACGCTCGCGCAAAGTCAACTTCGTTTTTCTCTTGCGCACACAAATGCAAGTCACATGTCATTGTATTTGTGTGGGTATCACTGCTCTACATCAACACAGTGGTCAGCCATTCGTCTAGATTTCCCTATTCCTAACTTATTAATTTCCCTCCAAGTTTGTTTTGTGGATGCAACGTGCTCAAACATATTTTTGAAATGTTCACATTTTGCAGATTTTATTCGTTTCGAAACCTTGGCTCTAGCCAATTTGTACAGTTCTCTGTGAGTTTCAGTTTAATAGCGCTTCCACTTTTTGTAGGCTTGATCACGCTCATATATAAGGCTCTTAATTTCAGAACTAAACCAGTGATGTTGTTTAGGTTTAAGTACTATTCTTTAAAGAGGCTCACATTTATTAAACATATATTGCAAATTATTATTAAGCCTTTCAACTGACTTTCAGGATGAGGCCTTTGATAAATAGGACACCAGTCACAACCATTATATCCCTCCAGTAGCTCATTGTAATTAATACTATTGTAATCTCTATAATTAAACGATTCAGTATAGTCATAGGTTAAAAAAATGAGGACATGTTTTGAAAATACTGGTACTGTAACCTGGTCATATAATACCATTTTTTTTAGGGTCACTGATAAAAAATATGTCAATAAGAGTATCACAGAAATTACTAAAATGCGTCGGGGTCGTCTTATTTACAGCATACAGTCCAATTGCCTCAATACTATCCAAAGTCGACTTTCGCTAAGAATATTACTGTTGAAGTCATCAGCAATTATAATATTCGCGTAAACAACTGTTAAATCGCTTATAACGCCAACTTGAGGCGTAAAGTCTACTAGGCGGTTAGGAGGGTAAATACATCCAATAAGAGCTTTCTTATTTTGAAATTTGCTGTCCACTTCTAGGAATATATATTCAATTGAATTGTTATCCGAATGTTTACATTTAACTTTACATTTCAGTTTACTACTCACATAAACGGCTACACCACCAGCATGACTAACACGACCCGAAATACAAGACATAACCATCACAAGCTACTGACAAATCAGACATATCGGACATTAACCAGGTCTCTGAAACACATATCACATCTAGATTCATTTGTTTAAACATATAACTGAACTCATCAATCTATTTCAATAAACTCTGGGCATTCATACCCTTTTTGTAAAACTAATATTTTAGGCGCATACTCAGCAAAAACAACTATAATGACTAAAAAAATAACTATTGTGGGATAGGGGTGTAGCGGGGTATTTAGCAGACCAGATAATTTCAGAATAGGGACACACTGGTTGCTATTTCACCATATAAATCTTTATTGCATCAGCCAATTTGGCATATCCCTCCATCCGCTTTAGAATAAGATAACTATAGTCATCACTCTTTTCTCATTGTAATCATGCATCCGAAGTTACACGTAGAAATCAGTCGCTGTGAGAATTTGGCCGAGAAAGACGTGTGATCTCCATTGAGTGCGAAAGTCGAAGTTATAAATCTCTGTGTTATTATTATTATTATTATTACTATGGCCTTATTGCACCGCGACCAGATGTTAGGTCTTTTGTGCCGGCCTGTAGGATTAAGGTAGAGCCTCTATTCCTAGGCTTCTGATAAAGGAGAGCACTTTGGCGAGGTCTATCTCTTCCCAAATCCTGTAGGGGGATAAGTTCACCTCCTAGTTGTTGAAGTCGACGTCTGATTAGTGAGGGGCATTCACATAGAACATGTTCTGATGTTTCTGGCTCCAGCTCACAGAATCTACATGTGTCGATTTCTGAAAGTTTTAATTTCTTAAGGTGATACCTTAGGTTGCAGTGACCTGTTAGGTAGCCTGTTAAAGTGCGAATCTCACTCTTTTTAGATTGATGATGCGTTTGGATCGCGACATCTGGGGGACGAGGAATTGTTTGGCTTGTCTCAGCCCTGCACTGTCGGTCCAGTGACGACTTATCTCCTTTTCCTCCCATTTCCTGACCAGTTCCCTTTTGTGTCCTTTCGAAAGTCCACAGAATGGTTCAGGGCCGATTAGTGGTGTCATCGCCCGCGTTTTGCTAGGAGTCTGCCACCTCGTTTCCTATATGGCCTTCATGCCCTGGCACCCAGCCCACCGTTAAGGTGTTTTGGAGGCAAGGGCGTTCAGCTGCTGGAAACAGTTTTCTACTAGTCTGGAGGTGATCGTAAAGGATCTCAGCGCTGAGCGCCGCCTGACTGTCAGAGAAGATGTAAATCCGTGCGCCTTGCATATTCCTGCGAAGGCATTCACGAGCACAGATTTCTATGGCGTGTATCTCTGCTTGGAAGATGGTTGGGGACTTTCCCATGGCTATGGATTTGTTGAACCTTGGTCCGAAAATACCAGCCCCGGTGTCGCCGTTTTCCAATTTCGATCCGTCAGTGTACCACGTTTGTGATCCACTGGGCAGAGATATTGATTTTGTTGTCCAGTCGTGTCTGGTGTACAGGACTACAGAAGTTTCTGTGGAAAACAAGTTTTGGTTTCTGCTCGTCAGTTATACGCAGAATGGGTTCGTTTATTAGGGGTTCGAGTACCCGTAGATGCCCAGTTAGATCACCACTTTTATATCGGTGATGTTTTGGAGGCGAAGTGCCCCAGGCAGGCCTCCTTTTCAGGGCGATGGGTAGAGGGGAATGCCAGTTATAACTCCAAGTGCTGCAGTGGGGCATGTCCGGATGGCTCCAGTGATGCCTACGCAGACCAGTCGTTGTATTTTGGTAAGTGCAGCCGCAGCTGTCTTCTGGGTAGATTTCGTCCACCAAGCAAGAGATGCATAGGTTATGATCGGTTTTACCACAGTGTTATAAGACCAGTAGATCATTTTGGGACTCAGGCCCCATGTTCTACCGAAAAGCCTATTGCACGCAAAGTATGCTCGAGTGGCTTTGTTAATGGTCTTTTCAAGATGTGAATTCCAGTTGAGCTTGGAGTCAAGTATAACTCCCAGGTAGTTAGCTTCAACCGAAAAGTCAATGGTTGATCCATTTAGGGATGGTCTTGTCAGGGAGAGACCTTTTCCTGGTAAATGGAACTAGCACAGTTTTAGACGGGTTTATGGATAGTCCTTTATCCTGACACCATCTATTGGCTATATTGAGGGCTTGCTGCATGCGGTCCGAGATCGGTTGCTCATGCCAGCCCACTATATAGATGACTAGATCGTCAGCGTAGCCCTGAGTGGGAACCCTAGGTTGTTGAGCTCAAACAGTAGCTCGTCTATGACCAGAGTCCACAGGAGAGGAGAGAGTACTCCCCTTGAGGGCATCCCCTTGTGGCTGTGATTGAGGTCATGGTTCCTCCTAGGTCTACAGTTATGATTCTGGATTTGAGCATTTCCAGAATCCACCTAATAATGGGTGTGGCGACATTTTTACGTACAAGAGAGGCACGGATTGCCTCGTAAGACGTGTTGTCAAAAGCTCCTGAGATGTCTAGAAAGGCACCTAGTGCTATTTGTTGAGAGCCAACGGCCTTTTCAATGACTGTTGTAAGGCAATGGATGGCAGTCTCAGTTGATTTGCCAGTTTGGTACGCATATTGGTACTTATGTAGGGAAGATGCTTGAGGTTCGCTTCCTGATGTGCTGGTCAATTATCTTTTCCATAGTTTTAAGAAGGAAGGAGCTAAGACTAATTGGTCTATAGGATTTAGGCAGTTGGGAATCTTTCTTCCCTACCTTTGGAATAAACACAACTTTTACTTTAGCCCATTTGCTTGGTATGTGTCCTAGCACGAGACTAGCTCGGAATAGACGGACCAGGGGAGTGCAAATTGGTGCAGTCCCCGCTGCAATAGGCATGGATAAATTCCATCTGGTCCAGGGGATTTGTATGGGCTAAAACTTTGTATGGCCCATTGTACGCTATTTTGATGAAACAGTCTAAAGGGCATGTTTCCAATACGTTCTGATAGATAGGGGTTCCCTTCTTTCAGCCCCATTGGAGTCTGCCACAATAGCCACGCGCAGGTGTGGGCACTCTCAATCTCAGAGAGGTAGGTTGGTGCCTCACTTTCTGAGATGGGTTGCTCCATGGCCACGCACCCAGGAAAGTGAGTAGATAGCAGTAGACTACTCGTTTCCTTTGGGTTGTTTGTGTGGGTTCCATCTGGCTTTTCAGCGTAGAGATGCCGTTTGAGTGGTCTTTGGAGAGGGCTTTTGTAGCCTGACAGCTTCCGGAGAGTTGAAATCTGCCCGCAGTGTTGGCGCCACGTAGCCCGTTTGACCTTCTCAGCTCTTTGTTATACAGCGTTAAGGCGGATTTGTAGGAATCCCAAGTGACCTTCCCTTTTCTCGCCTTATTGAAGAGCCTTCGCGCAGCTTGTTTAAGATCGTCAAGGCTCTTGTTCCACCAGGGAACAGCCCGACTGATCTTACGAACTTTTTGTTCGCAGCTGACGTGATATGCTGATTCAATGTTTGTATGAAGCACAGTAGCCTCACGCTCTAACTCGTCTATTGTTAGTATCGGACGGGTGGAGCAGTCTCTGGATTGCTCAAGTTCAAAACAGAAAAGATCCCAGTTTGTGTTTTGGGATTTCTAGTAACTAGGCTACATTGCAAGGCACCTCCTATATCAAATCTGATGTGCTGGTGATCTGACATAGTGATCTCATTCGCAACGTGCCAGTTTGAGACAGCGGACAACATATTCAGACTGCAGAGAGTTAGGTCGAGGACTTCCTCTAATTGCATTGATAAATGTGGGCTCGCTGCCCTGATTTAGTAAACCTATGTTATTACTAATTATGTACTCAAGAAGGTACTCACCTCTTTTGTTGATGTTGCTGCTCCCCAGACCGTGTGATGCGCATTGGCATCGCAAGCAATTATCCACCGGAGCCGGTTTCTCTGGCAGTACTCTACCAGGGCACAGGTAGCCGCCGGAGGTACATCATCAGTGTCGCCGGGTAGATAGGCAGAGGCCAGCACTGCCTCCTGCTCGCCATGGGCAGTGGGTATTTTAACCCAGACCGCCACCAGGTCCTCAGTTATGAACTGTGAGAGGGGAACAAACGTTAGATTTTTGTTTATTAACAAGGCCGCTCTGGGGCGAGGTTGGCCGTTTGCATATAGCAGCTTACCAGAAGGGTGCTAAGCCCCAGGACACGTCCGGCATTTATCCATGGCTCCTGGATAAATGCTATGTCCATCGTAGCAAACCTCTCGCAAAGGACGTCAGACGCGGCCTTTGCATGGTGGAGGAATTCGCTTGGAGACATCTGAGGTGTCTCCGGGTGTTGGGGAGGGTGGGGGAAGGAGGACGGGACATTAGTCCGCCCTCTTGCGGCCCCTAGCCGCCATCTTCCGGCCTCGGTTGGTGCGCAGAAGGGCCTCCTCCTCAGGTGTGCGCCTCACACCCTTGTTTACGCCCTGTTCCGCGCGTGATGCGCCCGTACAGGGGAGGGCGCATAATTTCCTCGGTGGCATGGGCTCTTGGGCAACTGTGGTGCCGCTAGCCTCTGTGCCTGCGTGGGATGTGCCATCAGCGGCATTATTTGTTGCTGTCGCAGCCGTGCCCTTTGTTGCCTTGGAGCAGGTGGGCTTCTCCGCTGCGAGCAGGAGCCACCGCCTGCGTCTTTGGCTGCGCGCTGGCCTTTGGCTTAAGTGTAGCCGTGTCCCACGCAAAGGACAGTTGGTACGTCAGCGACTTCAGTCGATTGGCCGAAACTGGGTCCAGCGCAATCGTGATGATGGCCATGTTCTGCCTCATCTCACGGTGGAAGACGCGCCAGTCTCCCACTCGCAGGCCGCTGTTCTGGCCCTCGACGAGCTTCAGGATCTCGTCCGTCTTCATTTCCGCGTTTGGAAGCGGAAAGTACCCAATGAAGACAGCGGCACGTGGAGCCTCTGCCTCTGGGACCACCTTGATGTGGGCGTCTTTCCACAGCCGTAGCTTTGGCACCTCTGTGCATAGCCACTCGGCTGTCTCCGCATTCCCACGTCACGGCCATCCACCCTGGTCGAAAGGTGCAGCCAGAGAACAGCGGCTTCACAGAGCCGTGTCTCAGGGCCATCACTCTCGATAGGATGGCGGACTGAATAGTGTTCAGCTGTTCGGTCGTGAGGAGATGCTCAGGGTAGTCGGCAGGGTATCGCCATCTTCATCGAGCTGGCAACGTCCCTGTAGAGCCATGACACCGACTTGGGGCGACTGCGCCTGTATTGCCTGCCCATCCGCTGCTGCGGTTGTGGTGGCTGCTGGAGCCTCCGTGGCCGGCAAAACATTTGCAGGATCGCCCTTCGTTAGGTGCCGCGGTTTTGTACATGGCCCTCTTTTTCGACGCCTCTTCTGGGGTCGTGTTGGCCGATCTACCTCTTTTACTGGTGGTAGCGCCACTCCTGCTGGGCATTTCCTTGGAGGGTCCATAGGCTTCTGGGCGAGCCTTTGGCCTCCTCCATGGGTACGCCGTTCGCAAGGTGTCTGCGCAACCTCTTCCTTGCGGCGCCCGATAGTGCGATCCGCCTTGGTTTGTCATCCTTAGGGAGGCGAGCAGAGTTTCTTCCTCTTCCTTGGTGATGCTGTCGGTGCCAGAGCTTTGTGAACATATGTCCATAGCATCTTCGGGCTCCCGGATGTGTTCGATTTCAATCGATTTGGGGCTGCTAGAGCACCCTGTTTCTTGAGGTTTATTTACATTAGATTCCATAAATTGGTCCCACGAGTAATGAGGAAGGAGTATCCCCGGGGTAGAGCCTCATACCCCGGATCGGGCACTATACGACCGGAGGTGCCAGGTATCCGGAAGCCACCGTTAGAAGACACACTAACGTAGTGCCATTCATCACAGAGGCACGGTACGGTAACACCGGTGATTACGGGTTTTCGAGTTTTCCTCTCTAGATCCGCCATATTTAGTCTAGAGCAGAGGCACCTCGAGCAGGATGTGGTTCTTCACCACGTATGGTCGGTCTTCAGTAGTCGGCATGTGGCTGCCAACTCCCACTGGCTGAGTTAGCTTGGCGCGGCGACAGGCACACACGCTTCACTACCAGAACCTTAGCCCCCAATCTCTGTATTAAATTAAATAATCTTAAATCATGACTTGTGAACTTTACCCGATATAAATAAAATAATTAATTTGTAATTCCCCTACAAATTATTGGGGGCTCATCCGGGTTAAGTCCAAAATATTAAGAACAATTGTGCGTTAACACAAAAGAAAAAAAGCTATCGACGAGAGACAGAGTGTAATTGCCAAAAAATGACGAGGGAGAGACATTAAAAGGAAAAACAGTTAAAACGACGAGGGTGAAAACACTGCGAAAACGAGTGCTTTTGAAGAGATTAAGAATTAAAACATCATTAAAGCAGCATTTTCTTCTAAAAACCATACAATTTTGTTTTCCTCTGTGTGTGTGTGGGAAGAACCGGTCACCGATCGATGCATACAGAAACGCTGGTGTGTGTGCGCGCAAAACTTGACATGCCCAAGCACAGCGAATTGGCATAGAGAAGAGCAGCGGCGGCAAGGAGAGGAGCAGCGACGGCAAGGAGAGAAGCAGCGACAAGGAGGAACGTGACAACAAGGAAGGAACAGCGACGGCAAGGAAGAGGAGACACAGCATAACGAGGAAAGAGCAGCGACAGCGAAAGTCAAATAATTCGACGATAATTTTAAGATTAACAAAATTGACAGAAGTGATCCTGGTGACATAAAGAAATTACCTGTGAGCAAGAACCACTAAATCAGGAAAACGACGACGAAGAAACAGCGGTTCGCGAAGGCAGCAGGTGGAAAGAAGATTAAAGCTTTACAAGACGATGAATACAGAGGAAATAACGAGCGAAATAACACAAATAGGCAAGAAGGCAAAGTAACAAAGCGAAAGAAGAGAAACAGAAAGCGAAAACAAAGACGGCGAAAGTAACAAAGTGAATCAAAAGCACAAAACAAAAAGAGACGACGATATTTGCAAAATCCAACAACGAAGGGAAGTGCTACTCAAGCAGTTGTCGTAGAAGGAAGCAGTTGGAAGCAGTTGACGAGATCAAAATCCAATAACGAAGGGAAGTGCAACTCAACGAAGACGCTAGAGCAGTGCACACCCAAGAAGACGATTAGCAGCGTGTAAGGGAAGCAGCCCAAAGCAGTTGGCGTAGTTGGAAGCAGTTGACGAGAGCAAAATCCAATTGGGAGTGGTGAGAAACTGGGGTGATCTTATTTGAAATTTGAATATTTTTGCTTGAATAATTTGTTTAACGTTTAACGATGAAAGACTATCTTGAACATCGCGTAAGGTAAATCTTGAGCTTACTGCTGGAGTCGCTTCTTGATAAATGGATGAACCACTAACGCTTGCATCATCCTCATCCGCATCTCCACCCACATCCAAATTATAATGATCGAACAACCGATACTGCAAAGCACTCTTTCTCCCATTCGTATTCAAGCCCAATTCGGCTAACTTGGCCCTCAAGAGAGCCACAGTCATGTCGAGAATCGTTCTGGCATCCATTGTAATGCGTCTAAGTCATTTACAACTGGTTTTACAATTTGATATTAAGGTTTTTTTAGCAAAATATTCAATTAACGTTAAACAAATTAGTCAAGCAAAAATATTCAAATTTCAAATAAGATCACCCCAGTTTCTCACCACTCCCAATTGGATTTTGCTCTCGTCAACTGCTTCCAACTACGCCAACTGCTTTGGGCTGCTTCCCTTACACGCTGCTAATCGTCTTCTTTGGTGTGCACTGCTCTAGCGTCTTCGTTGAGTTGCACTTCCCTTCGTTATTGGATTTTGATCTCGTCAACTGCTTCCAACTGCTTCCTTCTACGACAACTGCTTGAGTAGCACTTCCCTTCGTTGTTGGATTTTGCAAATATCGTCGTCTCTTTTTTGCAAAGTTTTTGTGCTCTTCGATTCACTTTTGCTACTGCCTTCGCCGTCTTTGTTGCCTTCGCCTTCTTTGTTTCCGCCTTCGTTTCTTTCGCCTTAGTTACTTTCGCCTTCTTTGTTTCCGCCTTCGTTACTTTCGCCTTCGTTACTTCCTCTGCAAAATTCATCGTCTCTTTTGCAAAGTTTTACCCTCTTCTTTCCACCTGTGCTGCTGCTTTCGCGAACCGCTGCTCTTCGTCGTCGTTTTCCTGATTTAGTGGTTCTTGCGTCTTCGTAGCAAGGATCACTTCTTCGTTTTTCTGCTCACAGGTAATTTCTTTATTGTCACCTGTGATCACTTCGTCGTAAAATTTTTTTTTAGTTACTCCAATAAAATTGTCGTCGAAATTGTTTCACTCTTCGCTGTCGCTGCCTCTTTCCTCGTTGGCGCTGCGTCTCCCTCCTTGCCGTCGCTGCTCCTCTCCTTGCCGTCGCTGCTTCTCTCCTTGCCGTCGCTGCTCCTCTCCTTCCGTCGCTGCTTCTCCTTGCCGTCGCTGCTCCTCCTTGCCGCCGCTGCTCTTCTCTATGCCAATTCGCTGTGCTTGGGCATGTCAAGTTTTGCGCGCACACACACACCAGCGTTTCTGTATGCATCGATCGGTGAATTTGCCTCTTCCCACACACACACAGGAGGAAAACAAAATTGTGTGGTTTTTAGAAGAAAATGCTGCTTTAATGATGTTTTAATTTCTTAATCTCTTCAAAAAGCACTCGTTTTCGCAGTGTTTTCACTCCCTCGTCGTTTTAACTGTTTTTCCTTTCAATGTCTCTCCCTCGTCGTTTTTTGGCAATTACACTCTGTCTCTCGTCGATAGCTTTTTTTCTTTTGTGTTAACGCACAATTGTTCTTAATATTTTGGACTTAACCCGGATGAGCCCCCAATAATTTGTAGGGGAATTACAAATTAATTATTTTATTTATATCGGGTAAAGTTCACAAGTCATGATTTAAGATTATTTAATTTAACAGAGATTTATAACTTCGACTTTCGCACTCAATGGAGATCACACGTCTTTCTCGGCCAAATTCTCACAGCGACTGATTTCTACGTGTAACTTCGGATGCATGATTACAATCAGAAAAGAGTGATGACTATAGTTATCTTATTCTAAAGCGGGAAGGAGGGATATGCCAAATTGGCTGATGCAATAAAGATTTATATGGTGAAATAGCAACCAGTGTGTCCCTATTCTGAAATTATCTGGTCTGCTAAATACCCCGCTACACCCCTATCCCACAATAGTTATTTTTGTTAGTCATTATAGTTGTTTTTGCTGAGTATGCGTGCCTAAAATATTAGTTTTACAAAAAGGGTATGAATGCCCAGAGTTTATTGAAATAGATTGATGAGTTCAGTTATATGTTTAAACAAATGAATCTAGATGTGATATGTGTTTCAGAGACCTGGTTAATGTCCGATATGTCTGATTTGTCAGTAGCTTGTGATGGTTATGTCTTGTATTTCTCGGGTCGTGTTAGTCATGCTGGTGGTGTAGCCGTTTATGTGAGTAGTAAACTGAAATGTAAAGTTAAATGTAAACATTCGGATAACAATTCAATTGAATATATATTCCTGGAAGTGGACAGCAAATTTAAAAATAAGAAAGCTCTTATTGGATGTATTTACCCTCCTAACCGCCTAGTAGACTTTACGCCTCAAGTTGGCGTTATAAGCGAGTTAACAGTTGTTTATGCGAATATTATAATTGCTGATGACTTCAACAGTAATATTCTTAGCGAAAGTCGACTTTGGATAGTATTGAGGCAATTGGACTGTATGCTGTAAATAAGACGACCCCGACGCATTTTAGTAATTTCTGTGATACTCTTATTGACATATTTTTTATCAGTGACCCTAAAAAAAATGGTATTATATGACCAGGTTACAGTACCAGTATTTTCAAAACATGTCCTCATTTTTTTAACCTATGACTATACTGAATCGTTTAATTATAGAGATTACAATAGTATTAATTACAATGAGCTACTGGAGGGATATAATGGTTGTGACTGGTGTTCTATTTATCAAAGTCCTCATCTTGAATGTCAGTTGAATGGCGGAACGGCCGAAATCGGACCACTATATCATATAGCTGCCAAAGGAATGATGGCCAAATTAATGTAAAAAAAAAATTTTAACTTCTCTGTTTTTTAACGAACTTCAATTATTTTCGAGATATAGCGTTTTCTTAGGGTTTCAGAATTACGGTTTTAATTACATTAAGATCAGACAACTATATGGGCAAATCCCACGTGTCGGACGTTAAATTTGTACGATTTTGTAACTGAAAATGTAATAGTTTTTTAAGGTTAATGAAAACATTTTTCCCACTATCATACATATTGTGTTTTCCTATATTGTGTTTTCCATTCTTAAAAAGCAACTTATTTTGTTCTTATCAGATATCATAGAGAAGATTTGGTAGAAAAAGTGCAAGCATTTCGAATGTTTTGCCTGCGAAAAGTTAAATATAAAACTGATCTTAAAAATACCAAATAAATACATTTTTTAATTTTTTTTCGTTTTTTTTTTTGCCGCAGGAAAACACTAAGATATGCTGGGACTGATCTACAAAAAGCTAGTAGCTGAGGGTGTGACTTTCATAGCGATGATCGATTCGGGATGCGACTTGTGTTTGATGAGGGAGGACATTTTCAGAAGTTTTGGTGGCCTGAAGCTTAAACCTGAAGTAAAGCATCTGAGAGGTATAGGTAAGGGAGAGCTGGTTACGATTGGATCTTTCGAAGTCAATCTTGAGGCGGATGGCGTATGCGTTGCAGTTACTTTTCACGTAGCCAAGCAGCATGAGTTAGAGCACGCCGCGATTGTGGGAAACGATGCGCTGCAATCCATCGACCTAATGTTCAGCTCGAACGGAGTTGAGTTCAGGGCAAAAGAGAGAGAGTTTGCATTAATATTTAATGCAATGAGTGTCAGGGAGATCGTAGAGGAAACGTCTGTTTTAGACAAAATTGAGTTGTCCCACCTGGATAAGAAGCAAGAGATCAGGATACAGCAGCTGGTTAAAGAGTACAAGCCAGTGAAATTGATCGAGTCTCCAGTGAGCATGAAAATCATATTGGAAGATGATGTTCCTGTTTATCAACGGCCAAGACGCACTTCCTACGATAATAGGTGTTTTCTAGAAAAGCAAGTGCAAGAATGGCTTGCGGAAGGAATTGTTGTACCAAGCTGCTTTGATTACGCATCACCAGTAGTGCTTGTTGCAAAAAATGACGGATCCAGACGATTTTGTTGCGATTACCGCCGACTTAATCAAAAAATTAAGAAAGACAATTTTCCGATGAATTTGATTGACGATGTTCTCGATAGACTGCAGGGCTCTTACATATTCACAACCCTGGACATGATGAACGGATTTTTTCATGTGCCGATCGAAGAAGGATCTAGAAAGTTTACAGCGTTCGTTACGCATAATGGACGGTATGAATTCACGCACGTACCGTTTGGAATCTCAAACTCTCCTGCGGTGTTTTGTCGGTATGTAACTGCCACATTGAGAGAGCTTATTCAAAACCAAACTATCGTGGTTTACATGGACGATATAATCGTGCCAAGTAAGGATGTAAGCGAGGGACTTAAAGCCTTGGAGACCGTATTGAGCGTAGCATCGAAGGCTGGCTTACGGATTAAGTGGGAAAAAGCACAGATTTTGAAGAGTAAGATTAACTTTCTTGGGTATAAAATTGAAAACGGAACCATAGCACCAACTGATGAGAAGATAAAAGCTGTCATTAACTTTCCTATCCCTCAAAGCAGACAAGCTTTGCAGCGATACTTGGGTCTAACATCATATATGAGGCGTTTTATCAAAGATTATGCTTTAGCAGC
This sequence comes from Drosophila triauraria, assembly GCA_014170255.2. Lineage (NCBI taxonomy): Eukaryota > Metazoa > Arthropoda > Insecta > Diptera > Drosophilidae > Drosophila > Drosophila triauraria. The sequence goes on from JABJVT010000008.1 coordinate 14,580,843, forward strand.
AAAGCCGTTAAGCGATTTGCTTCGACAGAAAGGGGACAAAAAGGAAGACAGGAATCTCACGATGACCGAGCCGGGTATAGTTTCCTTCAATTTTCTTAAACAATTACTGGTATCAGCACCAGTCCTCAAACTATTCGATCCGTTGGCCGAAACCGAAGTGCATACAGATGCGAGCAAGTATGGCATTGGTGTCGTTTTGATGCAGAAAGACTCAGAAGATCAGCAATTTCATCCGGTTGAGTTCATGAGTAGGAAGACAAACGCTTGTGAGGAGAAATACAGTTCGTACGAGCTTGAAGTTTTGGCGATCGTTAACGCCATGAAGAAGTGGAGAGTATACCTTCTTGGGAAACGATTTACAGTGGTCACTGATTGCAACGCTTTTGCAATGACAATTAAAAAGGACGACCTGCCACCAAGAGTTGCCAGATGGGCAATGGCACTGCAAGAGTTCGAGTTTAGAGTGGAGCATAGGGCAGGAACAAAGATGAGGCACGTGGATGCTTTGAGCCGTTTGTCGTGCTTACTAATTACAGATTCCACAAAGTCACGATTAGTAGAGGCGCAGAATAACGACAAGTGGATCAAGGCCGTAAAAGCAGTTTTAACCAGCCACGACGTTTACGAAGATTATTATTTGAAAATCAATATCCTGTACAAAGACGTAGTACACGAACTTTTAGTAGTTCCCGACTTGATGGAAGAAGAAATAATTGGCATAGCACATAAGGAGGGTCATTTCGGATACAAAAAGACTCGAGATATATTGGAGAGGTCATACTACATCCCAGGAATTCAGCAGAAGGTAGAGCGAGTAGTTAAAGGATGCGTAGAATGCCTAATCATAGACTCCAAACGAGGCAAAAAGGAGGGGCTACTTTCACCAATCGACAAAGCTCAAGAGCCGCTGGGAACCTACCACATCGACCATGTTGGTCCACTTACCGACACGAAGAAGAAGTACAACCACATAGTGACGATTGTGGATGGATTTTCCAAGTTTGTTTGGCTTTATCCTACGAAGTCGACGGGAACTGAAGAAGTTTTGGAAAAACTCGAGAAGCAAGCAGCAGTATTCGGCAACCCTCGCCGAATAGTAACCGACAGAGGAACTGCATTCACTTCGGGATTATTCAAGGAATACTGCAGTCGCAAAGAAATTCAGTTGCTGCACATCACCACAGGCATGCCAAGAGTTAACGGGCAGGTGGAAAGAATACACAAGATCGTAGTTCCGATGCTGAGCAAGATGTGTCAAGACAATCCAGGAAATTGGTATCGCCATGTAGACAGAGTACATCAAATACTGAACGATACTTCACCTCGAACAACTAAGTATAGTCCATTTCAAATTTTGACAGGGTTAAGGATGAGAAAGAAAGACGACGAGCTCAAGAAAGTTTTTGAAGACCTAGACATAGAAGCAATAAATGAAGAGCGAGAGGAGATAAGAAAGAAAGCGCAGGAAAATATTGAAATAGTTCAGAAAGAAAACAGAAATAACTTTAACGAAAAGAGGAAGCCTGAAACAGAGTATGCTGTAGGAGAATTGGTTGCCATAAAGAGAACGCAGTGTCACACACACATATGTAAATGTGGTATGCAATATACACATGTATGTGCGTATATGGATAAATTTGTCAGGAGTCTGTCAGGCGGGTGGTTAGCGCGGATTAGGGTGAATAAAACGTATTGTCGTAATTAGGAAATACTTTAATTAATTAATTGAAGGTTAAGAAATACAATGTTGATTATTTAATAATGGTTTTGGATGTAGAACCTTATTTTTAAGTAGACGCGTTCTCGTTGTTGCCGCTCGTTGCAACCGCAGTCTGCTCTCTTCTGTAGTTTTCTCTCGACTACTTTTCGCACTCTCTCATGACTCTGATCGTGCTCTTTCCAACACCCCATTTGTGTAAGAAGGATGCCACCGGGTTGAGCTTTTGCAAGATGGAATTACGAACTGGTTCGTGACAGCTCGGCCAATCCTGTGTTCGGATCGTCCTCGATTCGGTCATCTTCGTCTTCAGATACGTCCAGCTCAGGAATACTAGAACACCACGATTTCATCTTGTCGGAGGAGAACACAGAACAGTATTTGCGTCCTGTAATCTGCATTCCAGGAATATCTTCGATGACATAGCGATCGTTTCCAAGGACCTTAACAACTTGGTAGGGACCTCGGTAACGTGGTTCTTGCTTGCGGGACTCGCCTGTTGTAGCCGGTTCATTTTCAATGACTACAAGATCACCTGTGGAATAGATAGAAGGGTTAGAATGTTTAGAGTCGAATCTTTGCTTCCATTTGGCTCGTTCGCAAGCGATGTTAGCGACAGCTTGGCTTCGATTGTCCATGACAGAGTTCTTCTTATCAGCTGCCGTTAGATGATTCTGCACGACATCGACAGCATTAAAGTTGAAGACGAGATCAATGGGACTAAATCCTGACGTGTCATTCTTTTATGAGTTTACACTCCATTGAAGATTTTGCAATGTTAAGTCCCAATCCTTCGGGTTGTCATTCATGGTTCGTAGATAGTTAAGGATGGTTTGGTTTGCTCGCTCTACTTGACCATTCGCGCGAGGAGTGCGTACAGCATTCTTAATATGTTGAATATGGTTAAGTTTACAGTAATCTACAAACTGTTTTGAGGTAAACGCTGTTCCGCGGTCAGATATAATAATGCTTGTCAAACCAAAATAACTTGATACTTCATTGAGAATGTTCAGTACTGGTGAGGTTTTTGTGCTTTTGACTGCTTTTACGATTAGAAACTTCCTAAATGGATCGGATATAGCTAGTACATGAGTATTTCCTCGTTTGCTGCGAATGAAGGGTCCCAGGTGGTCCACGTGAAGTCTGCGAAATGGTATTGGATCCGTGTCATTATAATGCATACATCCTTCGGGCTTTCCTCCTTTTGACTTGTAATAGCAGCATTCAATACAGGAAGATATGTAATCTTTAACATATTTTCGCATTTTGGAAACCATTTTTTACTATGCGCCACCTTACTGCCTTTGGTACGACAAACCCTTTCCCATTTTCAACCGTACGATATAATCGGTGATTTTCAAAGACGTAATAAGCTTGAAGCTGTTTTAACGAATCTGAAGGAATTTGGCCTTTCAAAACTGCGATAATCTCGGCGAGTGCTTGGTCCTGTAGTTGCATAGTTAAAAGCCAGTCGTCAATATCAGTTATTACGGTGCGTACTATCTCATCTAAGGGTGTTTGTGTAGGTAAATCAGGAGCACGACTCAACGCATCAACGTGAGACATTTTGCTGCCATCCCGATGAATAAATTCACAGTCGTAGTCAAAAATTTTGATCCACCAACGTGCTACTTGCGGTATTAACTCTTTGATTTCTTTAACCTTGGCAATGACAGAGCAATCGGTAACGAGTCGGAAGGGCTTTCCTAGAATGTACACTCTGAATCTTTGAAGCGTCTCAACTACGGCTAATGTCTCGAGTTCCTAGCTGTGGTATTTACTTTCAGCTGGTGTACAATGCCGACTAAAATAGCATACTGGTCGCCAATCCTTTTTATCGGAAGACTGTAAAAGAACTCCAGCTATGCCCACAGCACTGGCGTCGGTGTGGGCCTCGTGGTACTCAGAAAAATCGTATAATTCGAGAACTGGTACGGAACATAATTTTTCGATAAGCTCGTTGAAGGCTACTTGTTGAACGTCTGTCCAATTAAAGGTTGCTTGTTCGGTTTTACGCAAGAGAAGGGTAAGAGGCCTAGAAATTAGGGAATAATTTTCTACGAATTTTCGAAAGAATCCCGTGAGGCCAAAAAATCGCCTAACCTCTTTTACATTTGTCGGAACCTTAAAATTTCGGATGGCACTAACTTTATTTTCCCCAGGAGTTATTCCATTTTTATTTATGATGTGACCAAGGAAAGTTATCTCCGATTGAAGAAACTTACATTTGTCAAACCGTAAAATTAGGCCGCTTTCCTTAAGAATTTTAAAGAATTTTTCGAGTCGTTGAATACCTTCATTGAAAGTTTTGCTTGGAGTTATTACATCATCCAAATAGGCGAGTACTTCACCTGGTTCCATACGCTTGATGATTTTATTCATAACGGCTTGAAAGACTGCTGGAGCATTGACCAGACCAAATGGCATTCTGTTATACTCGTAGTGGCCATCGGAAGTAACGAATGCAGTGTACTGCTTGGATGACTCACTTAACTCGATTTTATGATAGCCCATGCGTAAATCCAATTGCGTGAAATATGCGTTCCCTGCTAGCTGGGCAAACTGTTCTTCTAGATTTGGCATAGGGAATGGAATTTTAAGCGTGATACTGTTAAGGCGACGGTAGTCAACGCAAAGACGATGTTCTCCATTCTTTTTTTCGGCGATGACAATTCCTGAGGCATATGGCAAATTCGAGGGGCGAATAATATCACACTCAAGCAGTTCAGATATCATATTGGCGACTACAGGTCTGAGTGCGAAGGGTGTACGATATCGTTTGGTATAACATGGAATGTCCGACGTTAAAGTTATTTCCATTTTTTGTTAACGAGCATTTACCGAGTTCATTTACTGTGTTCGCAAAGCAAGAAGAATTATCCGATACGACGCTTTCTACGATTTTCTTTTCAGCCAATGGGTCTTCACTAGATTGAATTTTACGAATATTCTCGACAAAGCATTCGTTGCCGTGAATAATAAATTTATTTTCGTCGCGGCACAGTATACCCTTTCCTAAAAGTACATTTTCGGTAATTAAGTCTGTTTCGAGGAGGCATTAATTTATGCCACCTTTTTGCGAATAATTTAACAACAAAAAAACTATGCGGTGCCGGAACGGTGTGAAAAAGAAAAGCCGAGAAGTTCGATTACAAAATGCGAATTTATTGTTTGCTGCGAGAGCGAAGCGACTGCTCTCAACAGCGATTACGAAGAAGTGCGAAAGGTGCGAGTGCGCAGGCCCGAGATCAGCGATTGCATTCGCTTATCTAAGCTTCTCTGCACATCCACGCATAGATAATAGATAACTCGAAAGCTTTGTTTACATTGTTGTTGTCAGTGATGCTGACCAAATAACAAACAATAGGTGATTTTAACATGACTTTTGCGACTGCTCCCGACATGCTCCCCCCGTTGGAAGAGACATGCTTCCAAGTGAAGTGGTTTCCAGGGGCAGTGCTGCTAACTTCCTCGTTGCCCGCTTGCATAGCCCAGAGTCGGTTCGGATGACTGCAACTCGGCTGACGCCGTCCTCTTCGGAGGCAGTGCTCTCAATTTTGCCAAGGCGCCAACGCAAGGGGGGTATGTTGTCCTCCTTGATCAGAACCATGCTGCCTGGCTGTATGCTGCTCTCGGGAGAACGCCATTTGCTCCGTTCCTGCAGCAGCGAAAGGTAGTCGGTGCTCCATTTGCGCCAGAACATTTGCTGCATTTGGCACACACGCTGCCATCGGCTCAAACGATCGATGTTCAGATGGGTGACATCAGGCTCATCCATTGAGGTAAATGTGGACCCAATGAGAAAGTGTTCAGGCGTAAGAACGTTAATGTCATCTGGGTCTTCTGAAATGGGACAGAGCGGCCGTGAGTTTAGCATTGCGGATATTTCACACACGAGAGTGCGCAGTTCATGAAATGTGAGAATCGACTTTCCAACGACGCGGATAAAATGAAACTTTGCGGATTTGACCGCGGCCTCCCACAAGCCACCAAAGTGCGGGGAACGAGGTGGGATGAAATTCCACCGGATTTCCATCGAAGTAAGGGCACCCCATAGTGCGTTGGTTTGAGGATCGCTTAAGAACAGCTGTCGAAGCTCAATCAGCTCGTTTTTGGCTCCCACGAAGTTGGTTGCATTGTCCGACCAAATCGTTTGAGGCTTTCCCCTCAGGCTTATAAATCGCTTTAGGGCTGCGATAAAGGATTGCGTTGAAAGGTCCTCGACTACTTCCAAGTGCGTAGCTTTGGTGACGAAGCAAATGAATATGGCTATGTAGCATTTCGTCGGAGGCTTGTTTCTGACCTCTGACTTCGAATAAAAGGGCCCACAAAAGTCCACTCCAGAGATGACAAATGGGCGATTCGGATGAACGCGGTCTTCCGGGAGCGGTGCCATGATATGCTCGACTAGCTTGGGCTTCAATCTGAAGCATTGAATGCACTTGTTGATGACAGAAGAAACCGTTTTTCGCCCTCCAATGGGCCAGAATCTTTGCCGTAAAGCGGCCAACAAGCTCTGTGCTCCTGCATGAAGGAACTTGCGATGAAAGTGATCTATAATAGCTGAGGTTATAGGATGAAATTTGGGAAGTATCATAGGGTGCTTGGCATCGAAATCCAGCTGCGAATTATGAAGGCGTCCGCCGACGCGCATAAGACCTCCAGCATCTACAAATGGGTTTAATGAGAGAAGTTTGCTCCTCGGCGACAGCTTCATCTTCGAAGTTAGGGCCTTGTGATCCTCGGCGTAGTGCACGCGCTGAATCCCTCTAACTAGTAGATGCGTACCGCCTTTAATTTCCTCGACTGTAAGCGCTCCCTTCTGCCGTACTTGATCCTTGGTGCGAGTTTGAAGGAACCGGTATATGTACCCGAAGCATTCTCCCAAACGAATTTTTGAACTTGCAACTATGTGAGATATCCATTTCCTGCGACAGCACCAATGCGCTGCGCCGACGCTCAGGAAGCTCCTCGACTGGGGGTGCGCTATCAGGCCACATAGAAGCATCCGCGATTAGGAACTCCGGTCCTTGTCTCCAAAGATTCGATCCCACAAGCTCAAGAGGTGTACATCCACGGGATAATATATCTGCCGGATTTTGTCGTGACGGTACGTGCCTCCAAGTCATTCCCTTAGTTCGCTCCTGTATCTGTGAGATCCTGTTCGAGACGAAAATGTTAAAGTCTGACGGAGGTTGACGGATCCAAGCCAAAACTATTGTAGAATCTGACCAACAATGAAAGCTGCAGGATACAGGCACAATTTGCGCTACTTGAGAGACAAGCTCGGATAATAAAAGTGCTGCAGATAATTCTAGCTTCGGAATAGTGAGGGTCTTCAAGGGAGCAACTCTTGACTTCGAGCAAAGAAGATTCGACGACCATATCCCTTGATTCTCTGAGCGAACATAAATACAAGCACCGTAGGCGTTCATGCTTGCATCGCAAAATCCATGTATTTCGCAGGATGAGTTATGCTGTAGAACAAAGCGTGGAAACTTCAAGCAAGCAACTGTGGCGATTTGTGACATGTGTTCTAACCAAGCGGAGTGTAACGATTGCGACAGGGACTCATCCCAGTCAAGCTTATCCTTCCATAAGACTTGCATGAAAATCTTAAGCTTGGTTATGATCGGGGCTATTAATCCAAGGGGATCGTAAAACCTAGCGATAGCAGACAGAATGCTGCGTTTAGTTGCGGGCTTATCTGTCCATTCGCTTGAGAAACTGAAGAGCAAATTGTCCGATAATGTGTCCCAAGACAAACCCAACGCCTTTGTAACATCAGTTCCGTCATGGAACTTTGAAGTCTTCTCCCGATCTGACTCATCCACTCCTTCTAGCGCCGCAGGCTCGTTGGAACACCATTTACGAATTGGGAAATGTCCTCTTTCAAGAGCTCCTTAATTTGGTGCCGAATTTCAACGACCTCCTCGATGGTGTCTCCTCCTGAAATTAGATCATCTACGTAGAAGTTTGTGCGTATGATCTTGGCTGCTAATGGAAACTCTGCTTCTTCATCGTATGATAGCTGCTGCATTGCACGAATTGCCAAAAGGCAGCAGGCTTGGTGCCGTAGGTTACGGTGTCAAGCGAGTACACTTGAACCTCGTCTTCTGGCCTATCACGCCATAAAATACATTGAAGAAACTGGTGGGGATGCGTTATCCGAACGCAACGATACATTTTGCAGATATCTCCGCACAAAGCGACCTTAAAAATCGAAATCGAAGCAGGGTAATGAAGATTTTTGGCTGAATGGAGGACCAGCGTTCAACAAATCATTCAGAGAGTATCCCGAAGTGGACTTCGCTGAACCGTCGAAAACAACTCGCAACTTCGTAGTTGTGCTTTCCAATTTTGGACGCAGTGGTGAGGCAGATAATATTGATGAGTTGCAGCATTTTTAGCTGCTAAAGACATGTGGCCAAGGCTGAGATATTCCTCCATGAAGGCTTTGTACTGCGACTTCAGATCTAAATTCCTAGCTAATGTAGCCTCAAGTGCTTTAAACCGATGGAGCGCACGATCGTATGAATTTCCTAGAGCATCGAAACTAGTTTTGGCAGGAAGCAGTACCGAATACCGTATTCGGTTTTTACTGGCGACAAGGCTACAGGTGGTGTTTTAGACAAGGCTACAGAGACGTGAGAAGAGCCTTGCGGGGGTATTTCAGGAGCAGGCTGGGCAATGGCTGCAATGGGATTTGATTCCATATGAAGAAGAGAATGATGCTTCTGGTGGCAGTGCCTACAGTTGCCAGACTTGCATTGCTGTAGGCCATGTCCCTTTCGTAGACAATTAAGACAGAGATGTAACCTTTTGCCTCTTTGTACCGCTGAGTGGGGATAATCCTAAAAACTGTGGGCATTTTGTCAAATAATGATCCTTCGACTCGCAGAGGGTACAGGATGGCATAGCTGACGATGAAGCAATGAGGGTGCTACGATGAAATTTGCTAGCTACTTTTCCGACCTGTTTGCTAGGTGTTTGTTGAACCATAGCGTATTCCAAATTTTCCATCATGCGTCATCTAAGGTCCAAAATGATGAAAATTTGTCCCAATTTGGCAGCTCCTTAGCAGGCAACCCTTCTTCCCACCTCTCCTGGGTCTGATGGTCCAGTTTCGAAACGATGAGGTGGATTAAAAAGCCGTCATAAATCTCCTGCGTAGAGGCTATAGTAGCCAGGGCGCGCAAATGTGAATTTGCCTTGTCGCTCAACTGCCGCAGACTACTTGCAGATCCCTTCTCCACACCTGGTAGCTTGAACAATGACCGAACGTGTGCCTGAAAGTGTAGTAATTTATTATCGAATCTTGAGGTTAATAATTCCAAAGCCCTGTCATAATTATTTTCCGTGGGCTCCAGGGAACGAATGGCTTCCAAAGCTATGCCGTCCAAGCACGCACGAAGATGCTGAAATTTTTCCACCTTTGTTAGTTCTTCGTTGTTTCCTACTACCGTGTTGAACATTGCGTAAAAATCCGGCCAGTCGATATATGCTCCGCCAAATCGCGGAAGCTGGAACTCCGGTAGCCTGGTGGGCCTTGAAATGCACTTGAACGCCGCACTATGGCCACCGAGGATGCCATGCAATTCAGTTGAATTTGCCAACGATTTTCTCTTCTCGCCACTGAGATGGCGGCATATTTTTCCTTTGGTTTCACAATATGCTGTGGTAAAGGTGATACGCGCATCTGATTCCAGCTCCTCGATCACGAGCCGTTCGAGGTTAAGTTGAGAGCTATCGAAGTCAGAGTTCATTCGCTCGACTAAATCCAACCGCACCTGCAGCTCACTTTCGTCGAATTTGGCCAACTGCTGCTCCGTCAAAAATGAATTTAATGCTGCAAGCTGGCGTACCATGGAGTTTGCCTTTGCCCGATAAAACTCCTCTCCAACTGGTACATGTGGCACGAGCTCAGGCGTTGGCGCAATATTTTTTGCCATTTTTAATTTTTATTTGTTGTTTATAGGGTATACGTTAGTCACTGCACGAATGCTTCGATGCACTCTGCAGTCAGACCAGCGAAAATCAAAGACAGAATTCGAGGTTAGAAACAAAACCAACAACAAAGGGCAATAGCCTTCGCTTGGCAACCGAAAAAATATATAATCCGCGGCGATATGCAAAAGGTTCAAACTGTACAGCAGCCGATTGTAACTGTACAATGTATGTAGATATGTATATGCGAATACCGTGTAAGGCGATGCGAATAAGTTTGTGTGTGTGTGGCCCTTAACACCGACGCGTGTTAAAGGCGCTTAGAATTATTAAAACGATATTTAATAATTGCTTAACTTTAACACACGTTCACGGATCACGTCGGGGTCACCAATGTTTCGAGGAGGCATTAATTTATGCCACCTTTTTGCGAATAATTTAACAACAAAAAAACTATGCGGTGCCGGAACGGTGTGAAAAAGAAAAGCCGAGAAGTTCGATTACAAAATGCGACTTTATTGTTTGCTGCGAGAGCGAAGCGACTGCTCTCAACAGCGATTACGAAGAAGTGCGAAAGGTGCGAGTGCGCAGGCCCGAGATCAGCGATTGCATTCGCTTATCTAAGCTTCTCTGCACATCCACGCATAGATAATAGATAACTCGAAAGCTTTGTTTACATTGTTGTTGTCAGTGATGCTGACCAAATAACAAACAATAGGTGATTTTAACATGACTTTTGCGACTGCTCCCGACAAAGTCATCTTTTACAACTAGTGTTTCTACTTCAAACGCGATTTCATCGATGAGGATTTTTGCAAAGAGTTTTTGGGTGCAGAGAACTTTTCCGACACCGAAGCCGTTTAATGTAACTGTACAACGTTGGGATACACCTATAGTTTCTGCGAATGATTGACGTATTAAGGTACGTGTACTTCCTGGGTCTACAAATGCATAAGTACAGTTCCCGTTAACCGAAATTGTTTTGCAAATGTCCGAATAAACATCAGTATCGATTTTATTAACCTTTGGTTTTTCGGGACAATTGGCTGAGTCGTGTGTGGTGCGATTGCAGTGACTGCAACGCGGTTTACGCTGAGGCTCAGGACATTTTGACGAATAGTGTCCATACTTATGGCAATTATAACATTTAACAGAGACTTCGACTTTATCGTTAAATGGACGTTTTGTAAATGCTTGCACGTTCTTTTTTTGAGCGTTCGAATCACATTTGCTATGCATATGAAAATTATTGTGTTTAATTTCGTTATGTGCGGAATAGGCAAGAATATCTCTTAAAAGGTCGTTACATGATGCATAATTATTGGATATCTTCCTTTTAAGATCGTAGTCGTTGATGCCGTTAATGATGTGAGTAGAAATTGCTGAATCAGATAACTCACCCGTTTTACCAATGGCTAGCATTTTATAGAAATAGTCTTGCGGCAATTCAGAGATGTCCCTGCGGATTTTTGACATTTTAAGATGAACGTCTGCAGGATTATTGAGGCATGGAAAATCGTTGAGGAACTCAGATGTGAACTCTGGCCATGTTTGAAAGACTTGTTCCGTTGAGTCTGCCCAGTAGCGCGATGCACCGAGCATCTTTTTTTGAACTGCAAATATAAGTTTACGATCATCCCAACAATAAGAGGCTCGAAGAGAGTTAACACGTCTGATAAATTGATGTGAACTTAAGGACTTGGCGGATGATGGGTTAAATTCCGGAAGTAAAGCTACGATTTCGCTGATGTTTCCGTAAGACTTGTTGGTATTTTCAAATCCCATTTGGTAGCGGTTATCCAAGTAATTACTAGGCGGAATCGAAGTATACGGATTCTCGTTATATATCGGTCGATGCTGCGATTGTGTACTATACTGGCCAAGGTGTGGTTGTGTATAGGTACCGAAAGACGCAGTTGCATAGCCGTGTCCCAGATGAGCGTTTGAAAGAGGAGCGTTTACATTTTGCTGTGCCAAAGAAATGTGTACGTGCGGATTAATAAAATTCTGCGGTATTGATGAGGAGCTTTCGTGCTGCGGAACGATAATATGTTGCTGACATGTAGCAACATTACCCTGCTGCTGTGGCATAGCAAAATTAACATGTTGCTGAGGCGTAGCCACATTTCTGAGTTGCCGGTACGTAGCGATGTTATCGAGCTGCTGTGAAGTAGAAGCCAAAATTTGTTGCTGAGACGTAGCAACATTTCTGAGTTGCAGGTACGTGGCGATGTTATCGAGCTGCTGTGAAGTAGCAGCCAAATTATCATTTCCGTGTTGCTGAAGCGTACCAATGTTATCGTGCTGCTGTGAAGTAGCAGCCAACACATGTTGCTGAAACGTAGCAACACTTCCGAGTTGCTGATGTGTAGCAACATTTACGTTTGGATCGATCGTTACTTTTCGTAGATCCCGTTGAGACACGTTTGGCAAACAATTTTTAACATGTTCGCTGGCATGTTGGTGCACGTTGTTTTCGTCATTCTCTCTAGACTCTGACATTATTTCGTTTGTCCCTTGAGGATTTTCGATTGGTGATGAAATTCCACTCGGATGAAAAGATCTCTCGCGTAGATCGCGCAATGATTTTTCTAATTCGTCAATTTTTTTCTGCATCGACTGATTCTCAGCACTCGCGTATTCATCGTCACTGTTTTGAGTATTTAGTCTTTTTAAAAAGTCTTCGTGATTTCCCGAGGTCGATAGTAGATAAGTGCTCTGCACTTATTTTGTAGTTCTTTCTTTGTGATATAGTTCTTCTTTGGCATTGTCGCTGTTTTCGTTAATTTTTGATTTCACTTATTGCGCACTATATCCCACTTCTGAGAGTGTCACACAAACATATGTAAGTGTGGTATGCAATATACACATGTATGTGCGAATATGGATAAATTTGTCAGGAGTCTGTCAGGCGGGTGGGTAGCGCTTCACTATGGTGAATAAAACGTATTGTCGTAATTAGGAAATACTTTAATTTATTAATTGAAGGTTAAGAAATACAATGTTGATTATTCAATAATGGCTTTGGATGTAGATAGTTATTTTTAAGTAGACGCGTTCTCGTTGTTGCCGCTCCTTGCAACCGCAGTCTGCTCTCTTCTGTAGTTTTCTCTCGATTACTTTTCGCACTGTCTCATGACTCTGATCGTGCACTTTCCAACACCCCATTTGTGTAAGAAGGATGCCACCGGGTTGAGCTTTTGCAAGATGGAATTACGAACTGGTTCGTGACAGCAGTATGGAACTGGAATGAAACTTCGTCCAAAATTTTTTGGGCCATACAAGGTAACAAAGAAGTTTAATCACGGTCGCTATGACGTTCAGAAAGAAGGTAATCAGGAGGGACCAAAACACACTACAACGGCAGCCGAGTATATGAAGAAATAGGGGCATTCAGGGGCGAATGAAGATTCAGGATGGCCGATTGTGAGATAGGGGTGTAGCGGGGTATTTAGCAGACCAGATAATTTCAGAATAGGGACACACTGGTTGCTATTTCACCATATAAATCTTTATTGCATCAGCCAATTTGGCATATCCCTCCATCCCGCTTTAGAATAAGATAACTATAGTCATCACTCTTTTTCTGATTGTAATCATGCATCCGAAGTTACACGTAGAAATCAGTCGCTGTGAGAATTTGGCCGAGAAAGACGTGTGATCTCCATTGAGTGCGAAAGTCGAAGTTATAAATCTCTGTGTTAAATTAAATAATCTTAAATCATAACTTGTGAACTTTAACCGATATAAATAAAATAATTAATTTGTAATTCCCCTACACTATTAAATAAGGGACATTTATTTAATACTATATTTAACTTAATTAAAAGAGACAAATTATATTTGAGGCTGATGTTGCTGATCAAGAATATATATACTTTATGGGATTCGGAGACGCCTCCTTCACTGCGTTGCAAGCATCATGGCAAAATTATAATACCCTCTGCAAGGGTATACAGAAACATTTTAAAATTGAGTTTTTTTTAACCACTTTTTGGGTTTCCTGCTAGTTTGGCGGAGAACAGGAAACAAAGAGTTAGGTTTCCCGCGCCTAAACCTAAACGCTTAGACGAGTAAAGTTATGGAAACGTGCAATATGTCGTTGGAAAGGAATATATTCACTTTGCCTCAACATAATTTATCTAAATATAGTAATTAGAAAATTATATTTAAAAACATTTTTATACCCGGTACCCATAGGGTACAAGGGTATTATAAGTTAGTGCCAATCGAGAATGTATGTAACAGGCAGAAGGAGGCATCTCCGACCCCATAAAGTATATATATTCTTGATCAGCATCACCAGCCGAGTCGATTTAGCCATGTCCGTCTGTCCGTCTGTCCGTCCGTCCGTGTAAGATTACAGATCTCAGAGACTATAAGAGCTAGAGTTACCAAATTTGGTGACAACATTGGAATCTGTTGCACGCAGATCAAGTTTATTTTAAAATTTGGCCACGCCCACTTCCGCCCCCGAAAATAATAAAAAACTGTATATTAGCCATACGCGTGATTTTCGACTTAAAGTAAATAAATAGACTTAATAAGTAGGCGATTGCGGACGTGCTCTGCAAATTTGAGTAAAATCGGATGATAAACATGGAAGTTATTAAACAATAAATGCTTTCACATTCTCTCGCTCTATCGCACTGCTTAGGAATAATTTCGCGTGTCTGAGCACTTAGCTTTTGGGTGGCAGTAGCGAAAAAAAGTGTTGCGTGCTTTCGAGCGGAGTATTAATTCGTAATGCAGCTGCGTACAGCTGCAGAATTAGTCTTTTTTGAACGTTGCTCAACATGTTTTTAGTAACATTTGACTTTATTTGTCAACTTTTGTTTTTTCCATGTCCGTGTGATATTTAATTTCACGGGCAATACTTTGGGTACCGGGTATCTCACAGTCGGTCACTCGACTGTAGCTTTCTCACTTGTTTTTTTTTTTTTTCATTTGAGTTTTAAGCAAACACTTCTAATTTCAATCACCAACACTTCTTAACGAGGTACAAAATTGTATGACGATAATCGTTGTTCAGCTAAGATTAGTCTTAGTTTAGTTTTTTAAATATAAATAATAGCTAAGTTATATAGGAGTGACCTCTGGACATGGTATTGAGGTTACTAATTAACACTACAAATGGGAGACCTACATAGATATGCAATTTTTAAATCTTCTGATTTCAAACAAAGGCACCTCTTAACGAGATGAGTTAAAACTGACGATGGCACCTTCACTGAAGGTCCTTCAGCTTCTGTTATCATATTTTGTGACTATTAACCCTTTTGACCCCACTGTTGCCTGTAAGCAACTTTGAAGGCCTAAAAATCAAGATTCGTGCGGGTTTCGTTCGGGCCCGGGCCTTAGCAAAAAGGCCCGGCCCGTAAAAGCCCGAAATAGGCCCGTTAAAGCCCGAAAACAATTTTGATTTGTTCGCGCTACTTTTCTCGACAAATATTTGACCTATCTAGCAGCTCCTGGCACACATTTTTTAGAATTCTGGAAAAATGCAAGGGACTTAAAATACCTTACCAAATAAGCTCGGACCATTCTGGCTATTCCCGCCAGTTCGCCTAAGAGCGAAAGCCTTTTTTTAACATCGGGCCATGTTTTAAATACAAAACTGCTAAAAAGCACAAATTTAGAAAAAAATTTATTTTTAAATAAAAATATGACAGTTTTTTTTATGAAATACATATCAACATTCATGTAAATTCCTTATATGTGTAAATATTCCTTATATGTGTAAATAAATTTCGTGCCGGGCCGGGCCGGGCCCGGGCCTTGGTAAAAGAGTTTCGTGTTGGGCCGGGCCGGGCCTCTCAAAAATGAATTCGTGTTCGTGAGGGACCGGGCCTCAAAATACAGACCCGCGCCCACCTCTGGTTTAGAGTATAACCATCGGCGGTCAATTCACTTTGCTTCGCTATTTCCTTATTTAAGTTGTATATTGCGATGTTTGTGGTAGATATTGATTTAGAGATATTGAAATAAATGATTAGCTGCCTCACTCATATGTTCTGCGAAATGATACACGACAAGTTTTATATTTATATTCAATGATTGCTTTTATATTGTTTGATTTATATTTCCTTATTTCACTGCACACAACCTGCCACTTACACTTTGAGGAAAGAATATAAAAAAATAGTGCGACCAACGTTCACTTAAGGGATAATGCTAATTTTAGCTGAGTACATAACATTACAGTGATGAGGGATTAGCTATGTATGTTATGTTCAACACGCCCCACTATGGGGCGAAAATGGCAAAACAGCGACTTAAATCAGCGGTAAAGCAAAAAAACTTGTATGAGGTATTGTTAGAAGTAATAAAGTTAGTAAAAAAACATCATAAGATGAAATTATTTAGTGAAAATTTTTTTTTTTACACTAAAAAATATTTTATTTTTTATGTTTTTTTGCCATAACTAAATTATTTATTCTTAGATCATGTTCTAACTTTAACATTATTTTTTTTAGATTTAATTTCATTAAAAAAAAAAAAACTTCAAAATCGGTGGACTATATCTTATAGCTCCCATAGGAATGATCTAAAAATTCAAGGAAAAAAAAATTATAACTTCGTTGTATTTCAACATATTTATCAACTCCGAGACATAGCCATTTTTTACTATTATAGAATTACGGTTTTAATTTTATTAGGTTCGGACAACTATATAATATAGCTGTCATAGGAATAATAGGGCCAAACTTCCATATTTCTAACTTTTTTCAATAAAATTGTCTAGAATCTCGAATAGTTTTTAAATTTAAAATAATGTTTTAGGTTCTAGTTAAATTCTAGTTCATTTAGCCAATAATATAACCATATTATACACCCAACATTTTTATATACATTTATTCATCATAATTATATTCACTATCACTTTCCGAATAATCAAACATATTTTCATACTCGTGCTGTTCTTTAGGAGTACTTTTTAACAGATCAGGATCCGCCTTCGGCATTCTAAGTATTTGTTTTGAGGACTCTTAAAAAGTTTAAAATTAAAGGATCTGAGCTAATCAGCAATCTATTTAAACCATCCATATTTGAGTTCAGTCGACTGCACTTTCCTCAAAATGTTTGAAGTCCTTGTTTCGTGCTTTCTGGACTATTGTTCAGTTGGTGGAAGTGCGACTTAAATTATTTCTGGGTCAAGAATATAAAATTTTATAAGAAAACTCAACCAAAAGCTCATGCCGCCAACCAAAACAAAGTTATTTGCAAACACCTCATTAGCCGCCTATACTAGGGATTCGTATTGTAAGTGCGCTCTACGGAACCAGGGCTGTCGAGAATTAAATTTTGTAAAATATCTTCGCTAACTAAAAGAGGATTTTCTCAGAAAAGGCACAAAAGGGCAGGCTAATTTTTTTATGACTTTAAGTTTAATATTTAAATTTTTTTTTTAAAAGTAGTTTAACAACTGAACTCGACGGCGTTCACTACTTTATGTCCAACAATAACAAAAAAAAAACAGTATTTTTTAGTATTTATTAAAAAAAAATAATAACGAGAAAAAAAGCTAACTTCGGTAAACCGAAGTTTGTATACCCTTGCAGTCTGCAATTGGATCATTAAATATCGATCCATGTAAAAAAAAAATGTCAAATTATGTAAATTTTGTAAATTTTACATTTTACATGTAGAATTTTAAATTTTCATATAAATCGACCGATCCCTTCTATGGCAGCTATATGATATAATTGTCCGATCTTAATGAAATTAAATCCGTTATTCTAGAACTATAAAAGACAACTAAATCTCGAAATTTATAGAAATTCGTTGAAAAACAGAAAAGTTAAAATTTTTTTTACATTAATTTCGCCATCATTCCTATGGCAGCTATAGGATATAGTAGTCCGATTTCGGCCGTTCCGACATATATTTTGCGTGCTAAAGAAATAAGACTATGCTGAAAATTTCAGCCCGATAGCTCAAAAACTGAGAGACTAGTTCGCGTAGAAACCGACAGACGGACAGACAGACGGACAGACAGACAGACGGACATGGCTAGATCGACTCCGCTGGTGATGCTGATCAAGAATATATTTAATAAGTAGGCAATCGGGGACGTGTTCTGAAAATTTGAGTAAAATCGGATGATAAACATATAAGTTATTAAACAATAAAGTTTCTGAGAAAGAGAGGGAGAGAGCGCACTGCTTAGGAATAATTTCGCGTGTCTGAGCACTTAGCTTTTGGGTGGCAGTAGCGAAAAAAAGTGTTGCGTGCTTTCGAGCGGAGTATTAATTCGTAATGCAGCTGCGTACAGCTGCAGAATTAGTCTTTTTTGAACGTTGCTCAACATGTTTTTAGTAACATTTGACTTTATTTGTCAACTTTTTGTTTTTTCATGTCCGTGTGATATTTAATTTCACGGGCAATACTTTGGGTACCGGGTATCTCACAGTCGGTCACTCGACTGTAGCTTTCTCACTTGTTCCTCTTAGTTCCACGAATCTTCCAGAAGGTAAGGGTTTTGTGAAGATATCAGCCAGCTGATTTTCTGAGGAAATATACTCAATGGAAATAATATTATTCTCTATTTGCTCTCTGGAAAAATGATACTTAATATCAATAATTTTTGACCTCTTGTGACAAGAGGGATTGCTGGCTATGCTAATACAGCCCTGCTTATCTTCAAATATTTTTATTTGCTTAACAAGTTTTATGTTTATGCTTTCTAACAGGGACTTAAGCCATAATGCTTCTCTTACGGGTTCAAACAAGGCCATGTATTCTGCTTCAGTGGATGAAGCTGCTACAGAACTCTGCCTCTTTGCATTCCAACAAAATAAATTTGAGTTAAACATCTAT
Source organism: Drosophila triauraria (assembly GCA_014170255.2). NCBI lineage: Eukaryota > Metazoa > Arthropoda > Insecta > Diptera > Drosophilidae > Drosophila > Drosophila triauraria. The sequence goes on from JABJVT010000008.1 coordinate 14,599,327, forward strand.
ATATATAAAAATGAAACCCGTTTCGCGTTGTCATGGCAACACGTGCGAACGGCTGAACCGATTTCGATAATTCTTTTTTTAAATGTTCGTTGGAGTTCAAGGATGGTTTTACGGCGAGAAACATTCGAATAATTGCCGGAAAAACCCTTTAAACAGCCATGTTAGATTTGAGCCAGGCCTAGAGCTGAATTTTGCAAAATCTTAGTAGGCTACATTTAAAATTCAGTAGGAAAAATAATTATATTCAACGTATAAATGAAATTATTTAGTTTTCCGGCGCGCGTTGCTACGATAGCAACTAAAATACATTAACATATAGTCGGAATGTCCATGAAAGTCAAACGCAAGACGAACGTGCAGAAGAATGAATCGAGACGAACCCGTTTAGCACAGATTCGCTCTACACAAAGAGTACCAAGAACAGACTTGAATCGCGCTGCATTTGCATACAATTTCTCAACGTCCTACAAAGACCATAGCTGCGTTGTGATCGGTTCATTGTCTGTGGTATGTCAGCACTGCAATGCACTGAGTTTCGATTGAAGCTCCCGGCTTATGCTGCGCAGGTGGCAAGGTAAAATTGCCGGTTTTGACTCATCCACCAGAGCCATTGTATTCGCTTCTATATGGAAATACAAGCAAATCAAACCATTATTATTATTATTATTATTACTATGGCCTTATTGCACCGCGACCAGATGTTAGGTCTTTTGTGCCGGCCTGTAGGATTAAGGTAGAGCCTCTATTCCTAGGCTTCTGATAAAGGAGAGCACTTTGGCGAGGTCTATCTCTTCCCAAATCCTGTAGGGGATAAGTTCACCTCCTAGTTGTTGAAGTCGACGTCTGATTAGTGAGGGGCATTCACATAGAACATGTTCTGATGTTTCTGGCTCCAGCTCACAGAATCTACATGTGTCGATTTCTGAAAGTTTTAATTTCTTAAGGTGATACCTTAGGTTGCAGTGACCTGTTAGGTAGCCTGTTAGAGTGCGAATCTCACTCTTTTTTAGATTGATGATGCGTTTGGATCGCGACATCTGGGGGACGAGGAATTGTTTGGCTTGTCAAACCATATAACGGATGTTTTCAAATGACGTCATTTGGAGCAGAGGTTGTTCAACAACCAGGCTACAATCCGAGTTATAAGGTAATAGCGTCATTCTTTTATCAACATGAACAACTATAATTTTTCACGAAATTGCATCACAAAATTCAGCTTCAAGGGCAAATTCACCATCGAGCGGGCGCTTTGTTACCACCACCAAACAAAGATCATAAATTTCTTCAGATCTATTTCGTTGGTGATTCGGCAGTTGAACTTAATCAGCGTTGTGCAATTTTCACTGCAGCTAAACGTGAAATAATACAACAATTGCAAAATCTTCTTCATGAGTGTAATGAATTGGTCAGATTGTTCAAAACAGCTTTGGATACAATGCATTCTGACGACCACAAATTGTTGGCGAGAATGTGGAATCACGCGATATTGTTCTCAAGCGTCGGGATGATAGACAATTGCAACGCGTTTATGAGACTCATCGGTCATATGATGCACTTCAATATCCGTTGATGTTCTGTCGTGGAGAAGATGGCTATCACTTCAACATAAAGATGGTCAATCCAACGACAGGTTTGTTTAATCACTTCTTTTCATTCTGCACGTAAATTCGAATTCATATTACAGAAGAAGAAACGAATAAGAAAGTCAGCTCAATGAATTTTATGCATATCGATTGATGATTCGACTAGATGATGACAATCATCTGTTGCGATACCGCCGTTTGTTTCAGCAGTACTGTGTCGACATGTATGAAAAGTAGAAACGGAGCGTCTCAATTTCATTCGTTTCAATCAGTCAAAGTTATGATCTGACGAGTACATCCACTTGCGTGACGCCATCGCTACTGATGGACACGCGGCAAACATTGGTTGTTTGACTATTCTGCCAGCTACTTATGTTGGGAGCCCGCGCCATATGCATGAGTACGCTCAAGATGCTATGACGTACGTGCGGAATTACGGACGACCTGATTTATTTATTACGTTTACATGCAATCCGAAATGGCCCGAAATTACGAATTTGTTGCACCAAGGACAAACATCCTGCGATCGACATGACATCACTGCACGAGTATTCAAGCTAAAGGTGAATATTCTTATGGATTACATCGTTAAGCAGAAGGTTTTTGGCGTAGTTCGTTGTTGGATGTACTCGGTTAAGTGGCAGAAGCGTGGCTTACCACATGCGCACATTTTGCTTTGGATGTTCGACAAGATCCGACCAGAACATATTGATTCGATTATTTCTGCCGAAATACCAGATCCAGAAACTGATCCGGAGCTGCATTCCGTTGTGAAAACGAGTATGATCCATGGCCCTTGCGGAGTCCACAACCCAGAATCACCATGCATATAACGGAAATTGCACAAAACGATTTCCCCGTCCGTTGGTGGCTGAAACAATCAGTGGAAACGATGGATATCCATTGTATCGTCGATACCCGGAGATTATTCCAACTGATCTACCATTCCAATTCAAGGGGAGTCAGTTCCCCGTCCGATTGGCATTTGCGATGACAATCAACAAATCGCAAGGCCAATCGTTAGAAGTCTGCGGGATAAATCAAGAATTTCCCTGTTTTTCGCACGGCCAGCTGTACGTTGCATGTTCGCGTGTTGGTAGGCCGTCTTCATTGTTTGTTTTTGCGTCGGAAAATAAAACAAAAAACATAGTATATCATATCGCTCTATACTAAATAAAGAAATGCAGTGTTTGACTATTACCCTGGGGTTATATAATGGCGTCGAATTAGGGCGAGACAAAGTTCGCCGGGTCCGCTTGTACTTTTTTTTGTCATTTTCATTTCCTCCCCAATCTGACATAGCCAACAAATATATCTTCATAATTTAGATTTTTCTTAAAAATTAGCTTCATATTAATACTTTCTTTGAGATACCTTAAAACCCTTTTTAAACATTGCCATAGTTCTATATTATTTTTTTTAGTGGCAGTAGCTATATCAGGACGTGTACAAAGCATTATGTACATTAAGCTACCAATTAGATTGCGACAAGGAGCAGCATATTTGTCGTCTGAATTTAACATTTCATAATCTAGCTTCTCGGAAGCGGAGTATTTACAGATTTGCACTCTTTCATACTGAACTTACTTAAAACCTTTTTTATGTAAGCAGACTGGCTTAAAAATATCTGATCTTGGTCTATTTCTATTTTCATTCCAATAAAGTATCGTATTTCGCCCAAGTCAGTCATTCTAAATTTTCTCATTAGGTATTGTTTAAAATTTCCCAATACTTTTATGTCTGAGGTTGCTATAACTAAGTCGTCCACATATATCAACAGGTGTATTCTTTAATCCACATTCCTTTAATGCCTGCTCAAATACTTCAAACCAGCATCTAGCTGCTTGTTTGAGCCCATAAATTGCCTTGTTCAGTTTACATACATTTTCATAATTACAAACAATTCCTTGAGGAACTTTTATATATATTTCTTCTTTCAACGTACCATTAAGAAAAGCAGTTTTAACATCCATGTGATGTATTTTAAAATTGTATTGGTTAGCAATAGATAAAATAAAACGGAAACTAGAAATTCTAGCAACAGGGGCGAACGTTTCATCGTAATCTATTTGATATCTTTGTGTAAAACCGCGTGCAACTAATAGTGCTTTATATCTAACTAGATTTCAAATTTCATCATGTTTTAAAGTAAAAACCCATTTACAAACTACTATATTCTTATTTTGGGGTCTCTTAACAATAGTCCATGTCTTATTTAATTCATGAGCAGAAAGTTTGACCTTAATTGCTTCTTCCCATAAAAACTTATCTTCTCTACTCTGTATTTCATCATATGAATGAGGAACCTCGTTAAATATAGTATGAGCATTCATTAAAAAATTATTTAGGCTTATTTCATCTTCATTATAGGATATATGTGGTTTATTTTTCAATCTATTGCTTCTTCTAGTTACATCATTAGTAAGTGTAGTAGTAATTTAATTTTTTGACGTGATAACGTCTTATATAGATAGAGCAGGCTGCATGCACGCTCGAAAAAGCATGACTCATGTAGCGTTACCTCTGCCGCGACACAGGCAGAGCAAACGTGACGTGAGCAGCAGCAGCAGAGAAGAGAGAGAATGAGAGAGAGTGGTTAAAATTTAATGCTTTGCACTCTTCTGGCAACCGCAAGGGCAAAGCGGTGTATCTCCGTCTCGCTCTGCTCTCCCGCTTTGTCTATTTATAGCTCGAGCACTGACGCAGGCGAATGTGTGTATTTCAGTCTTTGACGTCGCCTTGTTATTTGCATGCGTGGTGAAGAGGTTAGAGTGTTCGAGTCTTAATCTCACGATCGCGGGTTCGAGTACCAGCCGCAGCAATTGTGTTTTCAAAATATATAAGTTGGCTTTTATAGACTTTCTATAATATTTATATCCATTTAACTTAACATATCAACAAACAGCCGGCACTTCCTAATCCCTCCTGAAACTGGCCATTTGCAGCCGGCACTGCCTGATCCTCTCCAGAAACTGGCCCTTTACAGCCGGCACTGCCTGATCCTCTCCAGAAACTGGCCATTTACAGCCGGCACTGCCTGATCCTCTCCAGAAACTGGCCATTTGCAGCCGGCACTGCCTGATCCTCTCCAGAAACTGGCCCTTTACAGCCGGCACTGCCTGATCCTCTCCAGAAACTGGCCATTTACAGCCGGCACTGCCTGATCCTCTCCAGAAACTGGCCATTTACAGCCGGCACTGCCTGATCCTCTCCAGAAACTGGCCACTTGCAGCCGGCACTGCCTGATCCTCTCCAGAAACTGTCCCTTTACAGCCGGCACTGCCTGATCCTCTCCAGAAACTGGCCATTTACAGCCTCTCTCTCAATTTTACATACTTATTGTACCGTGAACGTGTCAACGTCTTAAGTAAATGCTACCATTCCATCAGTATTTTCTTAAGACGTTGTCACGTTCAACGTCAGTAAACCGACTTTACAGACAACCAATTTTTTTTGACATTTTTCTAGGCTGCTTAACTTCCTTACTCTCATTCAGGAAACTGTCTTTATCGTTATCCTTAATTTCATTCAGGATCTCACGTTCAAAACATTCCATACTCTCATTCTGGAAATTTTTATTCTCATAACCCTTACTCTCATTCAGGGTCTCTTGTTCACAACATTCCATACTCTCATTCTGGAAATTATATTCAACACCTTTCTTACTTTCATTCAGGAGGTTACTTTACTCTCTTATATAGTTTTAATTGATTTATCGTCATACTTGCGTTATCTAATTTTATTGTGTACATACATAAGTAGTCGAACCAAATATTTTTAAATATTTTAAATATCTTAAACACATCCGATTTTTGGTTTATCAAGTAAGTAACACAATAATGAGTATAATGAAATGAAATTACATAGTAATTTCTTTTCGTCATTAGTTGTTGGTGTTATCGGACCACAGACATTAGAATGAATAACATAAAGCGCTCTATTTATATGCTCTTTATTTTTATAACTTTCAAATCGTAATCTGGCTTGTTTTGCATTCAAACAAGCTTCGCACATATCTTCGGTAGGATTAACACTATCAAGGTAGGACTAACACTATCACTAAATAAATTCTTTCTTTTTATACCCGGTACCAATAGGGTACAAGGGTATTATAAGTTAGTGCCAATCGAGAATTTATGTAACAGGCAGATGGAGGCATCTCCAACCCCATAAAGTATATATATTCTTGATCAGCATCACCAGCCGAGTCGATTTAGCCATGTCCGTCTGTCCGTCTGTCCGTCTGTCCGTCCGTCCGTCCGTCCGTCCGTCCGTCTGTCCGTCCGTGTGAAACAACAGATCTCAGAGACTATAAGAGCTAGAGTTACCAAATTTGGTGACAACATTGGAATCTATTGCACGCAGATCAAGTTTGTTTTAAAATTTGGCCACGCCCACTTCCGCCCCCGTAAATAATAAAAAACGGTATATTAGCTATAGGCGTGATTTTCGACCTAAAGTAAATATATGGACTTAATAAGTAGGCAATCGGAGACGTGTTTTGAAAATTTGAGTAAAATCGGATGATAAACAGAGAAGTTATTAAACAATAAAGTTTCTGAGAAAGAGAGGGAGGGAGCGCACTGCTTAGAATAATTTCGCGTCTGAGCACTTAGCTTTTGGGTGGCAGTAGCGAAAAAAGTGTTGCGTGCTTTCAAGCGGAGTATTATTCGCAATGCAGCTGCGTCCAGCTGCAGAATTAGTCTTTTGAACGTTGCTCAACATGTTTTTAGTAACATCTGACTTTATTTGTCAACTTTTTGTTTTTTCATGTCCGTGTAATATCTAATTTCACGGGCAATACTTTGGGTACCGGGTATCTCACAGTCGGTCACTCGACTGTAGCTTTCTCACTTGTTATTTCTAACATTTTCCCTTTGCTTACATGTCCCAACCTCTCATGCCATAATTTATATAAATTCTTGTTTTTAGTATTAACTTTATATGCTTTAAATTCAATAACTGGCTTATTGTACGCACCTGAGTTTTCACCAGTGATTTTACCTTTGGTCAACTTCCCTCCATTTTCGTCAAACACTACTGTCACTCCAGCCTCTTGTAGCCTTCTAACTGAGATCAGATTCTCTGGAACTTCTCCGCAGTAGAGTACATCTTCCAGCGTTTTTTATTTATTTATTTCTTAATATCCTAGTGCGATAAGGGTAAACTTATATTTATAGCACTAGTCAAAATTGAGTTTGTTTTAAATAATATTTCTTAATCTAACAATTTACTTATAAATATTTAACTGACATTTTGATTTCGTTACTTATTTCTATATTATTTTGTTTTGTTTTTATTGATTTTGTATTTTGGTTTTATACTTATATTATCTTTATTTCGTTTACTATTTTTGTTTATTCTATTTTAAATATTCTTTAATTTTTAATTTAAACTGAGTTGCGCACCTAATAATCTTTAAGTTATGTGGGAGGTTGTTCCAGAGGAGGATAGCATTGGTAAATAATTTTCTGATTGAGATTAGAGATTTATATCTTGGGCATATGAAACTATTGGTCCTTGTGGATGTTGCAGAGCAGAGCTTATTGTAGAGATACGGTGGTTGCCGAGTTGTAACAAAAATATGGAAATATATAAGAGTCCTATAATCTATCCACGAGGTCAAGCTTAAGTCAAGTAGTTTACTGGTCAAGTGGGATACATGGTCAAGTCGATCTAGTTTAAACACATATCTAACTATATAATTTAAGGCTACTGTCAACTTTTGCATATCTCTAGTGTCGCAGTGACCAAAGATCTCAGCCCCATTAAAAAGAGTGGGAATTAGAATGGCTTTTGATATAAGCATCCTGATTTGCTGTGGTAAAAAGTCTTTAGATGGAGAGAGCTGACGCAACAAGCCATATGTTCAAAGATATGAACATGCACAAGCGCCCGAATTCAAGAAGCGCTTGCAATCGCAGCTGACCTATGCGTCAACCTTCTAAACAGCATGTACGCCTTATCAACATACATACATATATACATGTAATCAAGTGTAATAGTACTCACATATATACAAGTCTAAGAATGCACAAGATACTTTGTCACCCTTTAGAAAGTCTAAGAAAGTCCGAGAACTATCTAGCATAGATAACCCCAAGGTGGGATTATACATAAGGAATCTGTAACTAATACATAAGTGAAAACCGCTATAAAAAGGCGTGAGCGCCAAATAAAGAGTCAGTTTGTGTGTGGAAAAGAAACCAATGTGCAAATTTTAGCTCGCTAGCTTACAAATTGGAATTTCTGCCACTTTTTTGGGATTCTGGACCACAGTGCAGTGGCTTCAAAAAGAAAAGGGGGACTGGCCCTTGCATGAGGATGAGCCTCACCTGAATAATATAATTGCGGTAAAACGAGAAAATGATCTACACAATATGGAGAATAAATTCAGCGATTTGGGAAAACTAGTCAGAGTAATGGCTTATGTACAAAGATTCATAGGTCGATGTAAAAAAGAAACGTCATCGCCATCGGGAAATTTATCAGTAGAAGAGTTGGAAAAAGCACAATACAAATTTTCAAGTTGCATCAATTAAAGGAATTTCCAGAGAAGATAGCTAAACTAAAAGGACAAAAGGAGATAGACTCGAAAAGTAAATTGGCACCCTTACACTCATTTCTGGATAAAGATGAGATTTTAAGAGTTGGAGGCAGGTTACAATTTTCGGATCTGAAATTTAATCAAAAACATCCAATCATAGTTAATAAATCGCATTTGGCAAAACTCATAATTCAAAAAACACATTCAAACGCATTACATGGAGGAAATCGGAGTTTTGGATAATGGGTCTGAAAAACATGATAAAGGCCGTTATACACCAATGCGTTCGCTGTACCAGATTTCGACAACAATATGCGCAACAATTGATGGGACAGATTCCGGAGCAACGAGTAACAACATCACAACCATTTACTCATACCGGACCTATCAATATGAGAGTATCAAAAGGACGAGGGCAGAAATCATACAAAGGATACATAGCGGTGTTTGTATGTATGAGCACCAAGGCGGTTCATTTGGAAGCAGTAAGTGATCTTACCACGGAAGCGCTCAAAAGATTCGTTGCTAGGAAAGGACGATGCAGACATATGTATTCAGACAACGGTTCGAATTTCGTTGGAGCAGAAAGAAAATTGAAAATGGATTTAATAGAAGCTGTGAAACGCAACAGTATAAATAAAACACTAGCAGAGGAGGGGATACAATGGCACTTTATTCCCCCGGCAAGTCCTCATTTTGGAGGAATTTGGGAAGCAGGAGTAAAATCAGTTAAACATCATTTAAAACGAGTCATAGGAGACAGCATGCTAACATATGAAGAAATGAGTACACTGTTAGCAGGAATCGAAGCTATATTGAACTCCAGACCTTTGTATCCGATTGATGAAGGAAACAACCTTGAAGAGATTCTGACACCCGCACATTTTCTGACTGGAAGACTAACGCTAGACGTACCTGAAGATATAACGGAGAAGCACATATCGCCTCTCGATAGATGGAAACTGTTGACGAAAATGAAGACACATTTCTGGCAGAAATGGAAGGACGAATACCTAGTCACGCTTTAAAAGAGGCCCAAATGGAAAAGTGAAAGAATGAATTTAGAAAAAGGTCAAGTAGTTCTGATAAAGAATGAGAACACAAGTCCAACAACGTGGCCACTTGGAAGAATAGAAGAAATACACCCTGGAGCCGATGGGAAGGTTAAGGTGGTCTCCGTAAAAACGCAGAATGGAGTAATCAAAAGACCAATAGTGAAACTATGTCCACTGAAAACGGAGCAAAGGATGGATAAAAGCGATCAATTTAAAAATACTCGACCATCAGTTTTATTGAATTGCCTTCTTATATTATCGTTAATGAGCGGAGTTAGAACATTGGAGGATTTAGCGAGCGGAATAATGGATCTCCAACCGTTGCAAAATGATACAATGATATATCTGGACAATCTGGGATTAGTGGACATCGCAGCATCAAAATGGAATTGGGTTATCTATTATAACCTGGAATCATATAATACGGAACTAAAGCAATTAGAGAAATATATCTGGGAGCTTGCAGTAAATTGCAACACGTTAATTCTATATGAAGGAGCTTGTAAAATAATGGTGCACAATTTCGATATCAGACTTAAGCAACTTCAGATAAACAACGAGTTGATATTCAAAAATAAAAGGCAAAAGCGAGCACCGTTCGAGTTTGTTGGAACATTACATCATATTTTATTTGGAACTATGGATGCGGCAGATAGGGAAAAGTCGAAGAAAATATTAAAAACATTTTTGACAACCAGCAGTATTTGCAAAGAATGTATGCTAAACAAACATCGGTAATGGATTCGACATTGAATATAATAACAAAAACCACTGACGAAATAAACGACAAATTCAAAGCCATGAAAGACGAAATGCAAAGATTACATAAGAAATAAATGACAATAAGTTTGTAAATCGGATGGCGCTAGCATATCAAACAATGCTGTCGCAGATCGATCAATTACTGGAAGGATGTGAAACGACCCACAGGTCAATTATAAATTTATTACTTGATCTTAACCATGGCCGAGTTAACCCACAATTGTTAACGCCGCCACAAATAAAGCGAGAAATTGGCTTAATAAAGGAAAAGTTACCACCAAACATGCAGCTACCTGGATCAGCAACGGGAACAGAAATAAGGGAGATATACAACTTGATGACGGCCCAAGCAATCGTGGTGGATGAGAAGCTCGTTATTCACGCGGAGGTACCTCTGTTCGATCAGGAGGCATCAACCGTGTACAGAATGATTCCATTACCTTTCGAAAGTCATGGAAAAACAGTCATAATTGTCACAGTCACAATTGAAATCCGACCTTTTGATATATAACTTTAACAAAGACTTGTACACCCTAAAAACAAATACACAATTAAATGCCTGTACTCGTCAAAGTAATCAAAATTTTCTGTGCCGAGGAAACTGGGTCTGGAAAGCGGCCACTGACAATTCCTGTGAGTTGTCGGCACTGAAGAAAAGCCAAAGTCCATCATGTGAGTTCCAAGAGAGCCCTGCCGACAACACATGGATTGAATTGTCGACCTCGAATACGTGGCTGTTTAAGGTTTTTAACGATCCAGTTTTGGAGTGGACATGTGGAAATCATCATAGTCAGGTCACAAAAATCCGAGCCCAGGGAGTACTGAAACTACGCAGCAGATGCACCGCCCGCAACGGACCACACCTGCTAACAGCTGCACACGAGATAATTACAGAGGACAGCGTTAAGGAGCCGGTGGCCCCACTAGTTACCATAGCTTTTAAAAATAGAAAGGAAAAAACAAAGCCAATGGCCTTAGGATTTATAAACAATACTCAGGATATACTTGATATCAAAGGACAGATTGAAGAACAGAAAGTTGAAAATGTTAAGTTAAGAGGAATCAATATACACAATTCTAGCGGACATGTGTCACTCATATTAATATTAATAACTATAGTTGTAACAAGCTTAATGTATTTAAGAAACAAATGTAAGAATAATAACAAACCAATAAATATAGAGTTCGGGCTGCCAATGAATAGAGCAAAATAAAATCAATAAAGGCAAGAAGGCCCCGCGCAGAATGTTCAAAAAAATGAACATGCACAAGCGCCCGAATTAAAGAAGCGCTTGCAATCGCAGCTGACCTATGCGTCAACCTTCTAAGCAGCATGTACGCCTTATCAACATACATACATACATATATACATGTAATCAAGTGTAATAGTACTCACATATATACAAGTCTAAGAATGCACAAGATACTTTGTCACCCTTTAGAAAGTCTAAGAAAGTCCGAGAACTATCTAGCATAGGTAACCCCAAGGTGGGATTATACATAAGGAATCTGTAACTAGTACATAAGTGAACAAAGCCATTATCCTTCGCCCAGTTGTCAATAAGATAAAGGACATCATTACTTTTACTTACACAAACATTTAATTGATTAACCGGACTACTAACATAAACCTGAACATCGTCTGCATATAAGTGTACTTCACAACCGGACAGGACACTAGGCAAATCATTAACATATATAGAAAAAAATAATGGTCCTAATACAGATCCCTGAGGAACTCCCCTACTTAATTCGCTGAAACTTGAAATACAATTTCCAAAAACTACTACTTGTTGCCTGCCAGCAAGATACGACGAGATGAAACCAACAGCACTATTTCTAAAATTGTAAAGATTTTTTAGTTTAGTATTAAGTATGTTGTGGTTCACTGAGTCAAATGCTTAGAAATGTTGCACAGTTATTGTCTAGTTGGCGACGAATGTCCTCAACAATGTCTGTTATTGCACTTATACAGCTCCGTTTCTTTCTAAAGCCCGATTGTTTCTGCGAAAGTAACGAATTACGCTCGAGGAAAGTCTGCATTTGGACAGATATTAAATTTTCAAGGATTTTGCCTAGGAAGGGTAAAATTGAAATGGGCCTGTAATCCTTATTCGGTTTCATTATCGGAATAATTTTAGCCTTTTTCCAAACTGAAGGGAAAGTGGACGTTGTAATGCCTGTATTAAAAATATCAGTTATATGACGAAGAAGTAGTGGTAACAAAAGTTTTAAAAATTTAGGGTTAATAGCGTCTATACCTTCGGCATTTGATTTTATTTTAAGGATACTCTCGAAGACTTCACATTTATTGACGCACTCAAAGCTAAAAATATTATCACAGTATAGTTGTGTAGCGTGTTGCGGGTAGCTGAGGTAATACAACAATTTCTTAGTTTAGATACAATCAGCGGCGGCGGGACCCTTAAAAACGGTAGCTCATTCCGGGTGGGGTAAGTTCTTGCTAATGCCTAAACTCAACACTACGAATTTTAAATTTTAGAGTCCCTCAAAACAATAAACCTTTATTCAGGCCAAACTGGCAGGTCAATATCAAATCCATGTACGTTACAAAACAATCCTCAAAGAATAGTCAAGGGTGTGGCGATGATGTTATTGGCCACTTGTTTTCTTAACCCACCCAACCATGTTTCTTCTTAAAGCAGAGAAACATAAATGTTAAGTCCCTCCCCTTCCGATTTAATTTACGCCCCCATGTCTAAATAAACGCTTAGAACTTCATTATTAAATTCTGCTTATCTTTAATTATAATCACCATTATTCTGTTCCAGCATCATGGCCATCTTCATTGTTTTTCTTCTTAAATTAAATTCATTTTTTTGTATTTCTTTCCTATTTTTCTTTCCTTATCATTACTTTTTACTTGCTATTCGTAAACACAAACTCATTTCCTCCAACAATACCAGATTAAATAAATCTCGTGATGCATATCAATAATATAAAATAAAGGGAGATAACAAAATGCAAATCAATAGTCGTTATCAGCCACGGCAGCTTAAATCAGTGCAGAAAGATCACCAGAGAGCTTTACTACATAATCAAAACAAACGAATTGCGAAAGATGTACCGGTGGTTAGGCTTTACCCATAGGTAAGCTTTACCGGAGTAAGCTTTTATACTTTCTCACTCTAACTACTATATAGAAAACGTTTTAATGTTACTCTCTTCAATTACTTTTGTTTATGTCTTCGTTTTGTTTTAAGCATGCATTTTTATATATTTTTGGTTTTGTTTTTGTTTCCGATGGCTGTTACATTTTTAGAAAAGTATAAGATAAAAACTCACCCGCTCCAGTTGCTTGATGAATTCCTTCATGTCGCTCCAGAGACGATGATGATCTGTTTACATGATTATTAAAGGTTACATAAAACTACTGATAAGCTCGTATATCTTCTTTTAATGCACTGTTTACGTCTAGCAGTTTGTGGTGGAAATGTTTTTGGTTACTGAGTTACTTAGTTGTTTAGGTCATTTTTAGCTATGTTATTTTTAATAAGGTTATGAGTAAATTAATTTTTTAATTCATATTATTTAGGGTGGTTTTATTTAACTTGATTTTAACGTTGTTATTTTAAAGTGTCTGTTTTTTTTGTTGCCAAATTGTAATATCGCCTATTCGGGATCGCAGCTCCTACATGATCACTTGGCACACCTGTCGATGGGAGTTCGGCTTGCAATGATCTGCACAGATTATGCAATAGCCAAATCCCGATGCGGTGAGGTTGGAGGTCACGTGCTCGTGTCGGTAGCTTTGCTGCCGTGGCCTGCTCTATGTAGAGACTCGTAGGTGGCACGATCAAAGCTTCTTGTCTAGTCTGAAGGGCTTTTAGGCGATTTGCTAAGCGGAGAGGAAATTATATCAGACTGAGGCGTAGTTTCGAAAAAAACTTACTTCCGACGATATTTTTTTTCTCTGCGCACACAATAAAGAATATTAACAATTCCGCAAGGATTAGTCAGATATTGTTTCCTGTTGGCTGGGCTATTGGCTGTCGTGGGTTGTGAACGTTAAGGTTAGAACTTTCATTTTGGCACAAAAGTCGCGAAATAATTACCTTGATTGGCCAAAAAGGGACGGATGGTCCGATACAAGTGTTGAAAATCACTGGCTTAGCTCAAAATGGTTGGATGCCTTTGGATTTTTGATTTGAAAGTTTCCACGTTTTTCTGTTTCACTCGACCCCACTTGTAAATGTATGTGGAAATGGGGAGCGATTAGAACTGCTCGTATGCACGACTTAAAACGGAAAGACAGTAGGCTCGGCTTTCGGATCGTATATCCACTGGCCGTTCGGTGTAGGTATGCTTTTCGATTACCCCGTATTTGTCATTCACTGAGAGTCTTAGACAATAGCTAGATTTTTGGTAACACTAAGGCGGATTCCTAATAGATTCAAAAATGAAAATAACTTCGCACCGCTAATTAACTTTTTCGCTCCAAAACATTAGGTACTGGAGTGAAAACCATGTGTGTATGCCAATGCGACCATTACAGTTGATATTTCAAATAATTATTGCATCTAGCCTCAGGTACATCAAGAAGAGAGAATGCTCGGCATAGGTCCTCTACATCAACACAGTGGTCAGCAATTCGTCTAGATTTCCCTATTCCTAACTTATTAATTTCCCTCCAAGTATGTTTTGTGGATGCAACGTGTTCAAATTTATTTTTAATATGCTCACATTTTGCCAATTTTATGCGATTCGAAACTTTGGCTCTAGCCAATTTATACAGTTCTCTGTGAGTTTCAGTTTTATAGCGCTTCCACTTTGTGTAGGCTTGATCACGCTCATATATGTAGCAGGCCAGTTAATATAAGTATGATCTGGGCACACTATTCGATGAATTACGCGCTCTTGAGAAAGATGTTACTCTCTCAAGAGAGTAAAACGGGGGTTGAAAGCGCGCTGCCTGCGAGCTGCAGTTCAGTTTGTAACAAGAGCGCAACCAAATAAGATTAAAGAACAAGAACGAGAACGAGTTATAAACTAAGTCTAAACTATGTCTAAACTAAGTTAAACTACACTTAACTAAACTAAAGACACAATAAAAGAAAAGACATAAAATAAAAACATCCTGATACATATATAAGGCTCTTAATTTCAGAGCTAAACCACTGATTTTGTCTAGGTTTTAGGACTTCTCTTTTAAGAAGCACACATTTATTAAACATATATTGCAAATTATTATTTAAGACATTCAACTGACATTTAACATAAGGACTTTGATAAATAGGACACCAGTCACAAGCATTATATTCCTCCAGTAGCTCATTGTAATTAATACTATTGTAATCCCTATAATTAAACGATTCTTCAGGATAGTCAAGTCGTATGTCATATGTTAAAAAAATAAGGTAATTTTTTGAAAATACTGGTACTATAACCGGGTCATATAATAACATTTTTCTAGGGTCACTGATAAAAAATATGTCAATAAGAGTATCACAGAAATTACTAAAATGCGTCGGGGTCGTCTTATTTACAGCATACAGTCCAATTGCCTCAATACTATCCAAAGTCGACTTTCGCTAAGAATATTACTGTTGAAGTCATCAGCAATTATAATATTCGCGTAAACAACTGTTAACTCGCTTATAACGCCAACTTGAGGCGTAAAGTCTACTAGGCGGTTAGGAGGGTAAATACATCCAATAAGAGCTTTCTTATTTTGAAATTTGCTGTCCACTTCTAGGAATATATATTCAATTGAATTGTTATCCGAATGTTTACATTTAACTTTACATTTCAGTTTACTACTCACATAAACGGCTACACCACCAGCATGACTAACACGACCCGAGAAATACAAGACATAACCATCACAAGCTACTAACAAATAAGACATATCGGACATAAACCAGGTCTCTGAAACACATATCACATCTAGATTCATTTGTTCAAACATATACCTAAACTCATCAATATTCTTCAATAAACTCTGGGCACTTATATGCACAACCTTCATACCCTTTTTGTACTCGCTTAATATCTTAATAATACTACCAGCTGTGGAACCTCCTATATCATCCTGCATGGATTAAAAAATAATATTTTAGGCACGCATACTCAGCAAAAAAAAACTATAATGACTAACAAAAAAGAACTATTAAATAAGGGACATTTATCTAATACTATATTTAACTTAATTAAAAGAGAAAAATTATATTTAAGAGCGAAAGCTCTCCAGCGCCGCAGATCTGGCCTCAGAAACTCCTGCATTAATATCATCAATTGCGTGCAAAGAGAGAGTGGCCGTAGTGGTTCCCTTATCAGGGCTTAAGCGCAAAAGCTCCTCCATACTCTCAATGCACTGTATGCTCTCGCTCCCTTTACAGCGCACATGAACAGCACCGCGTCGAGTAAAAACAGCGGCAAGAACGTTCCGCTTTTTTAATCTCATCGCCTCTTTAAATATGAGATAATTATCTCATATCAGCTGTTCATTGACATAGATCAAAGCTTCTGAGTCAATTCCCACAAATTTCAAATTTAGTTGGGATTTTGCTTCTCTACGATAATTTTTCGAAGAAACGCGATCTTCTCCCGCTCGTTGTCCATTTTGACGATAATGACGGGGTCAAAATTGGATTTTTGTGTGTTTGCGTGCTCGAAAAATGTCTCGGACGCGCGGTGGAGGTGTGAGCTGCAGATTAAAGCAGAGCTGATTGAAAAGTATCCGTAGGTTTCCCCGTCCACATAAGGCACGCCATGGACACGCAAGTCGAACACATTATTGTTTGCAATGTATTTTTGTGCAGCGAGTTTTTCCTCCACGCTGCCCACTCTCTCTCTCATTGCTCGCAAGTTAGCAATCTCCCGGTGCAGGTGTTCGACCCGCTCATCTAGCTGCTCCCGTTGCGCGCGTAGATCAACTACTTCGCGTTCTAGACATAAAACCCTCTCTCCCGTCATTTTAACCTCACCCTCGATTAGGTCCAGGCGCTCCGTAAGGTCGACAAAAATCGAACTTTTTTCTACCCGGTGACAAAACGCTATTAATTCTGAAAAATCTTTACCGGTACATTGCTAATCCGAAACTGAAAAGTTTCCATGACGTACCAATTTAGAGAAAATCGCAGTCAAAGTATCCTTACGTAGCCCAGAGTTGGTATTAGGCTTAAAAGAAGCTTTGGCCTTTCTACTCCAATATTAAACAAGAACATCCAATAGCGGACATCTGGTCTATTAGTTATAATGAATATATGATCATTTTTGATTGGAATTGGATTGTCAATTAGTTTAACACTTTAGGAATAAATTCAACGTTGTCCCTAAATATTATACTCCAAAATGTCCAGAGAATGTGATGTAGGCCTATATACCGTTTGTTTTGTGTACTTAAATTATGTATAATCCCAAACCGATATTTCTAACCAAAGCCAACTAGAGGTGGAGAAACATCGGTGAAAACATCGATGCATCTATGTTTTAACCGATGTTTCGATTCCCAACTAGAGGTGGAGAAACATCGGTGAAAACATCGATGCATCTATGTTTTAACCGATGTTTCTCCACCTCTAGTTGGGAATCTATGTTTAGTTATACAGGCAGGCTCCGGTTTTCACTTTTGTTTTCGTTTTCGTTTTAGACCAAAATCGTACGTTTTCGTTTTTAGGTGCTCCGGTTTTCACAAACTTTTGTCATCGTTTTGTTATCGAAATATTTAATTATTTTTATTGCTCAAACAGTTGACTTGGACGTTTTGAGAAGTTAACGGAATGTTTAAGTGCCTTTACTTTTTAATTGTTTGTTTTAAACCCAAATTAATGCAGAAATTGTTTATTTATCGGTCCAAGAGCGCTGCCACTCTTTAAACAGAAAAATTTTATACCTTTTAAAATGGTAAAAGTACCATTTAAACAATAAAATTAAACTGTTTTATTTATTAAAACCTTTTTATCTTCTTTGAACATAATTAATGCCCTACTTTTAATTTTACAAGCATTTCGACCAGATTGTTTGGTTCCACCAACAGTACGGCAGCACTGGCAACCAAAACGAAAGTTGTCGTTGCCGACGGCAAATATTTTTTGCGAATTCTAGGTGGGGTCAGAAAATAATTCTTTAATAAGTAATTACGAACTAGATTGATCCACTGATGGTGTGAAACAAACATCAATAGACCAACAAGTCAACTATTTTTTCCTTTTGCAATTAAGAACCGATTTGATGTAGAAAAGGCATTTACTTTTCGACAAGACAAACTTGCCCGTTTTGAAAACGAAAAGTCTTGTGAAAGTGAAAACGGAGCACCGATTTTCGTTTTCGAAAACGAAAACGAAAGAATCTTGTGAAAGTGAAAACCGGAGCCTGCCTGTTAGTCTCATCACACAAGTAAGGGAAGAATTTTTATACCCGGTACCCATCGATCTAGCCATGTCCGTCTGTCCGTCTGTCCGTCTGTCCGTCTGTCCGTCTGGCCGTCCGTCCGTGTAAGATTACAGATCTCAGACACTATAAGAGCTAGAGTTACCAAATTTGGTGACAACATTGGAATCTGTTGCACGCAGATCAAGTTTGTTTTAAAATTTGGCCACGCCACTTCCGCCCCCGAAAATAATAAAAAACGGTATATTAGCCATAGGCGTGATTTTCGACTTAAAGTAAATAAATAGACTTAATAAGTAGGCGATTGCGGACGTGCTCTGCAAATTTGAGTAAAATCGGATGATAAACATGGAAGTTATTAAACAATAAACGCTTTCACATTCTCTCGCTCTATCGCACTGCTTGGGAATTTCGCGTGTCTGAGCACTTAGCTTTTGGGTGGCATTAGAAAAAAAAAAGTATTGCGTGCCTTCGAGCGCAGTATTAATTCGTAATGCAGCTGCGTACAGCTGCAGAATTAGTCTTTTTTGAACGTTGCTCAATATGTTTTTAGTAACATTTGACTTTATTTGTCAACTTTTTGTTTTTTCCATGTCTGTGTGCTATTTAATTTCACGGGTAATACTTTGGGTACCGGGTATCTCACAGTCGGTCACTCGACTGTAGCTTTCTCACTTGTTTAATTTATTCTTAAGCAAAATTTGTTTTCTTCTTTCTTGAAAATATCGAAAAACTTCGACCTTTCAGAATTAATAGCGTTTAGGGTATTTTTTTTATCGACCAGTGTAATCATTAACAAAAAATGATAATTATTTCATAAGTTTTGCTTCTACTCATAGAATAATGATTATTTTTCTTATTAAAAATAAAACTCATGAAATAATCATTATTCTCTAATTTTTATTATAAAATAATGATAATGATAACAGTTCCTGCATTTAACATTAAAATAGTCAAACAAAATTTAAAATTAAAAAAAAAAAATTATAATATAATTATACTAACTATATTAGAACGACTATATTGAAACTTTCCTGTGCATATCTGTTCTGGTGTACACATGGAGGCGCATTCAATGAATATTAAAATATATAGTTCTGTTCACATGTCCAAGCAGTCAATCAATGTGCTGACATGTGATATTTAGGCTTTGAAGCTATAATTGCACATCAAAGTAGCTTGAAGTATGGTATATATGGTGGTAGCTTCATCCCTTGGCCATTACTTTAGGCCATGCGAAATGGTGAAGTTCCGGGCTGTATTGGGCCTGCTTCTATATCCGGTGTGTCTCCCGGTAGTCTCCAGGCTGGATTATCAAGCCTGTAACGAGACTGATATAGCAATCGGTTTGTACGCCAATTAATATCTTATCAAACTAAAATACAACTAAAACAGGGGTTACAGCGCTTTCGCAAATCATCAGCGGCATGCGACCACGCCCACTGGCCATCTTGGCTCTCCCGAGCTTGACTTTAAGTAATAGAAGCTGCCACAACGCTGCAAGTGGCTTTCAGGTGGACGAGTTCCTACAGCGACTGCATCATCTCTACTACAAAACTGTGATCTTCAATGACTCGGAACTGTTCTTTCAGCATATCGAGACAAATCTTCAGGGCGCCATTGAATGCGTCAACCTAATTTTGGACAAGCCACAAGAGATATCGAAACGACTCCACCAGCGCCGCCTAGCCCACCGGCTCAGCCTGTTCATATTTTACTGGGGAGCCCGTTGGCCACCGAGCGGGCACACTTTACACCTCGAGGAGCCGCTGCGCGCTGTGGTGGTCACTCGGCCCCGACATAAGGCGTTCCGCATCTATTACAATCAAGCGCATCCTGGCAGCGATAGTCAATTGCGTTTGGTAAATTGGTATGATGGAGACAATCTAGGACTGCAGCGAAGTCCCCTGCTTCCGGACGCGTTATCCGTATACGCAAACTTTGAGGGTCGCGTTTTCACTGTACCAGTATTTCATGTAACGTAAAGAAATTTTTTAAATGATATTACAGAGGAATATTGGACTTTGGATAAAATTGCTTGCAGTCCCCTCCGTGGTTTTGGGTTACATACGGCAATAATTCCAGCGAGATGGACGAAGAACTTATAAACCTTGACAGCACGGATTATAATGAGATGCGAGTTACGGGCGGGCGTGACCACCGTCTGCTAATGCTTTTGGCCCAGCATATGAACTTTCGGTTCAAGTACGTTGAAGCTCCAGGACGTACGCAAGGCTCACTGAAAATTGATGATGCCAAGGAGTTGAATGAAAGCTTCACCGGAGGCATTGGCCTGCTGCAAAGCGGTGTGAGTAGTCCCAGAAGTGCAGCCGTGTCGCCGTGACAATTTATCCGGTCTTTCAGCAGCAAGCGGATTTTTTTTTGGGAGATGTCGGACTCAGCTGGGAGCGTCGCAAGGCTATTGAATTCTCTTTCTTTACTCTGGCTGATTCAGGAGCCTTTGCCACCCACGCACCTCGGCGTCTCAACGAAGCCCTGGCCATTATGCGCCCCTTCAAGCTGGACATTTGGCCATATCTCATCCTTACTATCGTTTTTTCCGGGCCCATTTTTTATTGTATTATTACCATGCCATATATATGGCGTCGACATTCTGCGGTCTTAGACGTGGAACAGCTAGGGTACAAGTGCATCTACATGGCCTACATAAAAGAAATTACCCCAGGCCTGGTAAAGATCAAGCGAAGGAAGGACAAAGACCGGTTTGTCCAACAGATGCCTAACCAACTATTCGAAAAGTGTATCTGGTTTACTTTACGTCTATTCTTAAAGCAGTGTAAGTTGCTCATTAACTACTTAATTAAAACTTTTTTATACCCGGTGCCTTGCATTGCATTGCAGCCCAACCAATTGTGAAATTTTATACCCGTGCAGGGTATTATAATTTTAGTCAGAAGTTTGCAATGCGAAGAAGGAGCACCTTATACCCCATAGAGTATATATATTGTTGATCAGCATTACCAGACGAGTCGATCTAGCCATGTCCGTCTTTCCATCTGTCCAGCTGTCCTTCCGTTCGTCCTTCTGTCCGTTTCAACGCAAACTAGCCTCTAAGGTTTTTAACTATCTGAATTAAACTATGCAGATAGTCTTCATTATAGCCAGCCGAGTCGATTTAGCCATATCCGTTTGTCCGTCTGTCCATCCGTTAGTCAGTCCGCCCGTCCGTGTGAAACAACAGATCTCAGAGACTATAAGAGCTAAAATTACCAAAAAATTACTAAAAAATTGTACTACAAGGGTATTACCCGTCTATCCGTCTGTTCCTCGGTTTGTCCTCCTGTCCGGTTCTATGTAAACTAGTCTGTAAGGTCTTGAACTATCTGAATAAAACTATTCAGGTAGTCTTCATTATACCGGATACACATAGGGTACAAGGGTATTATAAGTTAGTGGCAACCGAGAATGTACGTAACAGGCAGAAAAGGATCCGACCCTATAAAGCACATATATTCTGAATCAACGTCACCAGCCGATTTGATTTAGCCATGTTCGTCTGTCTGTCCGTGTAAAACAACAGATCTCAGAGCCTGTAACTAGAGTTACAAAATTTGGTGACAACATTCAAATATGTTGCACGCAGATCATGTTTTTATTTTTATACCCGGTACCTATAGGGTACAAGGGTATTATAAGTTAGTGCCAACCGAGAATGTATGTAACAGACAGAAGGATAAATCTCCGACCCTATAAAGTATATATGTATATTCTTGATCAGCGTCACTAGCCGAGTCGATTTAGCCATGTCCGTCTGTCCGTCTGTCCGTGTGAAACAACAGATCTCAGAGACTATAAGAGCTAGAGTTACCAAATTTGGTGACAACATTGGAATCTGTTGCACGCAGATCAAGTTTGTTTTAAAATTTGGCCACGCCCACTTCCGCCCCCGAAAAAAATAAAAAACGGTATATTAGCTATAGGCGTGATTTTCGGCTTAAATTAAATAGATAGACTTAATAAGTAGGCAATCGTGAATGTGTTCTGAAAATGATAAACATAGAAGTAATTAAACAATAAAGTTTCTGAGAGAGAGAGAGAGAGAGAGCGAGCGTGCGTGTTGCTCAAAGTGTTCCTAGCAACATTTGTCTTTGTTGGGTGTTGCTCAGCATGTTCCTAGCAACATTGGTCGCTTTTGAGAGTTGCCCAACATGTTCCTAGCAACATTTGTCTCTTTTGAGTGTTGCTCAACATGTTTCTAGCAATATTTGTCTCTTTTTGTCAACATTTCCTTTTTTCCATGTTCATGTGCTGTTTAATTTCACCCACAATGCTTTGGGTACCGGGTATCTTACAGTCGGTCACGCTCGACTGTAGCTTTCCCCCTTGTTTTTTTGTAAATTTGGCTACGCCCACTATCGCCCCCGGAAATCATAAAGAAACTTTTTTTTAACTGATTTTCAGCATAAAGTAAATAGGTAAAATAGATACGTAGGCATTCACGTAGTAGGCATTCAATGTCCATGTGCTATTTAATTTCGCACACAATGCTTTGGGTTCCGGGTATCTCACAGTCGGTCACAATCGACTGTAGCTTTTCTACTTGTTTTGTTCCCAGAACGGGTCAGATCGAACCACTAACCATATAGCTGCTATTGGAAAGAATGTCAAAATGTAAAACGAACCAAAATGATTTGTCTGTCCGTTTGTCCATCTGCGTAAAACAACCGATTTGGGCTACCAAATTTGGTGACAAAATTCCAGTTTGGCACGCAAATTAGATTTGTTTCAAAATTTTGTCGCGTCCACTACAGCCATCGAATATCATAAAAAACGTATAACTAAGCCATATGTCGTTTTGAAGTGAATATTTCTTATATCTATATATATAAAAAAGTCGTGTTAGTTGTTACACTATTTATAACTCAAGAACGGCTGTACCGATGTGGCTGAAAATTGGTGGGTAGGTAGCTTAGAGCCAGGAGACGGAAATAGGATACTGTTTATCCATAATATAGTGGAGGAACACTTATAACATTGGCCGACAAAAAAAGCCCAGCGACAAAACGCTTGATTGATTTTGAAAGGTCTTTACCGGTATATTGCTAATCCAAAACTGAACTTCCATCACGTACCAATTTTGAGAAAATCGCGATCAAAGTATCATGCTTTATAACTCCCAAACCTCACGTAGCCTAGAGCTGGTATTCAGCTGAAAGGTCTTTTCCGATAGATTGCTAATCCGAAACTGAAAAGTTAAATAAACAAGAATATCTAATGCAGGTCCACTGTCATAAGAACGATCGCGCCAAATGGGCCGAATTTCGTTATTTTTTATTAATACATAGTAAATTGTCTTTTAATTTAAATATATTATATTATACATTTAAAATTTCATTCATATCCGACACCTTTATCGATGACGATCAGGTTAAATTAGCCGATTTTCGCTGTTTTTAAAGACATTGGATTTAAGCTCAGGAAATTCTTTTAATTTAAATATAGCCTAACACTTAAAATTTTATCCAAATCTGCCATAGCTGCCATAAAAAAGATCGGTCCAAAATAGCCGATTTTGATTGTTTTTAAAGATATCAGTTTAAAACGATGTATATGATTCCTTATTTTCGTTGTTTTTAAAGATAGCGGATTAAAACGTAATGTATGATTTCTTATTTTATTTTTAATTATTGTCTGCAAGGGTATATATGTAAGTTTCGGTTTGCCGAAGTTAGCTTCCTTTCTTGTTTAATAATTATTTTATTCATATTTATTTTATTAAAAATTCTCTCAACCCTATTCGGACCCTTTCTTCAACTCTGGTCAATTTAGCAGAATTGGCCCCTATTGATTTGGACGTGAAATCATTCGGCAGAAATGCAATGGGGGATTTCAGTATGCAATTACTAAAATTCGTAGTTTAATAAGTAACTTAGAGTGTATAATGTTAACCAATTTATATGTGGGCTAATCATAAACTACACTACCTTAATTGAGAAGTCAGATTTGTAATATTTTAATTAAGTTTTATAAGAGTATTTAACAAATTCATTGGCAAAAAGTCAATGTTTTCGACCCACTACGGTTCAAGGGTATTATAAGTTAGTGCCAACCGAGATATATATAACAGGCAGAATGAGAGATCTCCGACTCTATAAAGTATATATTCTTGATCAGCATCACCAGCCGAGCCGATTTAGCCATGTCCGTCTATCCGTCTGTCGTTCGTCCGTCTGTCCGTCCGTGTGAAACAACAGATCTCAGAGACTATAAGAGCTAGAGTTACCAAACTTGGTGACAGCATTGGAATCTGTTGCACGCAGACCAAGTATGTTTTAAAATCTGGCCACGCCCACTTTTTCGTAAAAAACTTTATATAACCTATAGTCGTAATTTTTGGTTTAAAGTAAATAGATAAAATAAATAAGTAGGCATTTGCGGATGTTTCCTGAAAATTTGAGTAAGATCGGATGATAAACATGGAAGTTATTAAACAATTAAGTTTGTATACGCTTCTTCTTCTTCTTCTGAGCCACAAAGGCAGTAGCGAAAAAAAGTGTTGCGTGCTTTCGGGCGCAGTATTAATTCGTAATGCAGCTGCATACTGCAGAATTTGTCTGTTTTGAACATTGGTCAACTTCATTTGCTCAGCTTCATTTGTCAACATTTTGTTTTTTCCATGTCCATGTGCTATTTTATTTCATGCACAATACTTTGGGTACCGGGTATATTGTGACCGACTGTGACAATCGACTGTAGCTTTCTCACTTGTTCTTTTAAAATTCGAGATATAGCTGTTTTTACGGTTTTAGATTTACTAGTTTAATTTATTTAAGATCCGACTACTATATCATATAGCTGCCACAGAAGGGATCGGTCAATTTATATGAAAATGTAAAATTCTTCATGTAAAATGTAAAATGTACAAAATTTACAAAATTTGATATTTTTTAACATTGCCAAAATGGATCGATTTTCAATGATCCAATAGCAGGCTGCAAGGGTGAATAAGCTTCGGCTTACCGAAGTTAACTCCCTTTCTTGTTTAAAATTCTTAAAAATGCACTGTTAAATTCAAAGTTTTCTGAAAATTTTAATAAAATCGATTGATAAAATGGGAGATATTAGCAATAAGGTTAGAGTTTTGAGACACTCCCATAAGACGGTTAGTGAGGTGTGAATAAGCTCGGAAGAAAAGTAAAAGAATGCGTGGAATATGGACTACTATCGGGCAGCTCGATTGCTTTTTTGCATGTGTACTAAGTGGGTTAAGATTAATGTTTTTAGTTTAGTAAGGCTATCTACAGATGAGGAAATGTTGTTTAAATCATTATATTGTGCACATAATTCTCTAAAGGGTTCCTCCATTTCATAAGATGTTCTGCAGTGGTGCAAAACTAAAGGCAGGTAGGATCTAGTGGTTCAACATGGTACTCGGAAATTCAGCTGACCCAATAGATCCTTGCTTTCCACGTCACCACGGATCAGATTATACATAAAGACAATGCCTAACATCGTTCTACGGTTTGCTAAGGAAGGTAGGTTAATTAGGAGAAGTCTACTAGAATAAGAGGGCAACCTAAGGTTTGCATCCCAGTTTAAGCCACGATGAGCGTAAAGTAAAAAGTTCTTTTGAACTGACTCCATGCGCTTGCTGTGGACGTCCCACTGGGGACTCCAAACGCACCGATTAATAAATCAAAGCACAACCCTGGCTTTATTCACAATGCACGAAATATGATCAATAAACTACAGCTTAGGATCTAGTTGAATACCGAAATCGTCAACTAGAGTGCTACTTTTCAAAGAGCAGCAGTTCAGCGTATAAGTTACAAGCATAGGAGAGACACGTGAGAATGTCATCAGCTTGCATTTAGGTTTAATTAGTTCGCATTGCACCATGTTTGAATGTAATTAAGATCTGTTTGTAAATTCGACTGGCAAGCGCGGTCCTTGTGTTGCACGCAAAGCTTAACGTCGTCGGCGAACATGAGTACTTTTGAATTGTCAAAACTATGGGAAAATCGTTAATCAATAATGTAAAAAGTAAGGGACCCAGGTGGCTCCCTTGCGGGACCACAGAGGTCACCCGGAGAACATTTGACAAGTGGTTTTCAAAGAGGACCTTTTGCGTCCTGTCATACAGATAACTTGAGATCCACCTAAGAAGATCGACAGGAAAACCCATTAAGTCGAGTTTCCTAACAAGAAGGAAGTGATTTACGGAGTCAAATGAAATCAGAATAGATCACATCTGTCTGCAAATTTTGTGGGAAAGCCCCTTATAATAAAAGAAGTGAGCTCCAGAAGGTTAGCAGTCGTTGATCTTCGTTTAATAAATCTATGTTGGCATGGAGAAATTACTGATCTACACAGGTGCTGCAAATGGGGAGTAATTACGTTTACGAAAAGTTTTGGGATGGCTGACAACTTGGAAATTCCTCTATAGTTGTTAGCATCCACTTTGCTACCTTTTTAGTGGAGAGGAATGACGAATGATTCCTTCCAAACAAGGGAAATTGGGAAGTTACTAAGGATAAGGTAAACAATTTAGAACGGGACTGCACAGGGACTCGGCACAATACCTAAGCACAAAGCCTGGTATTCCATCGGGACCTGGCGAGTAAACCGGCTTAACACGTTGAAGATCCAAAAGAAGGGAGCTTTCGTTTAAGCTAGGACTGAAGATTAGGTTTGATTTGGGCATGCTATAAGAATAGGTTTGGTTTGAATCGGTGACGGAGAATAAGTGGTTTGAAAAAACTGAGCAAAAAGATCGGCGATTGCCTGATCATTGTTTGCTGTCGTATTTTCAAATGAAAGCGAGGAAGGATCTGTAATATGCTTACGTTTAGTTTTGACAAAATTATGAAACTTTTGGGTCCTGCGCAAACTGAACCCTACAACGAGTCAAATAGTTTTTGTAACACTGCGCGTTAAGCACGGTAAACTTTGACCGAGCCGCTAAATAGCGAGAATGAAGAGCTTGAGAACCGTTGCGATTAAATCTAGAATAAAGATTGGACTTAATGTTTTTGGGGAGGGTCAACTCTCTACTAAACCAGGGAGGCTTATTTGAGATTGACGTATAGTATAACGGAACACATTCGGTAAGTGTACATGTAGTGATCGGACCAATCAAAGTCATATACGAAATTATTCAGCCGTCGAAAATCCGCTTTGCGAAAGCAGTGGACCCAATATCGTCCCAATATCGTCCCAATATCGATACTCATATCGAAAGTAGGATGGTATGGATTTTCAGTTTGCGTCAAGGGCGGGACCCTAACTAAACTGACTCTTGCCGGATCAGAGACAAAGCAGAGGTCTAGCAAACGATCTAAGGAATTTCGTACATGGTTGACTTGAGACAGCGAAATGTCAAACAAGCCATCAATAAAGTCGTGAAGTGCTGTAGTCAAAAGGGTATTTAAGGATTCATTTGTGGACCAAATAGCCCCAGGAATGTTAAAATCCCCTAGAACTACTAAATGGTCCCTATCCGAAAGTCTATTGGAGACCGCCTGAATAGCGGAAAGGTGGTTCCAATAAGTAGGAAGTTCCGACAAGGAAGGAATGTAGGAACATGTAATAAAAGTAAAACAACCATTAAATGATAGTTTCACGCAGAGGAATTCAACATCGCTGCATTCCTCGAAAGATAATAATTCAGAAGTGAGGTTGGAGTCAACCGCAATGAGGACACCGCCCCCTCGCCTGGAAGGCCGATCTAGCCTGTACGTTGTGTAAACAGCTGGAAAAACTTAGGAGCTTAGAATCTCCGGCTTTAACCAGGTTTTTGTGAGCAGAATCACCTGGGACGCAAATGAAAGACTATCAGAATACAATTTGGGAAGCTTACTACGTAAGCATTCTGATAGGAAAGAAGGAGAGAATTGGTTAGTTTTTTGAAGCGGACGACGTAGCACCATGGCACTATGGGTTTGTCCGACCTGGGTAAACTAACCCCTACAGGCCGTCTTTTCTTTTTCTAAGCTTCGTACTCTTTAACAACAACATACTGAGCCCAGAAATAAGCAAAGCATTTTGTGTTAAAAAGTTCGTCAGGGACATTTATTTTGAAATATGAAATATCCCTGGCATAAGAAAATTTGAAATTTTCGACCTTAATCTTGGATTCTTCGGCTTTGGTGCGACCTAGGATTTAGGAACTGACATCCTCAGATGTTTGATTAGGGGAAAGCCGTGAAGCAAATATCTGTTTCGTAGGTATATTAGCTTTTAGGGCTTTTGGTACTGTAGTACCAATATCGGCCGGTATTCCATGCCTGATACCCTGGGGAGTTTTCTGGGTGGGGTTCTGTGAGGACACGACGGGGGTATCTCTAAAATGCCCAGTTTTTTAAAGCTAAAACAAATATTTTAAGGTTATTTTAGTACAGAACACCGATTTAAAGGTTCGTTTTTAATTTCGGCAATTCCTTCACCTGGTGTAGTCGGAAAAAACATTAACAGCTTAAGAGCGGGACTGGGCCTTCCCGCTTATTATACCCGGTACTCTTAGGGTACAACGGTCTTATAAATTTGTGCCAACCGAGAATGTATGTAACAGGCAGAGGGAGAAACCTCTGACCCCATAAAGTATATATATTCTTGATCAGCGTCACCAGCCGAGTCGATTTAGCCATGTCCGTCTGTCCGTCTGGCTGTCTGTCCGTCCGTTCGTCCGTGTGAAACAACAGATCTTAGAGACTATAAGGGCTAGAGTTACCAAATTTGGTGACAGCATTGGAATCTGTTGCACGCAGATTAAGTTTGCTTAAAAATTTGTTGTTGTTGCTAGGAACATGCTGAGCAACACCCAACAAAGACAAATGTTGCTAGGGACATGTCGAGCAACACGCACGTGCGCTCTTAGCATAGAAGGAGAAGAAGCATACACAGAAACTTTCATGATTAATAACTTCCATGTTTATCATCCGATTTTACTCAACTTTTCAGAAACAGAAGGACAGACAGACAGACAGACGGACGTGGCTAAATCGACTTGGCTGGTGATGCTGATCAAGAATATATATGCTTTATGGGGTCGGGGATCCCTCCTTCTGCCTGTTGCATACATTCTTGGTTGGCACTTACTTATAATACCCTTGTACCCACAATATCTTATAGCTGTCATGGAAACGATCAGTCCAAATCAGCCGATTTTCGTTGTTTTTTAAAAATTCGGATTAAAACAATATATACGATTCCTAACCTTAATTTAATTATTACCTGCAAGGGTTTATAATCTTAGGATTGCCAAATTTAGCTTCCTTTCTTGCTTAGAGCTATTTATAGCTACCATGGGAGAGATTATTGCTTTTGAATATATTATCCTTTAATTAAATGAAAACAATTAAATTTAAATGTATCTGCAAGGTAATATAAATATTTAATATAATAAAATATTTGAGAATGATACGGACAATGTAAAGGTCATCTGGGTAAATAACGGATATTCCTGGATTTCTTTTTTTTAAACTATCTTTCATGTTTTTTTTTTCTATGACAAAAAAGTGAAAGAAAGGAGTTTTCATTCTCAAAAACTGGTTAGATAAATGTTCAGTACGATTTTACAAATGATTTAAATTCCTTTTTACGATTATCGTGCACTGTTTAAAAATTTATTCGCAGCATGCCAAGATCTATATCACGGCTATCGAGCCAAGTTTCTGACCATAGTGTACTGGATTGCCGCAACATATGTCTTGGCCGACGTCTACTCTGCCCAACTTACGAGTCAATTTGCCAGACCGGCCCGCGAGACACCAATTAATACGCTTCAACGCCTACAGACGGCAATGATCCGAGACGGATACAGGTTGTACGTGGAGAAGGAAAGCAGTTCCCTGGAGATGCTGGAAAACGGAACTGAACTTTTTCGGCATCTGTATGCACTTATGAGGCAGCAGCACCCTAATAATCGACAGGGCTTCCTCATTAACTCGGTAGAGGCGGGCATCCAGTTAATCGCTAAAGGCGGCGAGGATAAGGCTGTGCTAGGAGGTCGAGAGACGCTCTACTTTAATATCCAACAGTATGGTGCCCAAAACTTTCAGCTCAGTCATAAGCTCTACACGCGGTATTCGGCTGTGGCCGTACAGATCGGTTGTCCCTACCTGGACAGTCTGAACGATGTGTAAGTATCTATATATATTAAAATAGATTCTCGGTGACTATAAGTCAAGCCGGCTTAATTTAAACAAGAAGGAAAGCTGCAGCCGAGTGTGACCGTCTTTGAGATACCCGGTACCAAAAGCATTGTAAAGGCATATGGCTATGGCTAAATTGTTGACAAATTAAGACACATGTGAAGCAACACCCAAAAAAGGCAACTTTTGCTAAAAGCATGATATAACAAGTGAGAAAGATACAGTCGAGTGTGACCAACTGTGAGATACCCGGTACCCAAATAAAGACAAATGTTGCTAATAACATGTTGAGCAACGTTCAAAAAAGACAAATTCTGCAGCTGTACACAGCTGCATTACAAATTAATACTGCGCCCGAAAGCACGAAAGCACTGCTGTTGTGGCTCAAGAGCAGAGGAAGAACCATAGACAGACCCTTATTCTTTAATAGCTTCCATGTTTATCATCCGATTTTACTAAAATTTTCATGAAACGTCCGCAAATGCCTACTTATTTAATTTATCTAATTACTTTAACCCAAAAATTACGACTATGGCTTATATAAAGTTTTTTATGATTTTCGGATAGGAAGTGGTTGTGGCCAAATTTGAAAACAAACTTGATCTGCGTGCAACAGATTTCAATGTTGTCACCAAGTTTGGTAGCTCTAGCTCTTATAGTCTCTGAGATCTGTTGTTTCACACGGACGGACAGACGGACAGACGGACGGACGGACAGACGGACAAGGCTAAATCGACTCGGCTGGTGATGCTGATCAAGAATATATATACTTTATGGGGTCGGAGACGCCCTCTTCTGCCTGTTACTTACATTCTCGATTGGCACAGGACATTTACAGGACATGCGTGGCTCATGTACCCATAAGACGGGGCAAGGGCCCGCATTGTGCGGTACGGCCGCAAAGCAATGCTTCGCACAATTATAGGCCGCTCAGCCCGTCCGCTCCGTTCTCCCTCTCTCCAGGGAGGACACCCAGGTACTTAATGGCCCTCTAAGAGGTTATCGCCGCTCCACGACCTTTCGGCTGGAGATAAGGACCTCTTCTGTCTTATGCACTGCCAGCTCCAGGCCCGCGCTCGAGAGCCACGATTCGATCCCATCGATCGCCTCGTTCGCCTTCTCCTCCACTGCGGCGCGCTCTTTGGCGACTACGACCACTGCCACGTCTTCTGCGAAGACCACGACGGTGGTGTTACTGGGCATGGGGAGCCTCAGAACCCCATCGTTCATGGTATTCCAGAGCACGGGTCCCAAAACGGAGGCCTGCGGGACTCTGGCTGAGACTTCGTATGCTCTGGAACCCATGTCTGTCTCCACAGTGAGCACCCTTTCGCTGAATTAGCTCCGTACTATTCGTAGCAGGTAGCCAGGGATGTTCAGGGCACTGCGGCTCCAGTCGACGGTGTTGAAGGCGTTCCTTATGCCTAGCGTTACCACTAGGAAGTAGCCTTGCCAGTGGTGTCGGTGAAGCAGATTGGCCTGAAGGAGGAAGGCTCCCCCGGGCCGCGTACTCCTTCGGATGCAGGGCGATGGACAGTTTCAGTGCCCTGTTGGGAACTGCGTCCGGCCCTGGCGCCTTTTTCGGGAGTACGGTTCTCCCCGTCCGGGATACCTCCTCTTCCGTCACGTCGCAGGAGCCAATGGGGTTGAAGGGCTGCCGCTCCTCCCAGGGCTGGATGCGTGCTGGTGCTCCTCGTGGGAACAGCGCCTGCACGATGCCATCCAGGACCGTGGGGTCCGAGGGGGCGGTGCTGCTTGCCTTCAGTCCCTTGACCACCAGCTTGTATGCGCCGCCCCAGGGGTCGTTATCCGCAGCGTCGCAGAGCCGCAGAAAGGAGTCTCTCTTCGCGTCCCTTATGGCCGCCTTGAGAGCTTTCCTTGAGGCCTTATCGGCCTCGCTGCACTCGCCGACACGCGGGGTTCCGCGCGAGCGGGTCAGCTGTCTCCGGGTTCGAAGGCAGGTGGTCCGTAGGTCGCCTATCCTGTCGCTCCACCAAAACACAGGCTTGTGGTGCCCCCGAAAAGCTCCCCTTCGCCGCATACGCCGGTCGCACGCGTGCTCCAGGACTGCAGCAATTCGGTTCGCCGCCGCGTTTGCTCCCTCCTCCGCCTCCACTGTCATGCTCCCTGTGTACACGTCGCTGACTCTCCATCTGGCATTATGGGAAGTTGAGCTGCTTGCGAACGTGAGGTCGATGAATGACACTGCTCCTGCTCTGACAAACGTGTTGCGCGCTCCATCGTTCAGGAGCACGACGTCTGTCGAGGCGAATGCCTCCAGCACCACTCGACCTCGGGCATTTGTCAAGGTGGAGCCCCACTCCTGGGCACACGCATTGAAATCGCCTCGGACAACGACGTTGGCTCTTCCCCGCAGGTCGCAACAGAGATCATCCAGAATCCTGCTAAATGCCTCCAGCGGTAGACTCGGAGCCAGGTAGCAGCTGCATAGCCAGAAGCCGCTAGCCTCGGCCCGGACGAATCCATCGGCTGCCAGGATGCTGGACATCTTCCGTTTCCTGTCGCCGCACAGCCACAGGGCCGCCTTGCCAGTGCGGTCCTTGGCCCACTTCCCTCCTTCGCTCACCCTATATGGCTCGCTAAAGATGGCAACATCCGCTGCTACCTCCCGGACTGTCTGCAGCAGTAAATCCTGCCCAGCTCTGCAGTGATTCAGATTGAGCTGAATCAACTGCATGTCGTCCTTTGAGGGTCGCCACCGCCGGGTCTGATCAGGCCGCTTTTGCTGCCGGGTCTGCGTGTGGCCTCATGCCTGGAGGCTCCTTTGCCGGGAGGGCCTTTTTTGCAGGCAGCTGCCTTGTGCCCTGCTTCGTCGCACTTGATGCAGCACCCGCTCCTGTCCACCTCGCTCTTGCACCTGATGGGGGGGACCGTCGCGCTCCCGCACTCTGCATCTGGTCCATCCTATCCGGACCTCAGCTCGGCGCCTGACCTCCTTGGCCATCGAGCATGGTAGGCTGATCACCGCTATTTTGGACTCGCCATACCCGGATCGGAGACTGCGGACCTTAACTGCGCCCTCATTGAGCTGGTACTGCTTCGTGAGTGCCGTGCGGATCTCGCTCTCCGTCGTGATCGCGTCCAGATCACGAATCTCGAAGATGCTGACCTTCGAGTCCTCCGTCATAGCTCGGACCTCCGCTGCATCGCCAAGGACACGAGAGATGCTCTCTCGCATCGTTTCGGCGCTCTCTGAGCCACCTTTGGCCACTTCCAGGAGCAGGTTGCCCTCGCCGTCCGTCGCACCCTGTTGACTGCCACACCTAGCTCCGCTAGTTGGCGGTCCTCCTTCGTGTGACCAGAGCCAGGATCTCGTTATACGACTTCCCGCTCGCCTCCACTATCACCGCGTCGGGGCGCGATCTACGGGTCGGCTTCTTCCTGACCACAGTGCTCCACGAGCTTCCTGCTGTCGCGGCGTCCGCTGCCTCGGGCCCCGTGGGCTTTTTTCGCGCTCCGTTGCCGCTGTTCCACCTCGCCAGGCAGTTCCCGGGTGGCTTTACCGGCCTTCTTGGCGCCCTTTGCTGAAGCAGCAAGAGCTGTGGGCCGGACCGGTTGGGTTCGCGCCGTTCTCGACCCTCGGGTCTCGACCGGGACATCGGGCTGGCTTAGCCTCCGCCACGGCTCTGTCTGGGCCGCACGTTCCGTCCTTCTTATGGTCGCCGTCTGCTGCTCCTTGTCGACACCTACAGCCCCCTTCGAGGTGGCGTGCACACATCTGCGACATATCCCCTCCAGGGCACGCGCCGGGGCTGGTCCGTCTCGATTCATCGACAGCTCGATGTCGAACTGCAGCTTTTTCATCTCCCCCAGCATATTCTTCATGCCCATGTTGATGTGGCGCACCTGCTTGTCATGTATCAGACAAAGCAGCTCGTCCATCATCGTGCCGAGCCTGGACACATTCTCGGCGCATGTGGGCATCTGAGTGCTCACATTGCCGGTGGGCTCCTCCTGCGACGCTCTGGTCCTTTTCGGCTGCGTTTCCCGCTGAACGCTCGCCGGGCTGGCCGGGTCTCTACCCCTTTTTGGCGTGTCCTTTGGCTCGCCGCCCGCAGTCCTCTCAGGCGCCGGGGATGGGGCAAGGACCGGGGACACGACAGGGTGTTGGAGAATGTTAGGTAGGGCCTCCAGAATCCGTGCCCTAACCGTGGGATTTCCCACGGGTGGATTTCCACTTTCGTGGCTGCCACCTGGAGTAGTTACGTTTTTATCTGACATTCCTTTCCAGTTGCATTGTCACCCAATGCTCGGTTGCATTTTATACCTCCTGCCAGGTGCGGTAGCTGCCGGCCAATATGGCTCAGTCACCAGAGCCCCATTTCAGGCGTACCGCCGACGCGGCGGGGATGGCAATCGGTCAGATCCGTGACCTTTACCACCCGTTGGCTCCATGTGCGTGCCTCGATACCGACGCGCGCCACGAAATTCCGACTCCTTGCCAAGGAGCGAGAGCAGCAGCCCGGAAATGTATGCTACGGTTTTACGGCGATCGGTGGCCGAGTCTTGTAGCATGTAGCATCTGTCCGGCTGCATATGCTACACCAGTAGGGGGCGCTGTAGTGCAACAAGCGCCCTCTAGCATAATATCTGCGGGTATCCACATTTGAAGCACGAAGAGAGTGGGGAAGCAGAAGAGAAAGTGAAAGAGATAGTTTCGGGGATAGTCTCACCCCTGACCCTCTCACCGGATCGGTGGAACAAGGCGCTCCTCTCGCGGGCTGCTGGGATAGGATCTCGACGGGTAAGCCCTCTGGCCAACTTCAAGTTGCCTTCTGACCACTTTCCGTCCTAGGGGTTCAGCCACAACGCGAGCTACAGCCGGAGCACCCGCGCGGACGTCCGCACACATGGACCGCACTTTTCACTAGCAGAAAGGCTGTGTGTGTATATATTATATTATCTGTCATTAACCCTTAAGTGAAAAAAAAGTTTTTTTTTTGCTATTTTTGTCGCAAAGGCTCAAATTTTATCAATGCACCTTAATATTTGGTCAGGAGAATGATGTGAGAGCAAATTTTGGTCTTAAAAATAAATTGGCAGAAAATGGGACCTTTACGAATGTTGATGAAGTTTCGCATTGGGGACTTGCAAAACCCTCCATCCAGTACATGGAAAAAATTAAAAATGAATTTAATATTACAAAAAAAGTTAAACAAAGTTTGATAAGAGCTGCTAAAGAAGTGCATGTTAGTATAGCTATAAAAACGTTTTATTTTAAGACTTGTAGCAGGCCAGTTAATATAAGTATGACCTGGGCACACTATTCGATGAGTTACGCTCTCTTGAGAAAGATGTTACTCTCTCAAGAGAGCGCCTCTCTAGCCAAAAACGGGGGTTGGAAGCGCGCTGCCTGCGAGCAGCAGTTCAGTTGGGTAACGAGAGCGCAACCAGATAAGTTTAAAAGAACGAGAACAAGAACGAGTGATAAACTAAGTCTAAACTATATCTAAACTAAGTTAAGCTACACTAAACTAAACTAAAGACACAATAAAAGAAAAGACATAAAATAAAAACATCCTGATACAATCTCAGAAGTGGGATCGAGAAAAAATTTTGCGCAGTAATTCTAAGAAAAATGGATCTGGACATTAATAAAGTTACGGTGGTTCAACTAAAAAGATGGCTGGAATGTCTGAGTTTGTCAACGAAGGGGACAAAAGCCGATCTGTTTTCTCGACTATGTGCTGTTCCATCTGAAAGCCGCGGAAGTGCTCCAATGGTCAACCAGTTAGAGTTGGAGAGGCGAACGCAATTGAACCGGACAGAACTGGATCGTGGCATGAAAACCATGGAGGAACTGAATCGGGAAATCGAGATGGCCAGGAAGGTTCTCGAAAATCTTCAGCAGCAGATCGACAGCGTTGGTTCGGGAATTGGCGACGAGCGACCAAGCGGCGCCAGAAGCGAGGCGTCTGAGAATAACGGCGACATGTTCTAACGAATCGGCGAGCGTGGCAACGGTGCGGTTGGCGATGCACAGAGGAGCGAGAGAGATGGCGAGCGTGGCAACGGTGCGGTTGGCGATGCACAGAGGAGCGAGAGAAAAGGCGAGCGTGGCAACGGCGCTGTAGGCGATGCACAGATGAGCGACAGAGTCGGTGAGCATAGCAACGGTTTGCCGAACGGTGCAAACGTCAGCGAGAGTTCTGGAAATTTCCAAGAACAACTGTACGCTGGGCGAAACGGCGCAATTGGTGGCAGAGGCTTTCGAGACGATTTTTCATCAGCGGGATTTAGTTTGGCGAAGGAAATCCTAATGGATTTTTCGGGGAATATTTCCGTGCGCGCCTGGGTCTCCCAATGGGA
Organism: Drosophila triauraria; assembly: GCA_014170255.2. Taxonomy (NCBI): domain Eukaryota; kingdom Metazoa; phylum Arthropoda; class Insecta; order Diptera; family Drosophilidae; genus Drosophila; species Drosophila triauraria. The sequence goes on from JABJVT010000008.1 coordinate 14,636,069, forward strand.
AAATATAGCTAAACTATACAAGCTATCGGACATACAGAGCAGAGTGTTGCTGATGGGAAAGCTGAAAGGCAGCGCACCGCAGTGGCTGCACGAGGACGCAACCCGTTTCGGAGAACCGACGAGTGAGCTGGTGGACCAGTTAATTCTTGCTTTTGGCGGCAACGAGTCGAAAGCCGAGTTGAGACGCAAGTTCGAAGCGCGGCTATGGAAGCCAACTGAGAAGTTTGCAGTATACTTTGAAGAGAAGCGCAGGCTGGCCCGAGATGTCAACATAGACGATGACGAGCTGATGGATGGACTGATTGACGGAATTCCAGTGATGAATTTGCGTACTCAGGCAAAGTTGCAGTGTTTCGACAACCCTGGAAGAATGCTCAGAGCGTTTGCCGACATCATGTTGCCGGCAAGGGCTCCTGAAGGGAAGAAGATGCAGACAACGAAGAATGAACCAGCAGGCAAGGAGACGCGTTGCTACAATTGCAACGGAAAAGGGCACTGGGCAAGAGAGTGCACCAAACCGAAGAGGACCCCTGGATCTTGCTATGGATGCGGGGCGATGGATCATTTCATCAGCGGATGTCCCCAAAATTAGAAGGAGATTACGAATAACTATGTAAGATTGTTGAAGATTTTTGTTTATGAACACTCTTACCAGCCAATTATTACAGAATGCTTGATCGATTCAGGAAGCCCTGTATCGTTTATAAAATATTCATATGTACCCATAAACGTTAAATTGGAGCCTCAAGAAAAACTTTATTATGGATTAAGTAAAAGCAGATTGAAAAGCTATGGAAAAATTTTATGTTTCGTTATGAAGAAAGAAATAAAGATTTTGTTTAATTTAATTGTTGTGATCTGTAATATTGTGCTGGGCAGAGATATTATGGTAGCTTGTGATTTGAAAATTAATTTAGAAACTTTGAAAATGATAACTGTTGAAAATGTTGAAACCCAAGTCGGAAAAAATGCGAATATTAGTTTGTTGGATAATAATGCGAAGGAACCTGAAGAATTGGATACCGAGTCTGAGTGCGAAAGTTTAGGAAGTGAAATGTTAGAAAAAGAAAGTTTAGGAAGTGAAATGTTAGAAAAAGAAAGTTTAGGAAGTGAAATTTTAGGAAAAGAGAGCTTAGGAGAAGAAATTTTAGGAAAAGAGAGGTTAGAAAGTAACATTTTAGGAAAAGAGAGTTTAGGAGCGGAAATTATTGGAAGAGAAAGTTTGGAAAATATAATTTTGGAACACAAAAATATAGAGAAAATAATTGTAAAAGGCGAAACGTTAAACAAAAATGGTCAGAAGGAAGATTTTTTAAGCAAAATGGATAGAACGGTGGATATGGATGTTTTTGAAAAGAGAATGATGAATATAAACATTTTAGAAGATTTGGAGGAAGAAAAACTTTATAATATAGGTGAGCAAATAAGTTATAAGGATCGAGTGAAGTTCATTAAGTTATTAGAAACACATTATGTTCAAGTGAAGAGACCGGAAGTTCCGAAAATAAAATGTGAAATGAGCATAGTGTTAGAAAACTCAAAACCATTTAGCTGCGCTCCAAGGAGACTATCATACTGTGAAAGGAATCGTGAATCGAGTGAAGTTCATTAAGTTATTAGAAACACATTATGTTCAAGTGAAGAGACCGGAAGTTCCGAAAATAAAATCTGAAATGAGCATAGTGTTAGAAAACTCAAAACCATTTAGCTGCGCTCCAAGGAGACTATCATACTGTGAAAAGGAATCGTTGTCAAGAATGTTAGAAGAATATATTAGAGAGGAATTAGCCAACCTAGTAAATCAGAGTACGCTTCTCCAATTGTTTTAGTAAAAAGAAGTCTGGGGAACTTAGGCTTTGTATCGATTTTAGAAGGCTGAACAAAATCATGGTGAAGGATAATTATCCGATACCAATTGATGACCTTTAAGATAGTTTAGTGGGAAAATCTGTGTTTACGAAATTGGATCTTAAGAATGGTTATTTTCATGTATATGTTAACAAAGATTCAGTGAAATATACATCGTTTACTACCCCTTTGGGGCAATTTGAGTTTTTGCGGATGCCTATGGGTCTTAAAACAGCTCCACAGGTATTCCAAAGATTTGTTAATGACATATTTTCGGACATGATAAAACAAATAAAGGTGATTATTTATATGGACGATATTTTAATTGCCACCAAAAGCTTAGAAGAGCATTTAGAAGTTTTAGTAGAAGTATTTAGAAGGTTAGTGGAAAATAGGTTAGAATTGAGAATGGATAAGTGCAAATTTTTACAAGACAAGGTTAATTATTTAGGTTTTCTTATTTCAAAAAATGGAATTAAAGCTGGCAGTAAGGGTTTAGAAGCTATACAAAGTTTTCCGATTCTAGACAAGGTGCAAGCAGTTCAGAGTTTTTTGGGTCTTTGCTCGTATTTCCGACGATTTATTAAGGAATTTTTCGATTTTAGCGAAACCTTTGTATGATTTAGTTAGAAAGGACAAGCTATTTAAGTTTGAAGAAGAAGAATTAAGTTGTTTTTCGCTGTTAAAAGCTAAATTAATGGAAGCACCAGTTTTGGCGATATACGATTACAGAGATGATATCGAGCTTCACTGTGACGCAAGTGCGTTAGGGTTTGGAGCGGTGCTTCTTCAGAAAAAAGAGGACAACAAGTTGCATCCTATTTTTTATTTTTCAATAAAAAATAATAATAAATAATAAATAAAAATATCACAGTTCTGAATTAGAGACTTTAGCAATAATTTACGCGTTAAGGAGATTTAGAATATATTTACTGGGCAAACGATTTAGAATTGTAACAGACTGCAACTCTCTAACTTTAACGCTAAATAAGATCGAGCTGAATCCTAGAATAGCAAGGTGGGCTTTAGAGTTGCAGGAGTTCGACTATGAATTAAAGCACAGAGCAGGAAGACAGATGCAGCATCTGGATGCATTAAGCAGATGCAACAACATAATGATAGTGGAGGCAAATACATTCGAAACAAACATAGTAATTTGTCAATCAAAAGATGTAAAGGTTCAGGAAATTAGGAAAATGTTAGAAAGTAGCGAGCATAAGTTATATGAAATGAGAAATGGAGTGATTTATAGGAAAAGTAATGACAACAGATTATTATTTTACGTACCGAGTCGAATGGAGGATCATGTGTTATACAAATACCATGACGAGATGGGTCATATTGGGAGAGAAAAAATGCTAGATGTCATTGGCAAAAGTTACTGGTTTCCAAACATGAAGAATAAAGTCTTAGAGCATATTCAAAACTGTTTGAAGTGCATAGCTTATTCTCCAAAAGTAGGTAAAGGAGAGGAACATTTACATAGTATACCGAAGGGCAATAAGCCTTTTGAGATTATTCACATAGGTCATTATGGGCCAGTGGATAATAGCAGATCGAAAAAGCATATATTTGCCATAGTAGAGACCCAAGTGTGTAATATCAGATCGGGGAAGTTGTTTTACTTCTTCTGAATTTGCCGAGTTTATGGAGATTAGTAATGTTAAGCACATAAAAATTGCAAGGGCCAAGTTGAACGAATCAATAGAAGTTTAGGACCTATGTTAGCCAAGTTAACGGAACCGGAAAGGGGTTTGCATTGGGACAGAGTTATTGAAAAAATAGAGTATTCAATGAATAACACGATTCATAGTAGCATCAAACAGCGTCCTAGTGAAACATTATTTGGAATTATACAAAGAGGAGAAATATGTGATGAATTAAAGGAGAGATTAGAAGACGAAAAAGATAGGAAATGTTAGGAAAACTTTAGAAGATGTTAGAAGAGAAGCAGAAGAAGCGCAGGAAAAGGCTCGTGAAGGTTAATGCGAAAAAAAGATTGCGACGGAATACAGGGAAGGGGATTATGTTTTGGTTAAGAACTTTGATAGTACTGTAGGTGCCTCGAGGAAACTCATTCCAAAAAACAAAGGTCCTTACGTGATTGAAAAAGTTTTGAAAAATGACAGATATTTACTTAAAGATATTGACGGGTTTCAATTGACTCGCAATCCATACCAAGGTGTTTGGAGTGTAAAAAAAAAACATAATTAATATATATATAATGTGAATAACAGACTGAGAAAAAAGAGAAAACAAATTGTAAATGGCGTTAAAATATTGTAGAAAAATTTAAAAAACTGTAAACACTTGTAAATAATGTACAATAGATAATTTAAGTTATAATAAGAAAGTCAGGACGGCCGAGTTGTAGCAGGCCAGTTAATATAAGTATGATCTGGGCACACTATTCGATGAGTTACGCTCTCTTGAGAAAGATGTTACTCTCTCAAGAGAGTGACTCTCTAGCCAAAAACGGGGGCTGGAAGCGCGCTGCCTGCGAGCAGCAGTTCAGTTGGGTAACGAGAGCGCAACCAGATAAGTTTAAAAGAACGAGAAGAAGAACGAGTGATAAACTAAGTTAAACTACACTAAACTAAACTAAAGACACAATAAAAGAAAAGACATAAAATAAAAACATCCTGATACAGACTAGAATTTATTTTAGGGTTAAATACCTAAACAAGAGACTGTCTATACAAAACCAAAATCATCGTATTTTTGGAAACTCTAAGCTATTAAAAATAAATTATATAGAAAAAGCTCCAACTTATTATTATAATAGGCCAGTGTTAACCCCAATCGAGAATGTATGTGACTGACAGAAGGAGGCATCTCCGACCGCATAAAGTATATATGTTCTTGATCAGCATCACCAGCAGTCTGTTCGTCCGTCCGTCCGTGTGAAACAACAGATCTCGGAGACTATAAGAGCTAGAGTTACCAAACTTGGTGACAACATTGGAATCTGTTGCACGCAGATCAAGTTTGTTTTCAAATTTGGCCCACTTCCGCCCCTTTCTTTTTATACCCGGTACCCATAGGGTACAAGGGTATTATAAGTTGGTGCCAATCGAGAATGTATGTAACAGGCAGAAAGAGGCATCTCCGACACCATAAAGTGTATATATTCTTGATCAGCATCACCAGCCGAGTCGATTTAGCCATGTCCATCTGTCCGTCTTTCTGTCCGTCCGTCCGTCCGTCCGTGTGTGAAACTACAGATCTCAGAGACTATAATAGCTAGAGTTACCAAATTTGGTGACAACATTGGAATCTGTTGTTTGTTTTAAAATTTGGCCACGCCCACTTCCGCCCCCGAAAATCGTAAAAAACTTTATATAACCTATAGTCCTAACTTTTGGCTCAAAGTAAATAGATAAAATGAATAAAAAGGAATTTGCGGAAGTTTTCTGAAAATTTGAGTAAAATCGAATGATAAACATGAAAGTTATTAAGCAATAAAGTTTCTGTGATGGTTGTTCTTCTTCTTCTGAGCCACAAAGGCAGTAACGAAAAAAAGTGTTGCGTGCTTTCGGGCGCAGTATTAATTCGTAAAATGCAGCTGCGCGCAGCTGTAGAATTTGTCATTTTTGAACGTTGCTCAACATGTTTTTAGCAACATTTCATTAGTCAACATTTTGTTTTTTCCATGTCCGTGTGCTATTTAATTTCACGCACAATACTTTGGGTACCGGGTATCTCACAGTCGGTCACACTCGACTGTAGCTTTTACACTTGTTTTTATACCCGGTACCCATAGGGTACAAGGGTATTATAAGTTAGTGCCAACCGAGAATGTATGTAACAGGCAGAAGGAGAAATCTCCGACCCTATAAAGTATATATATTCTTGATCAGCGTCACTAGCCGAGTCGATCTAGCCATGTCCGTCTGTCCGTCTGTCTGTCCATGTGAAACAACAGAACTCAGAGACTATAAGAGCTAGAGGTACCAAATTTGGTGACAACATTGGAATCTGTTGCACGCAGATCAAGTTTGTTTTAAAATTTGGCCACGCCCACTTCCGCCCCCAAAAAACGTAAAAAACTTAAATAAGCTAGATTCGTAAATTTTGGCTCAAAGTAAATAGATACAATAAATAAGTAGTCATTTGCGGACGTTTTCTAAAAATTTGAGTAAAATTGGATGATAAACATGGAAGTTATTAAACAATTAAGTTTCTTACCATCTTGAGCCACAACGGCAGTAGCGAAAAAAAGTGTTGCGTGCTTTTGGGCGCAGTATTAATTCGTAATGCAGCTGCGTACAGAATTTGTCTCTTTTAAACTTAGCTCAACAAGTTTTTGGCAAAATTTGTCTTTATTTGTCAACATGTCCGTGTGCTATTTAATTTCACGCACAATACTTTGGGTACCGGGTATCTCACAGTCGGTCGCACTCGACTGTAGCTTTCTCACTTGTTTTTTTTTGACGTTGATGCACTGCGGTCGGTACACTCAAGTGGCCCTTCGAAACCAAGCACGTGCTTGTTAGGGTTTGGTGTTAATAGGCGGGATGGAAAAGTATAGGTAAACGAATTCGAGGAAACTACCCAACACCATATAGACTAATAGTAGATATAGATCGTTTCTCTTTCAAAGTGAACGGTCGTGTTTTTGTTTTGCGCCTCGTATTTGTGATACTTCCTTGCTATAAGCCACCGGGGTTTTATTTAAAACTTCTTTCTTGTGTCAATAATAATTCACCGTCTCACTTCGGGTGTGCATGCAGCTGTTTTTGTGTATTAATAACTATATTAATTGCAAATTAGTTTTGGTGCAGCGATTGCTTATCTGCATTTTTGCATTCCTCTTTGTGCTTTATCCGTTACGCCGATATTACAGCTTGACGACGTAAGCTCCCTAACTCTCTTGCTCTCCCTTAGTACACGTAACTACTCTTATTTTCTCCTAACTGCTGACTGGTACAGTGGTAAGTCACTATAATGTCCTCTAGTGTTGTCTGTGTAATTAAAAACAGCAAGAAAGTAATTTCTGCAGAGGACCCTATTATTGGCTGCTGGGTGTGTGACAATATCGTGTACGCCAAGTGCATTGATTGCACAGGCCGGATGGCTGACAATATCACTAAAAACATTAGATGGCGCTACTGCTTTGAAGCTTGTCGCGCTGTTAAAAGGGAAATGATGGCATTCATTGGCAAACCAAAAGTGGTTTTAAAGAAATACTCGTTAGTTTTCGTAAAACTAATGAAGTGCTCATGGCGCTGGACTCCAAGTTTAGTAGCCTAAAGCTGTTAAACAAGTCCCCAAAGCGCAAGAAAATCACGGTTTTCACACCGCATCTGGCCGCTGTCAGTGACGAACTCTTTAACACAATATGCTATGCCGATTTCTGGCCTCAGTATGTTGTCGTGAAGGAGTACGATTCCAAGAAAAAGAAAAGACGGCCTGTAGGAATTAGTCTACCCAGGCCGGACAAAACCACTGTGCCAGCTCCAAAAAACTAACCAATTCTCTCCTTCTTACCTATCAGAATGCAAATGGGTTACGTAGTAAGCTTCCTAAATTGTATTCTGATAGTGTTTCCTTTGCATCCCAGGTTATTGTGTTCAAAGAAACCTGGTTGAAGCCGGAAATCTAAGCTCCGAGGTTTTTCCAGCTGTGTACACAACGTACAGGCTTGATCGGCCTTCCTGGCCAGGGGGCGGGGTCCTTATTGCGGTTCACTTCAACCTCACGTCTGAATTATTAGCTTTCGAGTAGAGCTGGAAAAACATCGATGTTCATCGATGTAACTTCGATGTTTTCATACTAAAACATCGAAAGCTTCGATGTTTTTCCAGCTCTACTTTCGAGGAATGCAACGATGTTGAATTCCTTTGTGTGAAGCTATCACTTAATCGTAGTTTTACTTATATTACATGTTCCTACACTTCCCCCTTGTCGGAACTTCGTATTTATTGGAACCACCTAAATATTTCGGGACGCCTTGGTTTCCAAATTGAGAGTGCTCCTTCAAATTTATTCAAGCTCTTCTAGAGCCATTACTTGAGTTAAAAATGCAAATAGTGGTTCTCGCGAGTGCAAGAGAGCGAAAGCTTTATCAGAATTCAAGAGCGCAGGTTAAACTTTAAGAGACCTTAGGTTCTAATTATTGCATTGCTTAACAAAAGTATATGGCCACCAATTGACCGAACATTGACCGCGCTGACAGCACGAACATATGCTTCAATTAATAGGAATAGGTGCAAGGCGGTGAATAGAGCATTTGTATAAGCCAGATTTGGTTTTGACTACAGCCACGCAAACCTTCCCATCATGTTCTGGAACGACCTCTACGCCTACGCCTCTTATCCTTATTTGGGGGGGAACGATGTCTTCGTGGATTGCCACCACTGTTCCGATCTGAAGATTCTCCACGGCTTTAGTCCATTTCCCTCGCTGCTGCAGGCTCAGAAGATAATCCCTCGACCAGTCGCTCCAAAATCGCTGTTTGATCGCTGAGACGAGCTGCCATCTCTGCAAGTACGTGAGGTTGCTGTCTGCCCTTGTCTGCGCGGACGTGGGCGGCAGCGTTGCTAGCGTTGTGCCTACTAGCAGATGCACCGGCGTGACAAGCCCTCCCTCGTTGGGACTGCCACTGTGCACGATGAGCGGCCTCGAATTCAGGACGACTTCTACCTCCACGATAACGGTATGCAGCTTGTCCTCCTTCAGAATATCGCTGCCCACAGCCTTAAAAGAAGATCCTTGGCCGACTTTACGGCCGCCTCCCAAAGGCCGGCTATGTGTGGCGCTCTGGGAGGGATGAATTCGATAGAAGTTTTGGTTAATAGTCAAAACAATAAACGCACTGCCGTACTGCACTCACGACGCGCGTTTATTAGCCAAATCACTTGTCTGAGAAGCCCAACCAACGACCGTGGCCCTGCATGACAGTTAGTTCTATGTAAGTGTCTCAAATATAGGGACACAAATTGCAATTTTTGGCATTAACAAGGGAAACTTAGCATTGTGAGCTATGGGGGCATGTAGCATACGGCCACCTACTCGCAACAAAGAGTATGAAAAAGTGCCAAACTGTTCAATGAATATATAAAAGGATTTAACTTTTGAATTCCAGCACGCATATAAGCAGATTTCTTCAGCTTTTCCATTTTTTTTTCACAAAAGCTTCCTTTTGAACAGCTTCAACTACCTTCTGAAATGCAGTTCCGAGCTCGTCTGCTGACGGACAAATTGAATTAAAAGTTATATTTTTTCTTCGGTTAATAAATTGATACATATAAGCCACAATACGAACTACTTTCAGGTACGACGATGACCTTTCTACGATATATAAAATTGTGTCTAGTTCAACATCGGCCGTGATGAGAGCAACGCGTGATTTTTTTGTTTCTAGTGCTGCGTCGTATTCTAATAGCTGAAATTCTTGGCCAGTACTCGGCTTCCTTCTGCAAAAAACTAGGACCATTGAACCAAAATGAGGTATTTAGCTCATCAACAGAGCATACCCGCGAAACTAAATCCGCAGGGTTTTCCTTGGTTGGCACATGCCGCCAAACAGCTGATGAAACAATGTTTTGAATATCAGCTATTCGATTGGAGATAAATGTAGCAAGCTGAGATGGGTGCGATGGAATCCAGTGAAGAACTACTTTCGAATCGGACCAAAGGACAACACTCTCGACAGGAAAGTTAATGATGCTGCGAACTTCTTCCCAAAGCTTCGCCAACAAACGTGCTGCACATAGGTCTAGCCTGGGTTTTGTTTTTGTTTTAAAAGGGGCAACCCTAGATTTAGCTGTTAGCAATTGTACAGACACCCCACTTGTCTCAACCACTCGAACATAAAGGCAGCATTCATAGGCCCGTATAAAAGCAGCAGCGAACCCATGAATTTGACAAAATGCTTTTTTGCTTGTCCCAACAAATCTTGGAATAACCAATTTCTTTAAGAATGCATCAAAATTTTTTACTATGTTCCACTTTTTGTCAAAGTCTTGGGGCACAGGGTCATCCCAGCTCAATGAAAATCGTAAAAAACTTTATATAACCTAAAGTCGTAATTTTTGGCTTAAAGTAAATAGATAAAATAATTAAGTAGGCATTTGCGGATGTTTTATGAAAATTTGAGTAAAATCGGATGATAAACATGGAACTTATTAAACAATAAAGTTTGTATATGCTTCTTCTTTTTCTTCTGAGCTACAAAGACAGTAGCGAAAAAAAGTGTTGCGTGCTTTCGGGCGCAGTATTAATTCGTAATGCAGCTGCGTACAGCTGCAGAATTTGTCTTTTTTGAACATTGGTCAACTTCATTTGCTCAGCTTCATTTGTAAACATTTTGTTTTTTCCATGTCCATGTGCAATTTAATTTCATGCATAATACTTTGGGTACCGGGTATCTCACAGTCGATCACACTCGACTGTAGCTTTCTCACTTGTTATTATTGGGCATAACAAACCCAAAGGATCAAACAGAGTGGCAATAAAGGACAAGATTGATCATTTGGTTACCACCTGATCTGTGGTTACTTTCCTAACGCCGTATTTGAAAACGTCAGTCTGTGGGTTTCATGTTAATGCAAGAGTTTTGAGATCCTAAAGATCTCCGTGTAAGATTTTCGCAGTCGATATTTTGCATGTACTCGTTTTACAATTATAAGCCCATTTTGTCAAAACAAAGCCCGTTGGTTCTAGAATCTCAGTAAGCTCTCGGCGGAGAATGTATCTAACTGCTAGAAATGCTTCGTGAGTATTTAGTTATGCTATGGCTCGTCATATGTTGTTATGGACCTACCATGAGCAGGTCATTTTGCGATACTTGCGAAGTAGTCTTGTAAGATGCATTAAATACCACTCTGAGCTTTGTGGATGTGCTTTGTGGACGTTCTACACATTGGTATGGTATAAAACAATGTGGATCTTTCGGTATTGTCCGAGAGCCAAATACTCTTAAATTAACTGATTGAACATTATCAGCGTGTCCGGATTTTTAGTTAATTGTCTAACGCTGAAAAACGTCTTCTTGCCATATCAAATGATGACACGTTGGGCTTGATTTAAAAGGTAAGGATACTTGCAATCGACCTGAGGTCATTATCGAAAAAAATCCAATGAAGTTTTTGAATTCAGAATAATTCCCTCCAAATTTGGGCAACTGCATTCGAGGCAGGTGCCTTGTATGCGATAGACTTGTATTTAACAATGATTCGCTTAGATTTGTTTGCGGGACTGGAGTTTTTAACGACACTAACAATGCCTTGGTTAACACGCATAAATCTTCAAGTTCGGATCGCGATGCCAATTCTGAATCGAAATCCTCAATTTCCAATTGTAAAGAAAATGCACGATCTATATACGCATCTAAAATACTCAAACGAAAACCCAACTGCACAGGGTTTAACGAAATTTTTTTTATTTTGCACGGCTTGAGCTATCCGATTTATATCCTTTTTAACTGAATCTAATTTTCTCAGAATATATTCTCAATCAGCGTTATACAATAGAAGTATTGCTATCAGAAGCTCCACAACCTTTAGGCATTTTTGAGAAAATTAAAAAAATGGATTTTAAATCTTTTGCAAAATTATAATTGCCGAAAATGTTCCACTGTAACTCCGAACCAAATCACCCAGATCAATCGAACTCCACTTGAGTGATCTCAAATTAACTGAGCGCAGTGTTAGCCAAAATAATTTATTAGTTATTTCACAAAGGTTTAATTACATGTTGCACTTTTTTCTTCTTTATGCTGGTACTTGCGAATTATCGGTAATAGATATGTGGCATTACGTGTGCATATGCCGTCAAATGAATTTATTAATTTTTTATTGGGTTATTACCTTATTTGTTTGATGGGTAAGATTTTGGTAATAGGGCCTTTTACTCTTCAAACCACTTTTTTCGATGACTCCAATATATATCCAGAGATAATGGGCGGTCCCGGCATCCAGAAATCAGCTCTGACGAAAATTCCAAAATGGCTCCAACGAAGGTGTCCAACTATATGGCTCCGACGAAATGTCCAACGATGTTTTTGTCTACCCGGGGGCGCCAAAATGTTTGTGCAGATCACGAGCATCCTTAATTTTTGAGCAGACGGGTAAATAAATACTTCTGGACGCCTTGGTTTCCAAATTGAGAGCGTTCCTTCAAATTTATTCAAGTTCTTCTAAAGCCATTACTTGAGTTTTAAATGGTTCTCGCGAGTGCAAGAGAGAGAAAGCTTTATCTTAATTCAAGAGCGCAGGTTAAACTTTAAGAGACCTAAGGTTCTAATTATTACATTGCTTACCAAATTGGCCGAACACAGTCGGTCTAAAATAGACTTTCGGATAGGGACCATTTAATTGTTCTGGGTGATTCCCGGAGCTATTTGGTCCACAACTAAATCCTCTAACACACTTTTAACTACAGCACGTCACGATTTTATTGATGGCTTGTTTGACATTTCGTTGTCTCAAGTCAACCATGTACGAACTTCCTTAGATCGCTTGCTCGGCCTCTGCTTTGTCTCTGATCCGGCAACAGTCAGTTTAGTTAAGGTCCCGCCCTTGACGCAACCCGAAGATCCATACCATCACACTTTCGATGTGACTATCGATATTGGGACTGCTATGGAGAATAAGTCTGATCTGCCAACTAAGAAAGTCCACTGCTTTCGCAAAGCGGATTTTCGATTTCTGAATAATTTCATATCTGACTTTGATTGGTCCGATCTCTACATGTGCACTGACATGGTGGGTGCCATGGATATTTTTTACAATGCCATAATATCCTTTTTTACTCAATGTGTTCCTTTATACTATCCATCAATCTCCCTGGTTTAGTAAAGAGTTTACTCGCCCCAAAAATGTCAAGTCCAATCTCTATTCTAAATTTAAACGTAACGGTTCTCAAGCTGTCCATTCTCGCTATTTAGCAGCTCGGTCAAAGTTTACCGTGCTTAATGCGCAGTGTTGACTCGTTGTAGGGTTCAGTTTGCGCAGGAGCAAAAACAGTTTTATAAGTTTGTCAACACTAAACGTAAGCCTATTTCACATCCTTCCTGGTTTTTATTTGAAAAAAACGACAATGATCAGGAAATCGCCGATCTTTTTGCTCAGTTTTTTTAAGCTACTTGTTCTCCGTCATTCGATTCGAACCAGACCTATTCTTATAGCATGCCCAAATCAATCCTAATCTTCAGTCCTATCTTAAACGAAAGCTTCCTTCTGGCTGTGTGCCAGACCAGGCTGTGTGCTTAGGTATTGAGCCGAGTCCCTGTGCAGTCCCCTTCTAAAATTGTTTACCTTATCCTTAAAAACATCCCAATTTCCCCTTATTTGGAAGGAATCATTCGTCATTCCTCTCCACAAAAAAGGTAGCAAAGTTGATGCTAATAACTATAGAGTAATCTCTAAGTTGTCAGCCATCCCTAAACTTTTGAAAAACGTAATTACTCTCCATGTGCAGCACCTTTGTAGATCAGTAATTTCTAAATGCCAACATGGATATATTGAACGAAGATCATCAACAAATAACCTATTTGGAGCTCACTTCTTTTATTATATGTTGCTTTCCACAAAATTTGCCGACAGATGTGATCTATACTGATTTCAGTAATACATTTGACTCCGTTAATCACTCCCTTCTTGTTAGAGACTCGACTTAATGGGTTTTCCTGTCGATCTTCTTAGGTTGATCTCTAGATATCTGAATGGCAGGACGCAAAAGGTCCTCCGGGTGACCTCTGGTGTCCCGCAAGGGAGCCACCTGGGTCCCTTACTTTTTACATTATTTATTAACGACCTGCCCAAAGTCTTGACTAACTCGAGAGTACTCATGTATGCTGACGACGTTAAACTTGCGGGACACCAGAGATCACCCCTAGAACAATTGACAAGTGGTTTTTAAAGTGCCATTCAGATAACTTGACATCCACCTAAGATTATCGACAGGAAAACCCATTAAGTCGAGTTTCCTAACAAGATTGGAAAGGCTTATTTGAGATTGACGGATAGTATAACGGAACACATTCAGTAAAAAAGGAATTCATGTTATTGTAAATAATATCCATCAAGCATGTAAAGATTGGAGCAATTAAAGTCAGATATGAAATTGTTCAGTCGTCTGCCGTAAATAGGAAGTTCCGACAAGGGGCGAATGTATTAACATTTTGTATAAGACTACCATGAAGTTATAGTTTCACACAAAGGAATTCAACATCGTTGCATTCCTCGAAAGCTAATATTTCAGACGTGAGGTCCCCGCCCCCTCGCCTGGAAGGTCGACCGAGCCTGTACGTTGCGTACACAGCTGCAAAAACTTTGAAGCTTAGGATCTCCGCCTTTAACCAGGTTTCTGTGAACACAATCACCTGGGATGCAAATGAAACACTATGAGAATACAATTTAGGAAGTTTACTACGTAAGCCTCTTGCATTCTGATAGGAAAGAAGGAGAGAATTGGTTAGTTTTTTGGAGCGGTCGTAGCTTGCACAGTAGTCTTGTCCGGCCTGGGTAGACTAACTCCTACAGGCCGTGTCTTCTTTTTCTTAGCTTCGTACTCCTTTACAAGAACATACTGAGGCCAGAAAACAGCAGAGCATATTGTGTTCAAGAGTTCGTCAGGGACATTTATTTTACAAGATTAAGTTTCCCAAGCATAAGAAAATTTAAATTGTTCCATCTTAACTTTAACGGACTTGGTTCTGTCTTGAATTTAGACAGTAACATCTTCAGATGTTTGAGAGGGGTGAATCCGAGAGACAAATATCTGCCTAGTTGGTGGTACTGCAATAAGGGCTTTTGGCTTTGGCTGGTTGGCTGTATTACCAATTTCGGCCGGTTCTTCAGGCCTGTCACTTTGGGGAGCATTCGGGACGGGGATCTGAGGGGTCGATAATTTTGACCTCCCAGCGGACTCAACAAAAATCACTGGAGCTGCGGCCCCTGTCGCAGCACTTTCGGAGGCCGAATCTTTTCTCGCACCCGACCCCAATATCATTGGAGTTAGATATAGTGGGGTCGGGGTCCGAAGAGTTAGGGAGCTTTAGTCGTCAAGCTGTGATATCGGCGTAACGTATAAAGCACAAAGAGGAATGCAAAAATGATGGTAAGCAATCGCTGCACCAAAACTAATTTGCAATTAATATAATTATTAAAACGGTTAATTAGTGAAACAGTGAATTATTTTTGACACAAGATAGAAGTTTTAAATAAAACGCCGGTGTATTATAGCAAGAAATGTACACAAATGCAACCGTTCACTTTGAAAGAGAAACCATAATTTGTGTTACATACAATATAGTTTGGTTCTAGTTTTGATACCATTCGGTCAAGTGCGCTCCAAGGCCAAACATAAAAGGAAAAGAAAATAAACACTAGAAATATTTATGCCGCGGCTGCTGAAACGATCAACGATGGTTCAAACTCAGCATAACCGTTTAAGCATATAGAACTGACTCAATAAAAAATAGTTCTATAATAAACGGTTAAGAATCTAATCTTACATATCTTTAGATTTCCAAAAACAATATATATTTTTTTAGTAAATGAGGTTTTATTACCCTTTGAAAAAATCCAAAATTGAAAACAAAATTAGTTAATACACTTAAAAAATCATATTTATTGACTAAACGAATTAAGTTTTAGTTAATTCATATTTTGCAGTCAAATAAATTCGCGCTTCCAAAAAACAATAGATATGATTGAATGTTTGTACATATTGTATGCTCCTGTGTGGCCCTAATCAGGCGTAGGAAAAAGTATTTAGGAGAATATTTTCTCCACAATCTAGCTGAATTAGCAGCTGTCCCCCCGAAGAAAATAGCAGGTTTCATTAGAGAAGCGGGCTGGGACTCTTTCTAACTTTGTGGTAAGAGGGTATAAAAGATCCATGCGGTATCACAATGGGCCAGTGATGGCCTAAGTGGGTTGACCTTGTGTCAGCCGCCGCCCTAACCTAACCTAACCTGTATGCAAATGTGTGTATGTATATCTTTACACTGACGCATGCCGGCGGAAACGCACCAAGCGATCGCATGCTGTATCGCTTTTACTCATGGGCATAGGCAGAGTGCAGCAAAAGTGGACTTAAGAAACAGCGCTGACAGCATTTTAGCGGGAATTAGCTTTTTCTAGCGGGAAAGCTTAAGAAAACTAACAATACCTAATATATAATAATAATAAATATGTTAAAATAAAATCATAATCTTATATCAATTTGATATATACAATAATGTATTCTTTATTTGAAGTGGTTCTTTGGTGGTTCTACACCTGGGAAATATTTTAAGTAATTGCCTATGATTAATTAATATAATTTTCCGATATATGACAGCACAAGATATTTTCCACCATTGCGTGATACAATATTGCACATGCGTAAGAGCGAGATAGCAAGCTGTAACAGTTATTTGCAAGCAAAACGGTGAGCGGTGGTGGGGGTATTGCCGATTTTCGTGACGATCCTGACTCGGTTTTACTCCGTCCCCGAAAATCCATGACGCGCCTATAGAAGTTTCACTTTAAAAATGCACATACACTGCTACACCAACCAAAAACCAACTTTTAATTTGTAAATTAAGAATCAGATACTAATCATAGAATTAATATTGTAGTTAAAAGAAATAAACAAGAAAATAAATAATTGCACTGAAAGAAATAAGTTAGGTAGAACTAGTTTTGAAATTTGTTAGGGATAAGAAAATACGGAAAACTATTTTTTAAATTAATTGGATTTTAAATTGGATCTTGAATATTTTTGATTATTATTAAAGAATTTTTTATAAATATGGAATTCAATTTTTTTTTCTAATTTCTGATGGAATTGGGGTCTGCTGAGACATTTATTTAACTTGTACGCTATGGCTGGGAGGGTAATTAACAAGGGTGTGGCAATTAACATCTATGACCACCCCACTAGTACAAACTAGAAATATCGTGCTTCCCTGCTTCCCTTTAAATTTCTTACTTAATTAGGTATGGCATAAATTGTAGCCTTGTGGTTTCATATGAGGGTCGTCTCTTTAGATAGATTTAGATTCAGTACTGACTCTATAATAAAACCTAGGTGTAGCAGTTATTTATCCGTAGCAAAGACCCCCCACTTCTCCCGCTAGAGCTAGGGTTCAAAGGGTCCCGCTCCGCTGTTCGGGTAGTGATCGACAAGCCCAAAGTTAAGTGACAGTCTGGAATTCAATTGAGAATACAGAATACCATGTAATTGTCCCTCTGCAACCGGCGTTTCCTACCCTACAGCCTTTCCGAAATATATACTGCTTGCAAAAGAAATAAGTCTATGTTGAAAATTTTAGCCCGTTAGCCCAAAAACTGCGAGACTAGTTCGCGTAAAAGCCGACATACGGACAGACAGAAAGACGGACAGACATGGCTGGCTGGTGATGCTGATCAAGAATATATATACTTTATGGGGTTGGAGATGCCTCCTTCACTGCTTTGCAAATATCATGGAAAAATTATAATAATAATGCAAGGGTATAAAAAAAAGAATTCAACCCGAGGTCGAACCCAGATTTTCCCCGATCCTTCGAAAGACAGACACACTCCAACCATCCACGTCAAGGCTCTGAACAATTGCATTAGACTTAATAAGGATTTGGTATCAACCATTATTGCGGCAAAATATAAAATACGAGGTGTGTTCAAAAAGTATCTCGAATTTTGAATTTTCACGGGCTACGTATATTCGAATTTTTGTTTTTTTTTTGTGGCGTTATGTTGGTACTCATGTCTCTCACTTATGCCGACAATGAATGAACAATGAAGTTTGAATGTTCACTTAATTGTTGACAGCTGTTTTGCTTGCACGTGTTTTGGATCGTCTTCGATTTTTACCTATTCAAAAAAATGGATCAAAGAACCTGTGTCAAATTTTGTGTAAAAAACGAAATTAGGTGCGCGTCTGCATTCCGAATGTTGACTGTGGCATACGGAGTAGCTACCAGAAGGCCGAGAAGATTGGCCTTTTGGTCAAAAATTGGCTTTTGCACCACGATAACGCCCCTGCTCACACATCGTTGCTTGTGCGCGACTTTTTGGCCATAACAAAACACTAATGATGCTGCAGCCACCGTATTCCCCAGATGACTTTTTCTTGTTCTAAAACTAAAGAGGCCCATGAAAGGACGACGTTACGCTACGCTTGACAAGATAAAGACGGCATCGAAGAAGGAGCTGAACAAGATTAATAAAAAAGGATTTTTTGAAGTGCTTCAAAGATTTAAGAAACCGTTGGTACAAGTGTATAATATCTCAATAGGATTACTTTGAAGGGAACAAAATAGATATTTATGAATATATAAGTATTTTTTGAAAAAACACACAATTCGTGACACTTTTTGAACACACCTCGTAAGTTAGGATATTATTCAACGGCTTGTTTTAACTGCTTGCTGCAACTGCAAAATTCTTTCCACCGCCGCCATTTTAGGAACTATACTAAAACTTGAACCAACCTTCGGAGCTCTGAAAAATAGCTAAGACATAAATATAACAAAAAAAAAAGGACTCGGATTCCCAAATACTCCGGAACCATCGGTTAAATATATCAGCAGAAAACAATAAAAATGAAAGTCAAGAGCATCACAACGAACGCCTTCAAGCTAATGTATTGAGACAAAGACACGTTCATAGTTTCTTCGCCTCGCGTCTGAATATGAGTCGGACATCGACTATCCGTATCATTCACAAATTGTAATAGGTGCTATGAACAAACAATGCCAACACTGTCATTTACTCAAATACAAAGGGGAATCAGCCGGTTTCTGCTGCGCATCTGGAAAAGTTATATTACCACCATTGAATTCACTGCCAGAACCATTGAAAGCACTGTTGGCTGGAGCTACATCTAGGGCCAAGTGTATGATCAAGTTGGTTCCTGATGACGATCCAAAATTCCTGCAAATCTACTTCATGGGTGATGAGGAGCAGCAAATAAACGTACTCTGCCTATAAAACCATATCGATCAGATGGAGGAGCATGAAACTGCATTCGGCATAATATCACTGCACGTGTCTTCAGACAAAACTGAAATTCATTGATAAACTTGATTACACATTCCTCTCTATTTGGCAAAACACGTTGCTGGCTATATTTTGTGGAATGGCAAAAATGAGGTTTGCAACACTCTCTTATTTTGATTTGGTTGGTCGATAAATTACAGTCCGGAGAAATTGATAAAATTATTAAATGTACAAAAAGTTTCCCAACAAATTTTATAAATAATACAATAACAAATATCGATGATCCATTGTATCGTAGTGACACTGACTATGGTGACATGTTCTGGCGTTAGAAAACCGTCAATATCCTAATCAGTTAGTATATCATGCAGGACAACGTCTGTCGTGTCTGCTTGTTTTTAAATAAACTATATCACACGTATGCACACAATTTCAAAACACAATTGTTAAGGCTCGATTCGGACTCGAACCCCGGACAGTCAGCACTCCAGTCCAGCACTCTACCAAATCCTTTGCTTACACATAAAAATATACTGCAATCTGTACTAAGAGAGCTTAATTTTTAACTTTCTCTTATTTCATCTAGTCTTCCCCTAAGTTCCCTCGTCTAAAAGCTCTTCTTTTCTAAAAAACAAGATAAAGTGAGATGAAATGTTCTTGAAAAAAATCGTTCTAAATTTTTCTGGGCGTATATTTCTCGGCAATATTCGTCTTCTGGTGTGATCTTTAATATAAGTTGCGTATTTCCGTGCTTGATTTTGACTTATTTACAAATTTAACAATCGCTTAATCAGCTTTGAACTAAAATATGGAAATCGAGATAATAGTAAATTTCTTCGAATAACCTCTATTTTTGTGGGATTCAACCTCTTCCAAAGAAAGTTTTAAGAAATATGAATTTTTGACGTGATAACGTCTTATAAATCGATAGAGCAGGCTGCACGCTCGAAAAAGCATGACTCATGTAGCGTTACCTCTGCCGCGACACAGGCAGAGCAAACGTGACGTGAGCAGCAGCAGCAGAGAAGAGAGAGAATGAGAGAGAGTGGTTAAAATTTAATGCTTTGCACTCTTCTGGCAACCGCAAGGGCAAAGCGGTGTATCTCCGTCTCGCTCTGCTCTCCCGCTTTGTCTATTTATAGCTCGAGCACTGACGCAGGCGAATGTGTGTATTTCAGTCTTTGACGTCGCCCTGTTGTTTGCATGCGTGGTGAAGAGGTTAGAGTGTTCGAGTCTTAATCTCACGATCGCGGGTTCGAGTACCAGCCGCAGCAATTGTGTTTTCAAAAATATATAAGTTGGCTTTTATAGACTTTCTATAATATTTATATCCATTTAACTTAACATATCAACAAACAGCCGGCACTTCCTAATCCTCTCCAGAAACTGGCCATTTTCAGCCGGCACTGCCTGATCCTCTCCAGAAACTGGCCATTTGCAGCCGGCACAGCCTGATCCTCTCCTGAAACTGGCCATTTGCAGCCGGCACTGCCTGATCCTCTCCAGAAACTGGCCATTTGCTGCCGGCACTGCCTGATCCTCTTCAGAAACTGGCCCTTTACAGCCGGCACTGCCTGATCCTCTCCAGAAACTGGCCAATTTGCAGCCGGCACTGCCTGATCCTCTCCAGAAACTGGCCATTTGCAGCCGGCACTGCCTGATCCTCTCCAGAAACTGGCCCTTTACAGCCGGCACTGCCTGATCCTCTCCAGAAACTGGCCATTTACAGCCGGCACTGCCTGATCCTCTCCAGAAACTGGCCATTTACAGCCGGCACTGCCTGATCCTCTCCAGAAACTGGCCATTTGCAGCCGGCACTGCCTGATCCTCTCCAGAAACTGGCCCTTTACAGCCGGCACTGCCTGATCCTCTCCAGAAACTGGCCATTTACAGCCTCTCTCTCTTTCAATTTTACATAATTTTTTTACCGTGAACGTGTCAACGTCTTAAGTAAATGCGTCCATTCCATCAGTATTGTCTTAAGACGTTGTCACGTTCAACGTCAGTAAACCGACTTTACAGACAACCAACTTTTTTCTATGTATTTGTATTTATTTGTAAAAGCAATGAACTGCTCATTAATAACACAGGTCGACAAAAATCGACCTTTTTTTTTTGCCGGAGAATAAAAGCCATTTATTCTGATAGATCTGAACCGGTACATTACTAGTCCGAAACTGAAAAGTTTCCATCACCCACCAATTTTGAGAAAATCGCGGTCAAAGTATCATGCACTGCTTAAATCGGAACTTTTCAAGGCTTAATAACACTCAAACCTTACGTTGCCCAGAGCGGGTACTCAGCTTAAAAAGAGCTTTGGCCTTTCTACTTCAATATTAAACAATAATATCCAATGGGAGACCTCTCGTTCTTTAGTTATAATGCATTTTTAAAACATAAATTTGTCACAACTTTTTGATATGTTGTAGCCCTGATATTTCGAACATTTTTGTTAGAGACTGCTTTGGGTTCGGAACATTGATGTTTCTTCAAACTTTCCAAGTATTAGTTGTTTTTAAGTTTAATACATTAAGAACAAATTCAACTTTGTATATAAATATGATAATCAAAAATGTCCAGAGGATGTGTTGTCGGCCCTGTTACATCGGTGGTATCGTTGTGCCTCAGTCCTTAGGGGACATAGGGCTGAGGGAGTCGCCGCCCGGATAGCAGACACGATTTGTGCAGCTGAGCTCGCCGGGTTTGGGGTGGGTTCTTTGGACGCCACTCGCCTCTCCAAACGTAATCAGAATAATTATTTACGTGCCTGAAAATAAAAGAAAGATGTGTTCGTCAGTCTGTCGTTCTGTCTTCACCGCCCTCAAGCTCCGCGTAAGCTTGATCGTATCCGATCGGCAGTGCTTCAGCCAATTCCTCCCCTTCACGTCTTCGCGTGCCAATGGATCATCGCTGGCTGCGCTATATGATCCCCTGTAGTGTATATTCGTTAGTCAAAAGTTATGTCATTTTTTGACCCATTTTACCATTCGTACCACTGCCCCTTTAATATGGTTTCTACCAAGACATGTTTAGTATTCTGTGAACATTATGAATTTATTGAAAAGGTTTATTATTCTAATATATGTCATTGACATGCAGAAAAAGATAAATTGAATTAAATCTAATTATAATTGGAGTGACATTAATTAAACAGCTAAAAGTAATTATGTAAAGAAAAATTGAATCTTAGACCTGAGGATATATGTATATATTAATATATATGGTTATTCAAAAAAAATCATAGAGAATTATAAAAATTTAGTATTTAAGATGAAATAAAAATTATCATTAAAGAAAATTTATTTGAAATGGTATATTTGTATATTTTACTTATATTTAATATTCAAAAGAAACGAAAAACAAAACTATCATTATAGGAATTAAATCTGAATAAACGGTGAGAATGCGTATGTATTACGTTTGATTTAAAAGTGAAATAAAATATGTCTCCTAGTGGAGGTATTTGCGCACATAAATATATATCCAACAAAGGTGGGAATATTATGTCCCGTAAGGCTTACCCTCTTTATAAGTCCAACGACGAGAGATCTCCCGGTCGAATGCACTTCAAAAAAAAATATATCTAAGTGAAGAAAAACTTAGGTAGGCAAAAATTTAAGTAAAAAAAGAAAATATAAAAAAATTAAACTCGGAGAGCTGCGTCGCCACCGGGGTTGCGACTGCGATGTCGTCTTCGCGTTGATTCTCTTTGGTGGGTACAGAGAGGGGGACACGTTTGCATGTGCATTAAATGTATTTATATTGCTGCTGCTTGTAGGGAGTCAATATGTATTGCTCCAACTGGGTTTGGTTCTAATATATTTAGACCAGATAGTTAAACACTTCATAAATGATTAGGCTTTGAACTAATAAAAAAAACTTGGTGGTCTTCACAGGCCCACATTTGTCTTCAGGGGCATTCGGCTGCAGCTGGGACTTCTCACATTTCACCTTCACGAAAACTAATGTGGTTTTGATTTAATGCATTTATTCAGCTTTTATATCTTTTTTTGTTGGTTTGGCTGCTGATGAGTTTTGGACATTTTTTTTTTTGTTTGACAGTTTTGTTTAACAGTTTTATTTTTATTTGTTAGAAATGTGTAAAAAAAAATGATTGCTGCTGCTGATTGTTTATTGTTGTTATTTGTTGAATACGAGGCTCGGCTTTAGTTTTGGCCACTGGACAAGGTATTGGCCAGAGTCACCACTTTCTCCAACTCGTGTTGGCGGTCCCTGTTTCCCTGGACCATCTTCCTGTAGGCACTTAGTCCCTTGAGTATCAGGGCGATGAGGAGAATGCCAGTGTTGATCAGGAGTATGCGGTATACCTTATCGATGTCTTCTTTATGGTCCACCACTTCAATCGAGTTGATTACGTTGGCCGGGGAATCGGAAATCTTCGATGAGGTAGATCCCATGGTTATTCCCGTTCAGTTACTGCGATTTATTGCTAAAGCTCTATGTCTTCCGAAATTAAAAAAAGTGCGTCTAATTACTTTGGATTAACCGATACAATTTTAAGGTTGCGGTGGTCGATATTAGAAATCTCCCGATTGCTTCCAAGTTTTGGTTGCTTCTCTCCTCGGTACCAATCGGCCAGGGTCTTTTATACCCAAGGGTGTTCCAGATTCCTACTATTCCACCTAAATGTACCGCTTATGTGTTACCGGTTAAGTGCATTTCCCTTTATTGCACCTGAAAAATGAATGTGTTCCCGGTTATGTGGAATTCCCTTTATTGCACCCAAAAAATGAATGTGTTCTTGTCCGAGTATTTTCCTACTCATGGATGGGTAGTCGGCTCACCAACCCACCGGTGCTGGGTTACCGTGGGACCGTAGTCTGAATTGGTGTGCTTATGTATATCAATGCCTGGAACCATGTACTAGCGTAATTTTGCCAACGCTGCTGTTTGATGACCATGTGATTGCAGTACTTTCGTGAGAACCGTGAGGTCGCCATTTTCGCTTTGGGCCGTGCATTTGTAGCACCTGGCGTGTTATCTCTACCCCTTATTCTCTTCCACGTGTACCTGTTGTCCCCGTCAGCAGAACCGACGTACGTAACAGAACATAAAACGTTTGTTTTGTGTACTTAAATTATAATCTTAAACCAATGTTTCTAACCAAAGCCAAGATTCTCACCAGATTTGTTAAGTTGCAGGGCTACAACATAGCAAAATTTGTGACAAGTTTAAGTTTGTAAAATACATTATAACTAAAGAACGAGAGGCCTCCCATTGGATATTATTGTTTAATATTGAAGTAGAAAGGCCAAAGCTCTTTTAAGCTGAGTACCCGCTCTGGGCAATGTAAGGTTTGAGAGTTATTAAGCCTTGAAAAGTGCCGATTCAAGCGGTGCATGATACTTTGACCGCGATTTTCTCAAAATTGGTGGGTGACGGAAACTTTTCAGTTTCGGACTAGTAATGTACCGGTTCAGATCTATCAGAATCAATGGCTTTTATTCGCCGGCATTTTTCTTGTCGACCAATGCTATCAGTATTTCATTTGAATCTGTTTTTAACCAAGTTGATTTTTTATCTTCAATAACTTTTCAGAATTCACCTGTTTCTAATAATCGTGTTTCAACAACTTTGGATTAAAAATGCCTAACCTTGTTAACTGCATGCCTAATTCTACATCTTCTATGTATTCAGTGAACTGTTGGAGATTGAATATTAAAACGGCAGCTTGCTGTTCCTTATCTTTAGTTTCCTTCAGTTTGTAAATTATGTCCAGCCCGTTATTAACGACATCAATAATCATATTTAAGTCATGGTTTTGGACGGAGTTTTCCGACAAATTATTAATTTTAGTTTCTAGTTCTTCTTTGTCGTTCTCGTCTAACGTGCCAAATAAATATTTGTAAGCTAAACCTACCACATTTAACAGACCTCTTTTGCTACGTTTAACTATTCTTAACCCATTTATTTTCCGTTTTAGTTTCTCAACTAAGTATCGGACTTGGACTATATTTTGAAACTCTTTTGCTTCGTCCAGTAGGTTGTTGAATGTCAATTCGGTCTTTGTTATATTTATGCTTAAATAGTGGTACTCAAAATTCGTTGGAATTTCCATTGATCCAGTTTTAAATATAAGGTATCCATTCTGTGCTTTAATGGGGTTGATTTCGATACTCTGTCCGTTGATGATGCTTATGAGAGATGTTATGATCATGATTGATATGGGGACTGTTAGGTTACGATTCGTCTTCGTTTTCTTCGGCGGGTCTGGAATTATCATATTTACTTTTATTAATCTTTTTCAATTTCTTGAATTTAGATTTATAATGAGTAATTTTTCTGCCTCGGTTTGTTTCCTCGAAGTGTTTGTCGTCAACCTGTCTGACTACCCCTGTTTTCTTGAAAGGATTTGTTATCTTTGCTTTCACTAGTGGAGCCTGTCTATATTTTGTGTCAACCTCAAATTCATGTCTGTTCTCATTAAGTTTATCTATTTTGTCTATTTTGTTTTGTTGGGCATTGAAATCAGGTGTGCCTGCATATAAAAAGATATTCGCGGGAGTTCTATTAGTTGTGGCGTGTTTAGTTTTGTGGTTGTACACGTATAGGATCGATTCAAATTTTGTACATCGATCTTCTATATTATCCTTACTTTCAATAATTCTCAATTTTTCATTCACCGTCTTATGGAACCTTTCTATGTCGGATATACCATTCTTACTTGTTGTTATTATTATATTTACGCCCTCGGATTTTATCCAATTCTGCAAGGCTATGCACATAAAAGCTGAGTCTTTGTCCGCTTTGATTTCTTGCGGTTTTCCCATATCATTGAATACCTTCATTATGGCTCTTTTGCTTCTAGCCAATCTCTACTTTTACCTCAATTAATGTAGCAAATTTCGAATAGATATCGATACATGATAGGAACTGTTAGTTTCCAACCAAATAGAAATCAATTACGTATCGCTCTATTGCATTGAATATTTCCGGTGTAACTTCAAATGACAATTTGGTATTTCTATGCTCCGTTTTGCAATGTTACAGATTTCGCACTCGTTTATGATATTTTGTATTAACTTTTGGCTGTCGGGATATGTTCCTCTTTAAACCAGTTAACAGTTTTTTCAATTCCTGGATGTAGGAGTTCCTTATGCCTTCTAAGTATCAAATTCTTGAAGTCTGCATAAGTCAAAATATCTTTTAATTTGAGTGTACATTTTACCAATTTGGTCAAATTGTTGGGACTTATTATTTCGATATATGGCCTTTGAAATGTAAAGAAATCTTCATCATTGTGGAAATAGATTGCGCTTTTTGGTGCATAAATATTCCTTAATGATTTCCTTAGCCAAATCTTCTGTCATTTCTTTGTAAGTTATGCTGATTTTTAATTTGTGAAAATAATGGTTTACCTCAGTGTTATTACTGTCTCCCTCTTTAACTCTATCTGTCTTGAGAAATAGTTAAAGGCTCTCTCTGTGATGGGTATGTAATTTAAATTATCTTCAGAAGCGCTATGAATGGTCGCGTCTACGCTGTTAGCTACTTCTCCAAGCATAAGTTCTTCTATCTTGGTACGGGATAGGGCGTCAGCCACATAATTTTCTTTTCCGGAAGATATTTGATTTTGTAATCAAATTCATTTAATTTAATCTTCCATCTTTGTAATTTCATGTTTGGTTCTTTGATGTTATTGAGCCAAACAAGGAGCTTGTGATCACTTAATATTTCAAAAGATCTTCCAAACAAGAATGATCTGAAATATTTTGTAGCCCAAACTATTGCTAAGAGTTCTTTCTCTATGGTAGCATAGTTTATCTCGCTGGCATAACAAACTGGTTTATGATTTTGGGACAGAACGGCACCGATGGCAATGTTACTAGCATCAGTAGTCAAGGAAAAGGGCTTAGTAAAATCAGGGTAGATTAAAATCGGATCTGATGTAATAAGCACCTTTAGCTTTTCAAATGCTGCTATGTAATCTTCATTATTAATATCAATTGTGGCTCCTTTCTTCAATTTAAGGGTCATTGGATTAACTATGTTGGCAAAGTTAGGAATAAACTTGCGATAGAACCCACATAAACCCAAAATGATTTTATTTGTTTTGGAGTTTTGGCAACGGAAAATTTGTAATGGCGTTTGTTTTGTTCGGATTTAGTCGAATACCGTCAGTGGTTACAACATGACCAAGGAATTCAGTTTCCTTTTTCATGAACTTTCATTTGTCCAATTGCAACTTCAAGTTTGCATCCCTTAGTTTTCCAAAGACTTTCTTTAGAGATTAATTGCGTTCTTCCAATGAAGCGGAAAAATTATTGTATCGTCTAGATAAACTAAACAATCTTTGTAGATTAAATCTTCCAAAAGATTGTTCATGCATCTCTGAAAAGTTGCAGGAGCATTCTTTAGCCCAAATGGCATTCGAGTATACTCGTAATGACCATGTTTAGTCGAAAACGCTGTTTTAGCTATTGAATTTGTATCCATTTGGATCTCTTAGCTAAGTCAATGGTAGTGAAGTACTGACATTTTCGCAATTTGTCGAGGATCTCGTCCATTCTGGGAATCGGAAATTTATCGTTGACAGTAATTTCATTTAAATTTCTATAGTCCACAACCAATCTAAACTTTGGTTTACCAGAGGCGTCAGCTTTCTTTGGAACTACCCAAATAGGTGAGCAGTAAGGAGATTTCGATTTTCGAATTATTCCCTGCTCAATCATATCTTTGATCTGCCTATTTACTTCCTCATCTACACTCTGGGGATATTTGTATGGCTTGCGATACACTGGGTCTTCATGCTGGGTTTGAATAGTATGTTTAATTGTACTTGTGAAAGTCAAATTCTCATCTTCCCTGTACTGAATGTCACCATATTCAAATAGGACCATCTTTAAACTTTCTATCTCCTCTTCATTCAGATGCTCGAGCCTAAATTCATTACATTCGCGCAATTCGTTGTTTATCGCGAAGTTCACCGATTTATCTTCTGTAGAAGGTGGACTAAGGCACTCTTGTTCGGTCTTATCCTCCCTTCCATGTCTTCATCATTGTAACGGGATTTGTATGTTATGTGACCTAATTTGATTGAACCATTTTCATAGTCAATCTTTGCCTTGGTAGCTTCCAAGTAACTTCTACCTAACAGGATATCATAATTATCTGAGAATTTATGGAGGTACAATTTTGTTCGGACGGACAAATTATACTGGGTTTTAATGTAATACTTTTATGTATTACTACCGGACCTTTGATTGTGTAAGCTTTAAGATTCTCTTTGATTTCATTTAATTTCGCAAAATTTTCATTCATTATGTTGATTGATGATCCTGTATCTATCATACCTTTATAAAATTTGTTATGGAAAACTAACTTTATATAGGGTTATTTCTTCGGTCTCCGAGGCTGTTTGATGAAAATTTACATCCATCCTACTCTGTCCACTCTGACTTTCCCTTTGTCTTTTACTGCATTAGTATTGGATCTGTATGAGTTATTCGGATTTTGGTAATTATTCGGATTTTGTTGCCTAGCCTGATTTAATCCGGTACTGACCATCTGATAATTACCCTGTAAATGTGGTGGTATAGGACGTTGTTGATATTAATTTTGATTTTGATTCGGGTGGTTCTGAGAAGTTGTTGCAATATTATTAGAATTATAATATGAAAATGAGTTTCGATTATTATCGTAATGCCTTTGATTGTTGCCCTGATAATTTCCCCTGTTCCTGTAATGTCTTTGGTTATTTCTGTTTTGCGCATACTGTTCTACTGGACATGCGTCATAAAAACCTAATTCCATAGCCGCTTGTTTCAGTTTTTCGATATTGGTAATATCTCTGCGGGCTAACGACATATACATACGATCAGGAAGTTTTCGATCAATAGTAACAAGAACTGTTTTATCTAGCATTTTAGTGTAATTAATCTTATCTGATACATCTGATTCTAATTGTAATGTATCCCATACATTTTGATATTGATTTTCAAGCTCAGTTATGAACTTACTGATGCTTCCTTTGAACTGTGTCTCTCCCAATTTTTGATGATCGTCTCGTATGGCCTGTGGTCCTTGAATGCAATGGATAAGGCTGCCTTCATTGTAAGCCAATTGGTCGCTCCTGCCCGGGCGACTGTTTCTGCTGCTGAATCTATGGTCATCCTTCTAATAGCTCCGAAGATGACGTGCCCTGCCTTGGTTCCTAGCTGAACCTCGTTGATAAATAAAGAGAGTTTTCCTGGGGTTCCATCGAAGTGCGGCAACTCTTTGATTTGGGACAGCAGCTGATTCATGTGTATTTCGGACAACTGGGGAACTGCCATTTTGATGTATTTGGTTAGTTTTTTCCGAATATTAAGTCTCTGACCGTAAAGGATTTTTTAGTTATCTGTGTGACTACACGTAGGTTTTATGTCACTGCACTACACACGTAGATTCTTTTGCGGATCTCAATTTAATTCACTTTATTCACTTCGCCGATCAAGGATTACTAGTTGTTTAGTTATATCCCTTTTAGTTGATCAGTACCGTAGTTAAAAGGACTTTATTTAAGATCCTACCGGCTGCGCCAATTATAAGTCTGCAACTCCAGTTTAATAAAAAAATACAAGTGTGGGATACATAAATTGATATGAGTATTAGGGTATGATGTTTTTAAATAAAATAATGGGTATATTCGGGTATGATATGTTTACATAAAGTGATGGAATATTCGAAGTACTATGGGACTGTGTATATGTTATTATGCTAAGTGTTATAGGACTGTGGATAACGATTTATATATATATATATTGTAGCAGAGTAAAACACACGCCAGTTCAGGTCTGGATCACTCGCAAGACTGACTCCTGTTCTCTTTATTCTCTCCTTCGTTTACATATTCTTAACAGCTCTCTTTAACAGTGTGTATAAATGTAAATAACAGAGTATCTGGATATATCGACAGAAGTGCTTAGGGCTGCTATAACAGTATATCGATTAACAAAGATGCTTAGGGCTACTATATGGTGTGTGTATATTTATTAATAGGGTTGCTTAGGGCTACTACAACTCGGCCATCCTGACCGACAAGGATCTCCGATCCTGGCTTAGTTAAAATACATCAATGTTCTTTTCTCTTGGTTTTACTTCTAGTATTGTATACATTAATTGACTTATTGATACAGTGATTATTCTTAATATTTGTAATGCCATCATTTTCTTTTATAACTATTTTTCCGTTTATCTTTGATTTGTTTACACTCTTATCTGACTCACTCTCTGTGCTATCCTCAACTACTTCATTCGCCTCATCAAACCTATCATTTGTATCATTTTCAATAACCTTTTCATTTTCTTCACTTTCATTTGTTTCATAATTTCCTTCATCATTTGCATCATCGATTGCATCATCGTCTTCTTCATCATTTGCTTCATTGTTTTCTTTACTTTTCGACCAACCGAGCCAAGGTTTCATATTAGCTGCGGCCCAAACACCAGAGTATGGAATTCTAGATTGCAGAAAACCGTCAACGTCCTTAACTACGTAACGATCATTTCCTAAACATTTTACTACTTCAAAAGGTCCTTTGTACTTCGGAATTAACTTCTTTGAAACACCTGTGTGACAATCAAAGTTCTTTACAACAACATAATCTCCTTGCTTATATAGTGTTGCTTTCAATAGCTTGCTATTTTTTGTCGTTTCATTATAGTTTTGTATTTTAACTTCTCTTTCTTGGGCTGCTTTTCTAATGCTTTCAATTGTTCTGCTTTCATTTTGTCCTTCTTGTAAATTTTCCCTAAGACAATCTACTAAACTACCTCTTTGGCCAACTCCAAATAACATTACACTTGGATGTTAATTAATCATTCTATGAACTGTATTATTTATTGCGAATTCAATTTCTCCCAGTATCTTTTCAAAATTCCAGTTCGGCTCCGAATCCGACAATTTAGCGAGCATTGGCCCTATGCTCCGATTTATCCTCTCTACTTGACCATTTGCCTCAGGCGAGCCAGTTGCTATTTGAATATGAACTATATTTCGAGTTCTTAGAAAATTTGAAAATTCTAAAGAGGTAAAACAGGAACCTCGATCAGATACTATACATTTGGGGGTGCTATATGATCTGGTATTTTTACGCCAGCTCTATGTTCCAGTATATACTCATAGTTCTCCAGCTCTAAAGCCCATCTCGCTATTCTAGGGTTTATTTCCTTTTTAGCCAACGTAAGCGTGAGAGAATTGCAATCTGTGACAATTTTAAAACTTCTACCGTGAAGGTATACCCTAAAACGTTTGAGTGAATAAATTATTGCTAGCGTTTCCAGCTCAAAGCTGTGATATCTCGACTCGGTGTCAGTAGTGCGCTTGGAAAAGTAGAACACCGGGTGAAATTGCCCATCTTGCTTCTTTTGCATTAATATTGAGCCAAAACCAATTGAACTTGCGTCGCAGTGCAGCTCCGTTTCATCTGCAGGGTTGTACAAAGCAAGTATAGGAGAATCTATTAACTTTTCCTTCAGAATTTCAAATGTTTTCAGCTCCAATTCTCCAAACCGAAAATATGACGTTTTCTTCGTTATATCGTATAAAGGTTTCGCAACAATCGAAAAGTTTTTGATAAACCTGCGAAAGTATGAACAAAGTCCTAGAAAACTTTGTACCTCACTCGTTTTCGTAGGAATCGGAAAATTTTTAACAGCAGATATGCCCTTCCCATCAGCTTTAATGCCGTACCCATTAACCGTGTACCCTAGGTACTTAACTTCCGTTTGAAAAAACTCACACTTACTAAGCCTTAGTTCTAAATTGTTTCTTACTAGTCTGTCAAACACCTCCTTTAAAATTTCTAGATGGCTCTTTATATCCTTTGTCGCGATCATTATGTCATCTAAGTATACTATAACCTTTGCTTCTCTTATTAAATCACTAAAAATTTTATTAATAAATCTCTGGAATGTAGACGGTGCGTTTTTCAGCCCAAAGGGCATCCTTAGGAACTCAAACTGGCCTAGAGGTGTCGTAAACGACGTAAACTTTACCGACTCTTCTTGCATAAAAACATGGTAAAATCCATTCTTTAGATCTAATTTTGTGAACCATTTCTTGTCTGTCATTTGATCTAGTAGGTCATCTATTAAAGGAATAGGATAACTGTCCTTTGCTGTCAACTTATTCAATTTTCTAAAGTCGATGCACATTCTGAGATCGCCCGACGCTTTTTTTACTAATACAATCGGTGACACGAACTCAGACTCGCTTGGTCTAATATACCCTTGAACAATATACTCATCCAATATCTTTTGCAACTCATTTTTTTCAGCATAAGAAAAGCGTCTGGGGCTACAGCTAAACGGCTTAACCTCATTGATCGTTATCTTCATTTCGCACCTTGTTTCCGGCTCCGTTGGTCGAACAGCTTTAGTATAACATTTGTGAAACATATTTTCAAAAATATTTTTATCATTTATCCCTACATTTACGTTTTCATCATTAGGTTCATATTCAATCATACAGATTTTGGCTAGAAAATCGTCTATACTATCTTGTTTATCCATATCATTCGAATCATTTCTATTTTTACACTCAGTTGTATCGTTTGCTAAATTAAACTCATCTTCCATCCAGATAATGCAAGCGCCACTAGCATTTAAAAAATTCCTACCCAATATAACCTTTCCATTCATAGAATCATCCTGAACAACTAACATTTAAAGTTTTATTCTTTTATTATAAATTGTAATGAACACATAAATTTTTCCAAAGATAATTAATTTGCTGGAGTTTAAACCAAAATACGTGGCTGGAGGCGCTGGCTTCAAGTTTACGCTAGCCGGAACAAAGATCTTTTAATAAAGCTGACAGGGCTCCTGAGTCTAAGAGGCATTCTATAAAAAATTTGCATTACTACTACCCTCTATTTCCATATTTAAATACCTTACATAATCATCTCTGCGAGTAGCTGGGGCTGTTGTCTTCTTGTTTCGGTCACAGGCTGCTGCGTAGTGACCCATCTCTCCGCAAACATAGCAGGCTCCAGCTTCCCGTTTTTGTTTACGGCAATCTGAGGCGATATGCCCCACACAATTACAATTGTAGCACCGGAAAACTGGCTTCTCATCTTTTCCAGGGCTGCTAGAAGCTCCTCCAGTCTTTGGAGCAACTAAGCTGACGTGTTGCAATGCCGACAGCAGGTCATCCTTCGCTTTAAAGCGCATCATGTTGGCACTTGTACGGATTTGACGATCTGGTATTCCGTGGATAATGTAGTCGATCAACTCACACTCTGACATTTGCATCCCATTTGAAAGTGTTACTTTCTCGTTAAAATATGACGAGAATGATTCGTTTGCTTTCCATCTGCGCGCTTCGAACTTTCTACGCAAGGTAATTGCACTTTCTTTTGAAAGAAAAGCCTTTTCCATCAATATCAACAGGGTATCAATCTTCTCGTTCGCGAACTCTGGTTTTGAGTACATCCAGGTTTGTGCATCACCCTTAAGTTTGCTGAATATAAGAGATCTCAGCTTATTTTCAGTCAAACCGTATGTTGTTTTAACACGTTTATGTGTGCGCGCCACACGCCAACACTTGTTGGCCATTCTTTGGCCATTTCTTCACCTTCATTCTTTCCTTTCCCTCTCCATTCTCTCTCTCCTTCTCTTCCATTTCAAGTTCTCTGGCCATTAACTGCATTTTAGCTTTTTGAAAATCATTTTCAGTTAATTTCATTTGCTTGTCGTTTAAAATTTTGGTTGTTTCAATTTTCTCGTTTGATTTTTTCCTTCATTGCCCTTTATCTTCTCGTTCTTTTGATCGGCTTTTATCTTCTCGTTCTTTTGATCGCCTTTTATATTCTCGTTCTTTTGATCGCCTTTTTATCTTTTCGTTTGGTTTCTCGTTCTTTTGCTCGTTTGGTTTTTCATCTCGTTCGTCATTTGGTTCTTCTTCTTGCTCATCGTTCGCCTCGTCGTTCGCCTCGTCGTTCGCTTCGTCGTTCGCCTCGTCGTTTGCTTCGTCGTTCGCCTCGTCGTTCGCTTCTCCGTTCGCCTCGTTGTCCGCTTCTCCTTCTCGCTCATCTTCGTTTGCGGTTTCGTTTGATCCTCTTTCCTCTTGATTTTCGTTTGTTTCTAGAACATTCTGCACGTACGCCACTTCTTTTGGTTGTTGTTGCTGTTCAGCAGAAAGTACCGCTTCTTTTGGCATAATCGGGCACTTTCCACGAAAAGGCACTTCGTTCAAACGAGCAACTAACAAGCTCTTGTTTCCGTGAGTGTCTAGGTTTAAAATTTTACACCACTCGCGTAGTTGGATGCACGAATAGTTGTTTGCGTTAACTTGGTTCATTTTAATGTTTTTCCAGAAATATGAATGTTTATATGGCACGAGGGCTGGCGCCCACTTCTGATATTGTAGCAGAGTAAAACACACGCCAGTTCAGGTCGGGATCACTCGCAAGACTGACTCCTGTTCTCTTTATTCTCTCCTTCGTTTACATATTCTTAACAGCTCTCTTTAACAGTGTGTATAAATGTAAATAACAGAGTATCTGTATATATCGACAGAAGTGCTTAGGGCTGCTATAACAGTATATCGATTAACAAAGATGCTTAGGGCTACTATATGGTGTGTGTATATTTATTAATAGGGTTGCTTAGGGCTACTACAATATATATATATATATATATATATATATTTATATAAAAATGCCAAACAAATTAAATCGCCGCCTATTAGAAAAGGTATTGGTTGCGTTCACCAGAACAATATGATAACTGATCACTGATGGATTTCATATAATGAACGCATTATTTACTATTAATGATGCAACATTTTTCTCATCATGATCAGAAACAAAAGAAAGCTAACTTCGGTAAACCGAAGTTTGTATACAATTGCAGTCTGCAATTGGATCAATAAAATCAATCCATTTTGGTAATGTCGAAAAATATAAAATTATGTAAATTTTGCACATTTTACATGTAGAATTTTACATTTACAATCGACCGATCCCATCTATGGCAGCTATATGATATAGTTGTCCGATCTTAATAATTAAAACCGTAATTCTAGAAGTTTAAAAAACGACTATAGAAATTTGTTCAAAAACAAAGAAGTTAAATTTTTTGTTACATTAATTTCGCCATCATTCCTATGGCAGCTATAGGATATAGTAGTCCGATTTCTGTCGTTCCGACATATATGCGTGCTAAAAAAATAAGACTATGCTAAAAATTTCAGCCCGATAGCTCAAAAACTGAGAGACTAGTTCGCGTAGAAACCGTCAGACGGACAGATGGTTAGATCTACTCGGCTGTTGATGCTGATCAATAATATATATACTTTTTAGGGTCGAAGATGCCTCCTTCACTGCGTTGCAAATATCATGGCAAAATTATAATACCTTCTGCAAGTGTATAAAAGGAGCGTTAAAATAGTACGCTACCTTTATACGATAGTGATGGATTGCTGCTAGCATATATCGGAAGTTAAAATATCGATAAAAATAATCCAATAAAGAAGAACATAAACAACGGAAATATAATTATTAATAACGACTTCAGTGGAATCCTTAGCTGTTCTGTCAAAATTTGTTGATTATGATGTAGCTAAGAATTAAGCGTGCAGGGTTGCAATTGCGGTAGTGGACGAAATGAATTTAGCAACCCGCCTTTCAAATATTGCATGTTTTTGAACTTTCAGCACTTATATCTTCATTAATAAAGCTCTGACCACAAAGAGTGTTACGCCGGTGGTATCGTTGTGCCTCAGTCCTCAGGGGGATATAGGGCTAA
Organism: Drosophila triauraria; assembly: GCA_014170255.2. NCBI lineage: Eukaryota > Metazoa > Arthropoda > Insecta > Diptera > Drosophilidae > Drosophila > Drosophila triauraria. The sequence goes on from JABJVT010000008.1 coordinate 14,671,606, forward strand.
GGGAGTGGCCGCCCGGATAACGGACACGATTTGTGCAGCTGAGCTCGCCGGGTTTGGGGTGGGTTCTTTGGACGCCACTCGCCTCTCCAAACGTAATCAGAATAATTATTTACGTGCCTGAAAATAAAAGAAAGATGTGTTCGTCAGTCTGTCGTTCTGTCTTCACCGCCCTCAAGCTCCGCGTAAGCTTGATCGTATCCGATCGGCAGTGCTTCAGCCAATTCCCTCCCCTTCACGTCTTCGCGTGCCAATGGATCATCGCTGGCTGCGCTATATGATCCCCTGTAGTGTATATTCGTTAGTCAAAAGTTATGTCATTTTTCTTGACCCATTTTTCCGTTCGTACCAATGCCCCCCTTTAATATGGTTTCTACCAAGACATGTTTAGTATTCTGTGAACATTATGAATTTATTGAAAAGGTTTATTATTCTAATATATGTCATTGACATGCAGAAAAAGATAAATTGAATTAAATCTAATTATAATTGGAGTGACATTAATTAAACAGCTAAAAGTAATTATGTAAAGAAAAATTGAATCTTAGACCTGAGGATATATGTATATATTAATATATATGGTTATTCAAAAAAAAAATCATAGAGAATTATAAAAATTTAGTATTTAAGATGAAATAAAAATTATCATTATAGAAAATTTATTTAATATGGTATATTTGTATATTTTACTTATATTTAATATTCAAAAGAAACGAAAAACAAAACTATCATTATAGGAATTAAATCTGAATTAACGGTGAGAATGCGTATGTATTACGTTCGATTTAAAAGTGAAATAAAATATTTCTCCTATTTATTTGGTTTATAGTTAACAATGAACTGCTAACTTGCCTTAACATAGCTTATTACTAAAGTACATGTATATTAAATAAAAAAATTTAACAAAGCGAGATTATTATTACAAATTATTCGAATCCAGGAAGAAGTAAATTTTACTTGATATGCATACAATTGAATCTTCGAAAGAAACCACAGTATATAACAAATTATAATTTGAACACATTACCCTAAAGGGCTCATGAATGGCAAAGTTTGATCTACATATTGGCAAGTGAATTGGGCGAAAAGTTCGAGTGAATCTCAAAGGGACAGCGATGTCAATGTAGCTTAGGAGAAGGGGAGAGTTCACCTCACCTGTAAGAGTTTGTGTAAAGAATTACTCCACCGCACATTCTGCGATGTTTTAGAGATTGTAAATCAATTAGTTTTAATCTAGATGCGTAGGGTGGTAAGTGTCTAGTCGGATCCCAATTCAGCTGATGAAGAGCAAACAATAAAACTGTTTTTGAACTGACTCAATTAATCTTTGTTGCTCAATATATTGAGGGCTCCATATACTTGAGCAATATTCCAAAATAGGGCGAACCATGGAAACATACAGAGTTTTTGTTGTGTAAGGATCGTCGAACTCTTTGGCCCAACGTTTTATGAATGCTAAAACCCCTAGCTTTACCAATGGTAACGGAGATATGACTTTTAAAACATAAATTGCTATTAAACAAAACACCTAGATCTTTGACTTGGGAAATACGTTCCAGACTACAATTTCAAAGATAGTGAAAATGAGCTGAAGTTCGATAAAAGGACATCGACTTGCATTTCGCATGGTTTAGATAAAGCAGATTGATGGAGCACCATAACTGTAATTCGTTTAGATCCGATTGCAGGCGAAGGTGGGAGATTTGATCGGAGTATGATAGGCAAATTTTACGTCATCAGCATACATTAAAGTTGTGGCAAAAGACATGACGTTTGGAAGATCGTTTATAAAAGGACAAACAGTAATGGACCCAAATGACTGCCTTGGGGACACCAGAAAACACATTTACAACAGAAGACAATTGATTGTTAAAAAGAACGCGTTGAGTTCTATTGGAAAGGTATGCACAAATCCATTTTAGTAGAATTGGTGGGAATCCTAAAAGAGAGAGTTTGTGGAGGAGAAGGCCATGGTTTACTGAGTCAAACGCCTTGCTGAAATCAGTAAAAATAAAATCAGTTTGGCATTTGTTAAGGAAACTTCGATGAATGAAAGAAGAGAATTCGAGGAGATTTGTAGTGGTAGACCGATGCTTAACAAAGCCGTGCTGAGCTGAAGAGATTATGGAGGTACACATATGTTGAAGTTGGCAAGTTATCAACTGCTCAAAAGCTTAGGTATGGCCGAGAGTTTAGCGATACCGCGATAGTTTTCAACTTCGGACCTTGAGCCTTTTTTATGTAGAGGAATGATAAAAGATTCACTCCAAATTCTGGGGAATTCTGAAAGATGTAGGGATTGGTTGAAAAGAAATGTGATTGGCCAGGACAAAGCTTCAGCACAGTCGGGACCCGTTGAAAAGGACATTTCAAGGGAGAGCAGGGCTTTCAAGACATCGTTGACATTAAAATACGGAACATTAATATTATTAATGTGGGGTAGAGGGTAAGGATAAGGAGTAGATGAGCTATAGGTCTGTAGAGAGTAGGTTGACTGGAAAAATTTGGCAAAAGATTGGATATGTTTAATGATGAGGATTCTGTTGAACTTTGATAATGGAAAGATGAGGGATACACATTAGATTTTCTTTTAGAATTAACAAAGGAGTAAAATGCTTTGGATCAGCGCGTATGTTCTCTCTACATTGAGCAATGTAGCGAGCATAGCACTGATTAGTGGCATTTGTAAACTCCGAACGGATCTAGATGTACTTCGATAAGTCTTCAGCAGAGTTGGTTTTAACGTATTTTTTATATAGCCTTGATTTTTTATTTTTGAGGTAAGATAAGTCCCTATCAAACCATGGGGGCCTGGCCGATTCGATAACAGAAACATCTGGGACGAAAATGTTGATCGACGAATAAAGGGACATATAAAACGTTGAGACTGCAGTCTCAAGATCATTGCATGTTTCTAAGGATGTCCAATCAATGGCACCTAGAAACATTTTACTCGTTTGACCGATGTACTAGGAGTTTCTGCACTTATCTCAACTAGTAACAATAATGATGGATGGTAGGGGTCTTCTGGTATGGAGAAGGGTGGGCATCTGAGCACACTTGCCAGGGTCTCGTTATTAACAAAAATCAGGTCAAGGAGCCTGTCTTTATTGTTCTTAACGAAATTAATCTGACCCAAAGACAAGTCAGATAGGCCGTCGAGAAAATCATGCTGACTCTCAGCAAAAGAAGATTGGAGTCCGTTGAAGTAACCCAAGGCAGATTGGGTAAGTTGAAATCTCCCATTATAATAAGAAGATCTTCGTCACCAATTACAGTGGATATCAAGTTAATTGCAGAAAGGTGCATTAAGTACAAAGAAACGTCGGATCTAGGTGGAATTTAGGAGCAAGTTATGTAAAAATTAATGCGATTTAAAGATATTTTAACTGCAATAAATTCAATGGAATGAACATTTTCAAAATCAAATAGCTCCGAAGAAAGTGAACTGCGAACAGCAATAAAGACGCCTCCACCGAAAGTAGGGCGGTCGGCTCTGTAAGTAACAAAGTTATCAGAAAATATTTCTTGATCGGAGACGGAAGAATGAAGCCATGTTTCAGTTAAAGCAATTACGTCAGCATCGGTGGAAAGACTGTTTACATATACCTTACTCAGCTTTCCCAGTAGACTTCGCACATTTTGGTAAAGAATGGACAAGTTTTTAGTTTTTGAAGCAGCTGAATTGGAGCCCCGAGTCTGGTCCTTTTGCAGATACTCGTGAACTAGCGTGTTCACTGGCCAAATTTTAGAATCAGGTGCCTTTGAGAATAAATGTTCTGCTAGAAGAATTTTAAAAGAAGAGATGTTACGTTTCTGCTTAAAATTAAATTTATAGACAGAAATGGCATTTTCCGGAGCAAGAAGTTTTTCGCAAAGGTAGAGTCTCACATCCTCGGCAGTGGCTTCTGGATTGAGTCTGGTTGCGAATATGGATTTTGGATGACCCCACTTAGAGGAATGCCCGACACCGCAGGAGTCTCCACACTTTTCCTTTGGGCAGTTCGATTTGGAACACCGCTCAGAGGGATATTAGAGCGGCCAGGAGCCACCTGGCTAGGGCCAGCCAAATCATTGACGAGGGAAACTGCACTCGATGCAGAGACTGAGTCGACAGCGTTCGGAACTAGCTGCAATCCAGGAGTGGTAAAGTTTTGTTCCATAGCAATATTACCAGGTGATGCAGCAGCCAATGCAGCCATCGACTGCATTGAGAGGTTGTCTGAAGATCCAGATGGAGAAGTATGAGCAGGTGGAAGAGACGGTGTTAGATAGTTCGGAGATTGTTCCATGTTGTTGGCGCCAGTTGGAGTAGAAAGCATCGTAGGTATACCATTTACAGGAAGTTGAAGATTATTTGGAATCTTTCTTTTCGGTGATTCGCTTAGAATCTTAAGTCCGAGAAACTGGGATTCCACCGCCAGGAATTTGTCGTTCATAGAGGTGAGGAGTTTTCGAACCTCCATAAATCCAGTCCTAGTTTGTCTCATGAAGGTGCGCATTTCATCCGTCATCTCACGGCATGTCGTGCAAGACCAGGTAAAGCCAACTTTTTCGAAATTAAATCCCCAACACGACCATTAAATCCGGCTCCAGCACACTTAACGTGCGAGCAGTTATCGCATAGCCAGCATGAGAGGTAATTTTCTCCGCTGATAATGTGTTTATACTCGCATTTATTAGCGGTGCAAATGATAGTCATTTTGATTGAGTATCAGGTCACTGTGCAGCAGATAAGCGTAGATGTGTAAGCGGCAGTGCAGAGAGCGGTCGGATATAAGCGCTGAAGAACAGATCGATGCAAAGTTGTAGGCGTTGAAGAGCAGAGCAGCAGCAGGGCAGAGCGCGGCCGGGAGTGAGCGTTGTAGAGCAGAGCAGCAGCAGGGCAGAGAGCGGTCGGATGTGAGCGTTGAAGAGCAGAGCAGCAGCGTCAGTGCAGCGATCCAGCGAGAGTAGGTTCTGAGCAGACAAAATCGGGAGAGCTGTCAGACTGAGAGCAATCAAATCCCGCGCAGTTGAAGAACGGCGAGCGCAAGTACAGCAATTCAAAGAGAGCTTTACAGCAACAGCTGAGTAACCGTGAGAGCAGTCCAGGAGAGCACAGCAGTCAGTGCGGCGATCCAGAGAGATGTAACAGGAGAGAGAGCAGCAAGCGCGTTGTAACGGAGTCGAAATGTAAACAACAACACTGTGGATGTCCAAAAACAAAACACTAGGCGGTCTCTTGTATGAGGACAGTATAAGCAAATTTATAAAATGTTATAAAACTGGCAAGGTATAAACTTTTTGCAGCCCGATGGTAACGTAATTAAAAGAAGGGCGATGAGGAGAATGCCAGTGTTGATCAGGAGTATGCGGTATAACTTATCGATGTCTTCTTTATGGTCCACCACTTCAATCGAGTTGATTACGTTGGCCGGGGAATCGGAAATCTTCGATGATGTAGATCCCATGGTTATTCCCGTTCAGTTATTGCGATTTATTGCTAAAGCTCTATGTCTTCCGAAATTAAAAAAAAAGTGCGTCTAATTACTTTGGATTAACTGATACAATTTTAAGGTTGCGGTGGTCGATATTAGAAATCTCCCGATTGCTTCCAAGTTTTGGTTGCTTCTCTCCTCGGTACCAATCGGCCAGGGTCTTTTATACCCAAGGGTGTTCCAGATTCCTACTATTCCACCTAAATGTACCGCTTATGTGTTACCGGTTAAGTGCATTTCCCCTTTATTGCACCTGAAAAATGAATGTGTTCCCGGTTATGTGGAATTCCCCTTTATTGCACCCAAAAAAATGAATGTGTTCTTGTCCGAGTATTTTTCCACTCATGGATGGGTAGTCGGCTCACCAACCCACCGGTGCTGGGTTACCGTGGGACCGTAGTCTGAATTGGTGTGCTTATGTATATCAATGCCTGGAACCATGTACTAGCGTAATTTTTGCCAACGCTGCTGTTTGATGACCATGTGATTGCAGTACTTTCGTGAGAACCGTGAGGTCGCCATTTTCGCTTTGGGCCGTGCATTTGTAGCACCTGGCGTGTTATCTCTACCCCTTATTCTCTTCCACGTGTACCTGTTGTCCCCGTCAGCAGAACCGACGTACGTAACAGAACATCAAACGTTTGTTTTGTGTACTTAAAATATAATCTTAAACCAATGTTTCTAACCAAAGCCAAGATTCTCACCAGATTTGTTAGGTTGCAGGGCTACAACATAGCAAAAATTTGTGACAAGTTTAAGTTTGTAAAATACATTATAACTAAAGAACGAGAGGCCTCCCATTGGATATTATTGTTTAATATTGAAGTAGAAAGGCCAAAGCTCTTTTAAGCTGAGTACCCGCTCTGGGCAATGTAAGGTTTGAGAGTTATTAAGCCTTGAAAAGTGCCGATTCAAGCGGTGCATGATACTTTGACCGCGATTTTCTCAAAATTGGTGGGTGACGGAAACTTTTCAGTTTCGGACTAGTAATGTACCGGTTCAGATCTATCAGAATCAATGGCTTTTATTCGCCGGCATTTTTCTTGTCGACCAATGCTATCAGTATTTCATTTGAATCTGTTTTAACCAAGTTGATTTTTTATCTTCAATAACTTTTCAGAATTCACCTGTTTCAAATAATCGTGTTTCAACAACTTTGGATTAAAAATGCCTAACCTTGTTAACTGCATGCCTAATTCTACAACTTCTATGTATTTAGTGAACTGTTGGAGATTGAATATTAAAACGGCAGCTTGCTGTTCCTTATCTTTAGTTTCCTTCAGTTTGTAAATTATGTCCAGCCCGTTATTAACGACATCAATAATCATATTTAAGTCATGGTTTTGGACGGAGTTTTCCGACAAATTATTAATTTTAGTTTCTAGTTCTTCTTTGTCGTTCTCGTCTAACGTGCCAAATAAATATTTGTAAGCTAAACCTACCACATTTAACAGACCTCTTTTGCTACGTTTAACTATTCTTAACCCATTTATTTTCCGTTTTAGTTTCTCAACTAAGTATCGGACTTGGACTATATTTTGAAACTCTTTTGCTTCGTCCAGTAGGTTGTTGAATGTCAATTCGGTCTTTGTTATATTTATGCTTAAATAGTGGTACTCAAAATTCGTTGGAATTTCCATTGATCCAGTTTTAAATATAAGGTATCCATTCTGTGCTTTAATGGGGTTGATTTCGATACTCTGTCCGTTGATGATGCTTATGAGAGATGTTATGATCATGATTGATATGGGGACTGTTAGGTTACGATTCGTCTTCGTTTTCTTCGGCGGGTCTGGAATTATCATATTTACTTTTATTAATCTTTTCAATTTCTTGAATTTAGATTTATAATGAGTAATTTTTCTGCCTCGGTTTGTTTCTCGAAGTGTTTGTCGTCAACCTGTCTGACTACCCTGTTTTCTTGAAAGGATTTGTTATCTTTGCTTTCACTAGTGGAGCCTGTCTATATTTTGTGTCAACCTCAAATTCATGTCTGTTCTCATTAAGTTTATCTATTTTGTCTATTTTGTTTTGTTGGGCATTGAAATCAGGTGTGCCTGCATATAAAAAGATATTCGCGGGAGTTCTATTAGTTGTGGCGTGTTTAGTTTTGTGGTTGTACACGTATAGGATCGATTCAAATTTTGTACATCGATCTTCTATATTATCCTTACTTCCAATAATTCTCAATTTTTCATTCACCGTCTTATGGAACCTTTCTATGTCGGATATACCATTCTTACTTGTTGTTATTATTATATTTACGCCCTCGGATTTTATCCAATTCTGCAAGGCTATGCACATAAAAGCTGAGTCTTTGTCCGCTTTGATTTCTTGCGGTTTTCCCATATCATTGAATACCTTCATTATGGCTCTTTTGCTTCTAGCCAATCTCTACTTTTACCTCAATTAATGTAGCAAATTTCGAATAGATATCGATACATGATAGGAACTGTTAGTTTCAACCAAATAGAAATCAATTACGTATCGCTCTATTGCATTGAATATTTCCGGTGTAACTTCAAATGACAATTTGGTATTTCTATGCTCCGTTTTTGCAATGTTACAGATTTCGCACTCGTTTATGATATTTTGTATTAACTTTTGGCTGTCGGGATATGTTCCTCTTTAAACCAGTTAACAGTTTTTCAATTCCTGGATGTAGGAGTTCCTTATGCCTTCTAAGTATCAAATTCTTGAAGTCTGCATAAGTCAAAATATCTTTAATTTGAGTGTACATTTTACCAATTTGGTCAAATTGTTGGGACTTATTATTTCGATATATGGCCTTTGAAATGTAAAGAAATCTTCATCATTGTGGAAATAGATTGCGCTCTTTTGGTGCATAAATATTCCTTAATGATTTTCTTAGCCAAATCTTCTGTCATTTCTTTGTAAGTTATGCTGATTTTTAATTTGTGAAAATAATGGTTTACCTCAGTGTTATTACTGTCTCCCTCTTTAACTCTATCTGTCTTGAGAAATAGTTAAAGGCTCTCTGTGATGGGTATGTAATTTAAATTATCTTCAGAAGCGCTATGAATGGTCGCGTCTACGCTGTTAGCTACTTCTCCAAGCATAAGTTCTTCTATCTTGGTACGGGATAGGGCGTCAGCCACATAATTTTCTTTTCCCGGAAGATATTTGATTTTGTAATCAAATTCATTTAATTTAATCTTCCATCTTTGTAATTTCATGTTTGGTTCTTTGATGTTATTGAGCCAAACAAGGAGCTTGTGATCACTTAATATTTCAAAAGATCTTCCAAACAAGAATGATCTGAAATATTTTGTAGCCCAAACTATTGCTAAGAGTTCTTTCTCTATGGTAGCATAGTTTATCTCGTGTTCATTCAGCGTTCTGCTGGCATAAAAAACTGGTTTATGATTTTGGGACAGAACGGCACCGATGGCAATGTTACTAGCATCAGTAGTCAAGGAAAAGGGCTTAGTAAAATCAGGGTAGATTAAAATCGGATCTGATGTAATAAGCACCTTTAGCTTTTCAAATGCTGCTATGTAATCTTCATTATTAATATCAATTGTGGCTCCTTTCTTCAATTTAAGGGTCATTGGATTAACTATGTTGGCAAAGTTAGGAATAAACTTGCGATAGAACCCACATAAACCCAAAATGATTTTATTTGTTTTGGAGTTTTGGCAACGGAAAATTTGTAATGGCGTTTGTTTTGTTCGGATTTAGTCGAATACCGTCAGTGGTTACAACATGACCAAGGAATTCAGTTTCCTTTTTCATGAACTTTCATTTGTCCAAATGCAACTTCAAGTTTGCATCCCTTAGTTTTCCAAAGACTTTCTTTAGAGATTAATTGCGTTCTTCCAATGAAGCGGAAAAATTATTGTATCGTCTAGATAAACTAAACAATCTTTGTAGATTAAATCTTCCAAAAGATTGTTCATGCATCTCTGAAAAGTTGCAGGAGCATTCTTTAGCCCAAATGGCATTCGAGTATACTCGTAATGACCATGTTTAGTCGAAAACGCTGTTTTAGCTATTGAATTTGTATCCATTTGGATCTCTTAGCTAAGTCAATGGTAGTGAAGTACTGACATTTTCGCAATTTGTCGAGGATCTCGTCCATTCTGGGAATCGGAAATTTATCGTTGACAGTAATTTCATTTAAATTTCTATAGTCCACAACCAATATAAACTTTGGTTTACCAGAGGCGTCAGCTTTCTTTGGAACTACCCAAATAGGTGAGCAGTAAGGAGATTTCGATTTTCGAATTATTCCTGCTCAATCATATCTTTGATCTGCCTATTTACTTCCTCATCTACACTCAGGGGATATTTGTATGGCTTGCGATACACTGGGTCTTCATGCTGGGTTTGAATAGTATGTTTAATTGTACTTGTGAAAGTCAAATTCTCACCTTCCCTGTACTGAATGTCACCATATTCAAATAGGACCATCTTTAAACTTTCTATCTCCTCTTCATTCAGATGCTCGAGCCTAAATTCATTACATTCGCGCAATTCGTTGTTTATCGCGAAGTTCACCGATTTATCTTCTGTAGAAGGTGGACTAAGGCACTCTTGTGCGGTCTTATCCTCCCTTCCATGTCTTCATCATTGTAACGGAATTTGTATGTTATGTGACCTAATTTGATTAAACCATTTTCATAGTCAATCTTTGCCTTGGTAGCTTCCAAGTAACTTCTACCTAACAGGATATCATAATTATCTGAGAATTTATGGAGGTACAATTTTGTTCGGACGGACAAATTATACTGGGTTTTAATGTAATACTTTTATGTATTACTACCGGACCTTTGATTGTGTAAGCTTTAAGATTCTCTTTGATTTCATTTAATTTCGCAAAATTTTCATTCATTATGTTGATTGATGATCCTGTATCTATCATACCTTTATAAAATTTGTTATGGAAAACTAACTTTATATAGGGGTTATTTCTTCGGTCTCCGAGGCTGTTTGATGAAAATTTACATCCATCCTACTCTGTCCACTCTGACTTTCCCTTTGTCTTTTTTACTGCATTAGTATTGGATCTGTATGAGTTATTCGGATTTTGGTAATTATTCGGATTTTGTTGCCTAGCCTGATTTAATCCGGTACTGACCATCTGATAATTACCCTGTAAATGTGGTGGTATAGGACGTTGTTGATATTAATTTTGATTTTGATTCGGGTGGTTCTGAAAAGTTGTTGCAATATTATTAGAATTATAATATGAAAATGAGTTTCGATTATTATCGTAATGCCTTTGATTGTTGCCCTGATAATTTCCCCTGTTCCTGTAATGTCTTTGGTTATTTCTGTTTTGCGCATACTGTTATACTGGACATGCGTCATAAAACCTGATTCCATAGCCGCTTGTTTCAGTTTTTCGATATTGGTAATATCTCTTCGGGCTAACGACATATACATACGATCAGGAAGTTTTCGATCAATAGTAACAAGAACTGTTTTATCTAGCATTTTAGTGTAATTAATCTTATCTGATACATCTGATACTAATTGTAATGTATCCCATACATTTTAATATTGATTTTCAAGCTCAGTTATGAACTTACTGATGCTTCCTTTGAACTGTGTCTCTCCCAATTTTTGATGATCGTCTCGTATGGCCTGTGGTCCTTGAATGCAATGGATAAGGCTGCCTTCATTGTAAGCCAATTGGTCGCTCCTGCCCGGGCGACTGTTTCTGCTGCTGAATCTATGGTCATCCTTCTAATAGCTCAGAAGATGACGTGCCCTGCCTTGGTTCCTAGCTGAACCTCGTTGATAAATAAAGAGAGTTTTCCTGGGGTTCCATCGAAGTGCGGCAACTCTTTGATTTGGGACAGCAGCTGATTCATGTGTATTTCGGACAACTGGGGAACTGCCATTTTGATGTATTTGGTTGGTTTTTTTAGAATATTAAGTCTCTGACCGTAAAGGATTTTTTAGTTATCTGTGTGACTACACGTAGGTTTTATGTCACTGCACTACACACGTAGATGTTTTGCGTTTTTTCAGAATATTTAATTTCCGACCGAAAAGGATTTTTTAGTTATCTGTGTGACTACACGTAGGTTTTATGTCACTGCACTACACACGTAGATTCTTTTGCGGATCTCAATTTAATTCACTTTATTCACTTCGCCGATCAAGGATTACTAGTTGTTTAGTTATATCCCTTTTAGTTGATCAGTACCGTAGTTAAAAGGACTTTATTTCAGATCCTACCGGCTGCGCCAATTATAAGTCTGCAACTCCAGTTTAATAAAAAAATACAAGTGTGGGATACATAAATTGATGGGAGTATTAGGGTATGATGTTTTTACATAAAATAATGGGAATATTCGGGTATGATATGTTTACATAAAGTGATGGAATATTCGGAGTACTATGGGACTGTGTATATGTTATTATGCTAAGTGTTATAGGACTGTGGATCACGATTTATATATATATATATATATATATATATATATATATATATATATTTATATAAAAATGCCAAACAAATTAAATCGCCGCCTATTAGAAAAGGTATTGGTTGCGTTCACCAGAACAATATGATAACTGATCACTGATGGATTTCATATAATGAACGCATTATTTACTATTAATGATGCAACATTTTTCTCATCATGATCAGAAACAAGAAAGAAAGCTAACTTCGGTAAACCGAAGTTTGTATACAATTGCAGTCTGCAATTGGATCAATAAAAATCAATCCATTTTGGTAATGTCGAAAAAATATAAAACTATGTAAATTTTGTACATTTTACATGTAGAATTTTACATTTACAATCGACCGATCCCATCTATGGCAGCTATATGATATAGTTGTCCGATCTTAATAATTAAAACCGTAATTCTAGAAGTTTAAAAAACGACTATAGAAATTCGTTCAAAAACAAAGAAGTTAAATTTTTTGTAACATTAATTTCGCCATCATTCCTATGGCAGCTATAGGATATAGTAGTCCGATTTCTGTCGTTCCGACATATTTGCGTGCTAAAGAAATAAGACTATGCTAAAAATTTCAGCCCGATAGCTCAAAAACTGAGAGAAACCGTCAGACGGACAGATGGTTAGATCTACTCGGCTGTTGATGCTGATCAATAATATATATACTTTTTAGGGTCGAAGATGCCTCCTTCACTGCGTTGCAAATATCATGGCAAAATTATAATACCTTCAGCGGTGTATAAAAAGGAGCGTTAAAATAGTACGCTACCTTTATAAGATAGTGATGGATTGCTGCTAGCATATATCGGAAGTTAAAATATCGATAAAAATAATCCAATAAAGAAGAACATAAACAACGGAAATATAATTATTAATAACGACTTCAGTGGAATCCTTAGCTGTTCTGTCAAAATTTGTTGATTATGATGTAGCTAAGAATTAAGCGTGCAGGGTTGCAATTGCGGTAGTGGACGAAATGAATTTAGCAACCCGCCTTTCAAATATTGCATGTTTTTGAACTTTCAGCACTTATATCTTCATTAATAAAGCTCTGACCACAAAGAGTGTTACGTCGGTGGTATCGTTGTGCCTCAGTCCTCAGGGGACATAGGGCTGAGGGAGTGGCCGCCCGGATAACGGACACGATTTGTGCAGCTGAGCTCGCCGGGTTTGGGGTGGGTTCTTTGGACGCCACTCGCCTCTCCAAACGTAATCAGAATAATTATTTACGTGCCTGAAAATAAAAGAAAGATGTGTTCGTCAGTCTGTCGTTCTGTCTTCACCGCCCTCAAGCTCCGCGTAAGCTTGATCGTATCCGATTCCCTCCCCTTCACGTCTTCGCGCGCCAATGGATCATCGCTGGCTGCGCTATATGATCCCCTGTAGTGTATATTCGTTAGTCAAAAGTTATGTCATTTTTCTTGACCCATTTTTCCATTCGTACCAATGCCCCCCTTTAATATGGTTTCTACCAAGACATGATTAGTATTCTGTGAACATTATGAATTTATTGAAAAGGTTTATTATTCTAATATATGTCATTGACATGCAGAAAAAGATAAATTAAATTAAATCTAATTATAATTGGAGTGACATTAATTAAACAGCTAAAAGTAATTATGTGAAGAAAAATTGAATCTTAGACCTGAGGATATATGTATATATTAACATATATGGTTATTCAAAAAAATCATAGAGAATTATAAAATTTAGTATTTAAGATGAAATAAAAATTATCATTATAGAAAATTTATTTGAAATGGTATATTTGTATATTTTACTTATATTTAATATTCAAAAGAAACGAAAACAAAACTATCATTATAGGAATTAAATCTGAATTAACGGTGAGAATGCGTATGTATTACGTTCGATTTAAAAGTGAAATAAAATATGTCTCCTAGTGGAGGTATTTGCGCACATAAATATATATCCAACAAAGGTGGGAATATTATGTAAGGCTTACCCTCTTTATAAGTCCAACGACGAGAGATCTCCCGGTCGAATCTTGGGCTGTGGAATTAGAGTCATATTATGTTATATTTATGTGCACTTCAAAAAAATATATATCTAAGTGAAGAAAAACTTAGGTAGGCAAAAATTTAAGTAAAAAAAGAAAATATAAAAAAATTAAACTCGGAGAGCTGCGTCGCCACCGGGGTTGCGACGGCGATGTCGTCTTCGCGTTGATTCTCTTTGGTGGGTACAGAGAGGGGACACGTTTGCATGTGCATTAAATGTATTTATATTGCTGCTGCTTGTAGGGGAGTCAATATGTATTGCTCCAACTGGGTTTGGTTCTAATATATTTAGACCAGATAGTTAAACACTCCATAAATGATTAGGCTTTGAACTAATAAAAAACTTGGTGGTCTTCACAGGCCCACATTTGCTGTCTTCAGGGGCATTCGGCTGCAGCTGGGACTTCTCACATTTCACCTTCACGAAAACTATTGTGGTTTTAATTTAATGCATTTATTCAGCTTTTATATCTTTTTGTTGGTTTGGCTGCTGATGAGTTTTGGACATTTTTTTTTGTTTGACAGTTTTGTTTAACAGTTTTATTTTTATTTGTTAGAAATGTGTAAAAAAATGATTGCTGCTGCTGATTGTTTATTGTTGTTATTTGTTGAATACGAGGCTCGGCTTTAGTTTTGGCCACTGGACAAGGTATTGGCCAGAGTCACCACTTTCTCCAACTCGTGTTGGCGGTCCCTGTTTCCCTGGACCATCTTCCTGTAGGCACTTAGTCCCTTGAGTATCAGGGCGATGAGGAGAATGCCAGTGTTGATCAGGAGTATGCGGTATACCTTATCGATGTATTCTTTATGGTCCACCACTTCAATCGAGTTGATTACGTTGGCCGGGGAATCGGAAATCTTCGATGAGGTAGATCCCATGGTTATTCCCGTTCAGTTATTGCGATTTATTGCTAAAGCTCTATGTCTTCCGAAATTAAAGAAAAAGTGCGTCTAATTACTTTGGATTAACTGATACAATTTTAAGGTTGCGGTGGTCGATATTAGAAATCTCCCGATTGCTTCCAAGTTTTGGTTGCTTCTCTCCTCGGTACCAATCGGCCAGGGTCTTTTATACCCAAGGGTGTTCCAGATTCCCACTATTCCACCTGAATGTACCGCTTATGTGTTACCGGTTAAGTGGATTTCCCCTTTATTGCACCCGAAAAATGAATGTGTTCCCGGTTATGTGCAATTCCCCTTTATTGCACCCAAAAAAATGAATGTGTTCTTGTCCGAGTATTTTCCCACTCATGGATGGGTAGTCGGCTCACCAACCCACCGGTGCTGGGTTACCGTGGGACCGTAGTCTGAATTGGAGTGCTTATGTATGTCAGTGTCTGGTACCATGTACTAGCGTAATTTTTGTCAACTCTGCTGTTTGATGACCGTGGGATTGCAGAACTTTCGCGAAGACCGTGAGATCGCCATTTTTCGCTTTTGGGCCGTGCATTTGTAGCCCCTGGTGTTATCTCCACCCCGCTTATTCTTTTGCACGTGTACCTGTTGCTTCCGTCGGCAGAACCGACGTACGTAACAAGAGCCGCATGTTTTTGGAAAGGTCTATCTAGTATGATTGTACTAATGTCAAATTTGTTGGACAAACGGTTTTCGATATTTTTAGCGTAGTATAAAAAATCTGGTTTTTCGTGAATATCTTCAAAACGGTTTTTAGAAATTTTTTTTAATGAGTTTAGCGTGTTCAAATTTAGTCGGGAAAAGTGGGTCTTAACGTTTATATAAAAAAAAATATAAATTTGTAAACTAGTGTTAGTTGTGCGTGTGTGCGAGCGTCGGCCAACCGTTTTATCCTTTTTTTAATATTCTAATTTAACAATATTATTAAATATTGTCCTTCAATTTCCAAATCAATGTTTTTGTGAGATTTGCATTTTAAGATTACCCGAAATAAATTGTCGGAAATTACATTTATTTTATATCTTTGTCAAATAAAAATTAATTTAGGAATAAGCTAAAGCCGTATTTTTTAAAGAAGGCCATTTTAAATATTTATCTACAAAATCTGTGGTATATTTTATTAAGTATTGCTTTAAAAGGGAAATATGCAATAATATTATTTTTATATTATAATATTAGGCTAATGTTTATGTTAATTTAACCAAGTAATCGTCATTTAAACAAATGTTGTTTTTGTTGACGAATATAATAAAATAAACATAAGCAAAACCCCTAAGAATATTATTTTATTTTATTTATAAGTTTAATCCTTGAAATATGTCAAATTATCAAAAACAAAATATTTTTTTCAAGTAATCAATTTCCTAAAATACTTTTTTAGGCAAAAGTTTGATTTTTGTTTTTGATAAAATATAAAACAAATATTTTGTTATAAACTCTCGAAAATATAAATTAAACTCTGTATTAAAAGGTAAATATTATCTAGATATTTTACAATTTTGCTTTTCATGAATACATACTTTCAAATGCAACTCATAAGTTAAAGAGAAATTTTTATCTGTTTTATCTGCGCACGCCTTAAAAAATAAACAAGTGGGAAAGCTACAGTCGAGTGTGACCGACTGTAAGATACCGGTACCAAAGCATTGTGGGTGAAATTAAACAGCACATGAACATGGAAAAAAGAACATTTTCTGACAAATGAAGACAAATATTGCTAGAAAAATGTTGAGCAACACTCAAAAGAGACTAATGTTGCTAGGAACATGTTGGGCAACTCTCAAAAGCGACAAATGTTGCTAGGAACAAGCTGAGCAACACCCAACACAGACAAATGTTGCTTGGAACATGTTGAGCAACACCACGTCCGCGCTCTCTCTCTCTCTCTCTGAAACTTTATTGCTTAATAACTTCTATGTTTATCATCCGATTTTACTCAAATTTTCAAAACAAGTCAAAGATTGCCTACTTATTACGCCTATCTATTTACTTTACGCCGAAAATCACGCCTATACCTAATATACCGTTTTTTATTATTTTCGGGGCGGAAGTGGGCGTGGCCAGATTTCAAAACAAACTTGATCTGCGTGCAACAAATTCCAATGCTGTCACCAAATTTGGTAACTCTAGCTCTTATAGTCTCTGAGATCTGTTGTTTCACACGGACGGACAGACGGAAAGACGGACAGACGAACATGGCTAAATCGACTCGGCTGGTGACGCTGATCAAGAATATATATACTTTATAGGGTCGGAGGTTTCTCCTTCTGCCTGTTACATACATGCTCGGTTGGCACTAACTTATAATACCCTTGTACCCTATGGGTACCGGGTATAAAAATGAAGTGATGAAATGATAAGAGAGAGAGGAATACTAGAAGTTTTCCTTCTGTCGTGCGTAGGCTTAACATACCCTTTTTTTTGACATTAGGCGCAAAGGCAGTCTATTTTTAGGACGTATTATAATCGTTCACCACAACAACTTGATCACTGATTACTGATCCATCACTAATCAGTAATCATGTTGCTCTGGTGAACGCGACCATTGTCGACAAATCAAAGCTGACCCGGACAAGCCAGCCCGAGTTGATGTCATTATAGTAGCCGATCTATATACCCAAAATATAAGGAATGGTGTGGAAAAAATTAACGGCTTACTAGGCCAGAATACAAGATATGGCTGGATTATTTTCGGTTGTAATAAAACGAAGAGTGAAAGGTCAATAAAAGCATGAATAATCGTGAAAAGTTTTTAAAATTTTGGAAGAATAGAAAACAAAGTTGAGAATTATATTAAGGACACAAATTTTAAAAATAAAACTACCACTAAGGATTCGAGTGGTAGGTATATGGGGAAGGTTAAGTGAATCAAAGCCACGTACAATGGCACCTCATATTAAACTAGACAAAACATTTCAGGGAAATCCAAATTTTATAAAATTGGCATTGCACCCATTAAGGTGCTTAAGTCTTAAGTCTTCTTCCGGCAGGACCTCACTTTGGAAGTGTTTCAAATTCGGAGTATATGTTCACTTACACCAGGTAGACTAGTTAATTTTGTATACAAGCACATATTAGATTCCAACTCGTATTGTGTTGAATTTGAAGAAATAGTCTTTACATATTTTCATACTTTTCATTATTAATAATTAAATAATTTGCCAGAGCACTGTGGTCCAGAATTCCAAATTGGTGGCAGAAATTCAATTTTTTTTTTCAAGACTTCAGCAAAAACCATATTGGATTCCAGTACAGTATTCCCAAGGGCAGTCTAAAAGCATAATTTTACAATTGAAATTGAAGCCCTCGCGATTAGGGTAGCCCTGAAAGTCAGCTGATCATTTGCATTAAACTTTGCCTTTGCTAGCCTTGAAAGTAAAAGCCGATTTCAAATTGCTATAACTCAGTTATTTCTTTGACTATAAAAATAAAAAAGCATGGAAAACAAAGATAGAGGTATTTATAATAAGGGTGTATTCACACAATAATTGTTTAATGTGATTCGTCTTTGTTTATATGTGCTTTTGTAATGTCCAGCAATTCTAACCTTAAACTCGTTGTGTTTCGTGGAATAAAACCGCAATGTTGTTGCTTAATGTGTAAATAATGCGACGGTATTAATATTTTTTGCCCGTTTTTGCCCCATTTTATTAAAATTGAATTTTTGTAGACAACATTGATTTTAGTTCCGCTGAATTACTTGAGTTTTGGCTCGAAACGGACAACGATAATAAAGATGATTTGGACGCATATGAATGCATCGATGCCTATTCCCTCGATTTAGATGTGAAAAATGATTAATTAATTCATTAAATTAAATTAAATCAATAGAAACAAAAAAGTTATGAATTTTAGTACAGGTTTGTATGGGGACTATACCATCCAGTAATCCTAGGTTGTTGAAATTCACATGGTATGTGCATATTGGTCAAAAACTTATAGTGTCCGCATTTTAACTTGATAACACAAAAAAAAAAAGTTATTCTAACAAAACATTAATTTTAATATGGTGCTTGTATGGGGGCTACCACTCCTAGCGGTCCGATTCGGCTGATTCCGACATATGTGCTTTATGTGTGGAAAAGAAAACAATTTGCCTCAATTTCATGCCTCTTTAGTTATATGCTTGATAATTATTGTTCTTTTATTTACGAAAATGTACACCCAAGTGACCGGGCCTTTGCAAGAAATTTATATGGTTACAGTTAACTTACAGAAAAAAGTTACAGTCCACTAAATCGTTTAATGAAATGTATAATTGTTAAATATGTATTTAATTAAATGTTTGTATCCCTGATGTCAAATTTAAAATTGTACACCCGCACCCTATACTGCTGGCCCTTGGCAGAATGTTCAAACATGAAAACGTTTTTACATATATATATATATATATGTCGAGGAGTTACTAGAATCATCCTCTGCTTCAGGCTGCTCCTCTTGCTGGTCCGAACAGAAACGTTTTCTGGCGCGTGGCATCTTTTCAGTTTGGCTCTTCAAATACGAATGCTCTCTCTTACTGCTTGCGTCCCTTTTTGCCAGCGTCGCTCTCTACTTCATTCTACTCTCGCTCTCGCATTCCAATGCACACACTACTAAGAACTTTCTGCAATTCCTTTTTGATGCGGACACCTGCATTCTTCTGTCTCGCTCACCAGTGCACAGACTAACGTTGACAATAGAAACTGTTGCCTCCATTTGAACAGCCGAAGGAAGAGCACAGAAGCATATGAAAACGAATGGGAAGCGAAAGACAAAACAAAGCTAACAGTTGTTATAATTTGAATTGGCCAACTAATCCTCGACACGGCCATCCTGACTTTCACACGTCCTCGTGTGTTTCCAACTTTAAGACATTACAAAATAGTATCTATCAATAATAAATAGAAATAGATATGTACCTTAAAGTTAAAGCAAAAATAACTATATTTTCATTAATCAGAAGCCTTATAATCGTTGTCTCTTTCAAAGTGAACGGTCGTGTTTTTGTTTTGCGCCTCGTATTTGTGTAAAATCTTTGCTATAAACCACCGGGGTTTATTTAAAACTTCTATCCTGTGTCAATAATAAGTCACCGTTTCACTTCGCGTGTGCATGCAGCTGTTTTTGTGTATTAATAACTATATTAATTGCAAATTTTAGTTTTCTGCAGCGATCGTTATCTGCATTTTTTGCATTCCTCTTTGTGCTTTATCCGTTACGCCGAAATTACAGCTCGACGGCTTAAGCTCCCTAACTCTCGCTCTCTTGCTCTCTCTTAGTGCACGTAACTACTCTTATTTTCTCTTAACTTCTGACTGGTACAGTGGTAAGTCGCTAAAATGTCTTCTAATGTTGTCTGTGTAATAAAAACCTGCAAGAAAGTAATTTCTGCAGAGGACCCTACTATTGGCTGCTGGCTGTGTGACAATGTCGTGCACGCCAAGTGCATTGAATGCACAGGCCGGCTGTCTGATAATTTTGCCAAAAATATTGGATTGCGCTACTGCTGTGAGGCTTGTCGCGATGTTGAAAGGAAATGTCATTTATGCGGCAAACCAAAATGGTTTTAAGGAGCTTCTTGCTAGTTTTCGTAAAACTAATGAGGTGCTCCTGGCGCTGGACTCCCAGTTTAATGGCCTTAAGCTATTAAATGAGTCCCTAAGCGCAAAAACCACGGTTGGCACACCGCATTTGGGCGGATCCCAACAACTCGCTACGAGTTCTCAACAGCTGACTCCTCGGCACAGCCCCCGACTCCAATATATCTAACTCCAATGATATTAAGATCGGGGGCGAGAAAAGATTCGGCCTCCGAATGTGCCGCGGGAGGGCAGCGCCACCAATTATATCCGTCGTGTCCGCTGAGGGGTCACAATCAATGACCTCACAGAACCCCACCCAGAAAACTCCCCAGGGTATCAGGCCTGGAATACCGGCCGATATTGGTACTACAAATGTAGTACCGAAAGCCCTAATAGCTATTCCACCTACGAAACAGATATTTGTTTCGCGGCTTTCCCTAATCAAACATCTGAGGATGTTAGTACCTATATCCTAGGTCGCACTAAAGCCGATGAATCCAAGATTAAGGTGGAAAAATTCAAATTTTCTTATGCTAGGGATATTTCATCTTTCAAAATAAATGTCCCTGATGAACTTTTTAACACAATATGCTCTGCTGCCTTCTGGCCTAAGTATGTTATTGTTAAGGAGTACTATCGATATTGGGACTGCTATGGAGAATAAGTCTGATCGGTCAGATAAGAAAATTCACTGTTTTCGCAAGGCGGCCTAAGTATGTTGTTGTTAAGGAGTACTATCGATATTGGGACTGCTATGGAGAATAAGTCTGATCGGCCAGATAAGAAAATTCACTGTTTTCGCAAGGCGGATTTTCGACGGCTGAATAATTTTATATCTGAATTTGATTGGTCCGATCTCTACATGTGCACTGACATGGTGGGTGCCATGGATATTTTTACAATGCCATGAAATCCTTTTTACCGAATGTGTTCCTTTATACTATCCGTCAATCTCCAATAAGCCTCCCTGGTTTAGTAAAGAGTTGACTCGCCTCAAAAATGTCAAGTCCAATCTCTATTCTAAATTTAAACGCAACGGTTGTCAAGTTGTTCATTCTCGCTATTTAGCGGCTCGGTCAAAGTTTACCGTGCTTAACGCGCAAAACAGTTTTATAATTTTGTCAACACTAAACGTAAGCCTATTACACATCCATCCTCGCTTTCATTTAAAAATACGACAGCAAACAATGATCAGGCAATCGCCGATCTTTTTGCTCAGTTTTTTCAAACCACTTATTCTCCGTCACCGATTCAAACCAAACCTATTCTTATAGCATGCCCAAATCAAACCTAATCTTCAGTCCTAGCTTAAACGAAAGCTCCTTCTTTTGGATCTTCAACGTGTCAAGCCGGTTTATTCGCCAGGTCCCGACGGAATACCAGGCTGTGTGCTTAGGTATTGTGCCGAGTCCCTGTGCAGTCCCCTTCTAAAATTGTTTACCTTATCCTTAGAAACTTCCCAATTTCCCTTATTTGGAAGGAATCATTCGTGATTCCTCTCCACAAAAAAGGGAAGCAAAGTGGATGCTAACAACTATAGAGGAATCTCTAAGTTGTCAGCCATCCCAAAACTTTTCGAAAACGTAATTACTCCCCATTTGCAGCACCTGTGTAGATCTATAATCTCTCCATGCCAACATGGATTTATTAAACGAAGATCAACGACTACTAACCTTCTGGAGCTCACTTCTTTCATTATAAGGGGCTTTCCACAAAATTTGCAGACAGATGTGATCTATACTGATTTCAGTAAAGCATTTGACTCCGTTAATCATTCCCTTCTTGTTAGGAAACTCGACTTAATGGGTTTTCCTGTCGATCTTCTTAGGTGGATCTCAAGTTATCTGAATGGTAGGACGCAAAAGGTTCTATTTAAAAACAACTTGTCGAATGTTCTCCGGGTGACCTCTGGTGTCCCGCAAGGGAGCCACTTTACTTTATTTATTAACGACCTTCCCAAAGTCTTGACTAACTCCAGAGTACTCATGTACGCTGACGACGTTAAACTTTGTGTGCAATACAAGGACCGCGCTTGCCAGTCGGATTTAGAAACAGATCTTAATAACTTTCAAACATGGTGCAATGTAAACTTATTAAGCCTGAATGGCTCAAAATGCAAGCTGATGACATTCTCACGTGTCTCTCCCATGCTTGCGACTTATACGCTGAACTGCTGCTCTTTGGAAAGGATTACGCTAGTTGACGATTTGGGTATCCGCCTAGATCCTAAACTGGAGTTTATTGATCATATTTCGTGCATTGTGAATAAAGCCAGGGGTGTGCTGGGATTTATTAAACGGTGGTCGAAGGAATTCGATGACCCCTACGTCACGAAGAATTTATACACTTCGTTAGTTCGTCCTATTTTAGAATATGGATCTTGCGTTTGGAGTCCCCAGTGGGGCGTCCACAGCAAACGCATTGAGTCAGTTCAAAAGAACTTTTTACTTTTCGCTCTTCGTGGCTTAAACTGGCA
The DNA here is from genome assembly GCA_014170255.2 of Drosophila triauraria. Taxonomy (NCBI): domain Eukaryota; kingdom Metazoa; phylum Arthropoda; class Insecta; order Diptera; family Drosophilidae; genus Drosophila; species Drosophila triauraria. The sequence continues at coordinate 14,694,497 of JABJVT010000008.1, forward strand.
TGCCAACTTTAGGTTGCCCTCTTATTCTAGTACACTTCTCCTGATTAACCTACCTTCCTTAGCAAACCGTAGAACGATGTTAGGCATTGTCTTTATGTATAATCTGATCCGTGGTGACGTGGAAAGCAGCGATCTATTGGGTTAGTTGAATTTCCACGTACCATGTAGATCCACAAGGTCCTACCTGCCTTTGGTTTTGCACCACTGCAGAACATCGTATGAAATGCATAAACCCTTTAGAGTATTATGTGCAAATTATAATGATTTGTATAAAATTACCTCATCTGTAGATAGCCTTCCTAAACTAAAAACATTAATCTTAACCCACCTAGTACACATGCAAGATAACAATCGAGCTGCCTGATAGTAGTTTATATTTCCTCGCGTTCTTTTATCTCTACTTTTCTTTCGCGCCTATCTAACACCTAACCCTAACAAGCCCGTGCTTGGTTTTGAAGGGCCACTTGAGTGTACTGACCGTAGTGCATCTTCAACGCCCAAGAAATAATCTATTAATCTATGAATAACAAATCAAACTTATCATTTTTCCTTTCTTAACATTTTTCCTCAATAACATTATTCTTTTAAATTCAAAAGTTATACAGAATTCTTAATTCTTAACTAGCAGATCGAACTTACACTTCCTCATACGTAAACAAATGACAATACTTTTATTATATTAAGCCTTGAGATCCGGACTACCATCAATTCAAACAATATTCATTTTCCATTTTCATTTGCTTCTCCAATAAGCAATCACATTGTTACATCGTCAATCATTATCTCTAACAGTTTTCATTTTACTTATTATTATTATTATTATTACTATGGCCTTATTGCACCGCGACCAGATGTTAGGTCTTTTGTGCCGGCCTGTAGGATTAAGGTAGAGCCTCTATTCCTAGGCTTCTGATAAAGGAGAGCACTTTGGCGAGGTCTATCTCTTCCCAAATCCTGTAGGGGATAAGTTCACCTCCTAGTTGTTGAAGTCGACGTCTGATTAGTGAGGGGCATTCACATAGAACATGTTCTGATGTTTCTGGCTCCAGCTCACAGAATCTACATGTGTCGATTTCTGAAAGTTTTAATTTCTTAAGGTGATACCTTAGGTTGCAATGACCTGTTAGGTAGCCTGTTAGAGTGCGAATCTCACTCTTTTTAGATTGATGATGCGTTTGGATCGCGACATCTGGGGACGAGGAATTGTTTGGCTTGTCTCAGCCCTGCACTGTCGGTCCAGTGACGACTTATCTCCTTTTCCTCCCATTTCCTGACCAGTTCCTTTTGTGTCCTTTCGAAAGTCCACAGAATGGTTCAGGGCCGATTAGTGGTGTCATCGCCCGCGTTTTGCTAGGAGTCTGCCACCTCGTTTCCTATATGGCCTTCATGCCCTGGCACCCAGCCCACCGTTAAGGTGTTTTTGGAGGCAAGGGCGTTCAGCTGCTGGAAACAGTTTTCTACTAGTCTGGAGGTGATCGTAAAGATCTCAGCGCTATGAGCGCCGCCTGACTGTCAGAGAAGATGTAAATCCGTGCGCCTTGCATATTCCTGCGAAGGCATTCACGAGCACAGATTTCTATGGCGTGTATCTCTGCTTGGAAGATGGTTGGGGACTTTCCCATGGCTGTGGATTTGTTGAACCTTGGTCCGAAAATACCAGCCCCGGTGTCGCCGTTTTCCAATTTCGATCCGTCAGTGTACCACGTTTGTGATCCACTGGGCAGAGATATTGATTTTGTTGTCCAGTCGTGTCTGGTGTACAGGACTACAGAGAAGTTTCTGTGGAAAACAAGTTTTGGTTTCTGCTCGTCAGTTATACGCAGAATGGGTTCGTTTATTAGGGGTTCGAGTACCCGTAGATGCCCAGTTAAATCACCACTTTTATGTCGGTGATGTTTTGGAGGCGAAGTGCCCCAGGCAGGCCTCCTTTTCAGGGCGATGGGTAGAGGGGAATGCCAGTTATAACTCCAAGTGCTGCAGTGGGGCATGTCCGGATGGCTCCAGTGATGCCTATGCAGACCAGTCGTTGTATTTTGGTAAGTGCAGCCGCAGCTGTCTTCTGGGTAGATTTCGTCCACCAAGCAAGAGATGCATAGGTTATGATCGGTTTTACCACAGTGTTATAAGACCAGTAGATCATTTTGGGACTCAGGCCCCATGTTCTACCGAAAAGCCTATTGCACGCAAAGTATGCTCGAGTGGCTTTGTTAACGGTCTTTTCAAGGTGTGAGTTCCAGTTGAGCTTGGAGTCAAGTATAACTCCCAGGTAGTTAGCTTCAACCGAAAAGTCAATGGTTGATCCATTTAAGGATGGTCTTGTCAGGAGAGAGACCTTTTCCTGGTAAATGGAACTAGCACAGTTTTAGACGGGTTTATGGATAGTCCTTTATCCTGACACCATCTATTGGCTATATTGAGGGCTTGCTGCATGCGGTCCGAGATGGTTTGCTCATGCCAGCCCACTATATAGATGACTAGATCGTCAGCGTAGCCCTGAGTGGGAACCCTAGGTTGTTGAGCTCAAACAGTAGCTCGTCTATGACCAGAGTCCACAGGAGAGGAGAGAGTACTCCCCTTGAGGGCATCCCCTTGTGGCTGTGATTGAGGTCATGGTTCCTCCTAGGTCTACAGTTATGATTCTGGATTTGAGCATTTCCAGAATCCACCTAATAATGGGTGTGGCGACATTTTACGTACAAGAGAGGCACGGATTGCCTCGTAAGACGTGTTGTCAAAAGCTCCTGAGATGTCAGAAAGGCACCTAGTGCTATTTGTTGAGAGCCAATGGCCTTTTCAATGACTGTTGTAAGGCAATGGATGACAGTCTCAGTTGATTTACCAGTTTGGTACGCATATTGGTACTTATGTAGGGAAGATGCTTGAGGTTCGCTTCCCTGATGTGCTGGTCAATTATCTTTTCCATAGTTTTAAGAAGGAAGGAGCTAAGACTAATTGGTCTATACGATTAAGGCAATTGGGAATCTTTCTTCCCTACCTTTGGAATAAACACAACTTTTACTTTAGCCCATTTGCTTGGTATGTGTCCAAGCACGAGACTAACTCGGAATAGACGGACCAGGGGAGTGCAAATTGGTGCAGTCCCCGCTGCAATAGGCATGGATAAATTCCATCTGGTCCAGGGGATTTGTATGGGCTGAAACTTGTATGGCCCATTGTACGCTATTTTGATGAAACAGTCTAAAGGGCATGTTTCCAATACGTTCTGATAGATAGGGGGTTCCTTCTTTCAGCCCCATTGGAGTCTGCCACAATAGCCACGCGCAGGTGTGGGCACTCTCCAACCTCAGAGAGGTAGGTTGGTGCCTCTCTTTCTGAGATGGGTTGCTCCATGGCCACGCACCCAGGAAAGTGAGTAGATAGGAGTAGACTACTCGTTTCCTTTGGGTTGTTTGTGTGGGTTCCATCTGGCTTTTCAGCGTACAGATGCCGTTTGAGTGGTCTTTGGAGAGGGCTTTTGTAGCCTGACAGCTTCGGGAGAGTTGAAATCTGCCCGCAGTGTTGGCGCCACGTAGCCCGTTTTGACCTTCTCAGCTCTTTGTTATACAGCGTTAAGGCGGATTTGTAGGAATCCCAAGTGACCTTCCCTTTCTCGCCTTATTGAAGAGCCTTCGCGCAGCTTGTTTAAGATCGTCAAGGCTCTTGTTCCACCAGGAACAGCCCGACTGATCTTACGAACTTTTGTTCGCAGCTGACGTGATATGCTGATTCAATGTTTGTATGAAGCACAGTAGCCTCACGCTCTAACTCGTCTATTGTTAGTATCGGACGGGTGGAGCAGTCTCTGGATTGCTCAAGTTCAAAACAGAAAAGATCCCAGTTTGTGTTTTGGGATTTCTAGTAACTAGGCTACATTGCAAGGCACCTCCTATATCAAATCTGATGTGCTGGTGATCTGACATAGTGATCTCATTCGCAACGTGCCAGTTTGAGACAGCGGACAGCATATTCAGACTGCAGAGAGTTAGGTCGAGGACTTCCTCTCTAATTGCATTGATAAATGTGGGCTCGCTGCCCTGATTTAGTAAACCTATGTTATTACTAATTATGTACTCAAGAAGGTACTCACCTCTTTTGTTGATGTTGCTGCTCCCCAGACCGTGTGATGCGCATTGGCATCGCAAGCAACTATCCACCGGAGCCGGTTTCTCTGGCAGTACTCTACCAGGGCACAGGTAGCCGCCGGAGGTACATCATCAGTGTCGCCGGGTAGATAGGCAGAGGCCAGCACTGCCTCCTGCTCGCCATGGGCAGTGGGTATTTTAACCCAGACCGCCACCAGGTCCTCAGTTATGAACTGTGAGAGGGAACAAACGTTAGATTTTGTTATTAACAAGGCCGCTCTGGGGCGAGGTTGGCCGTTTGCATATAGCAGCTTACCAGATGGGGTGCTAAGCCCCAGGACACGTCCGGCATTTATCCATGGCTCCTGGATAAATGCTATGTCCATCATAGCAAACCTCTCGCAAAGGACGTCGGACGCGGCCTTTGCATGGTGAAGGTTCGCTGGAGACATCTGAGGTGTCTCCGGGTGTTGGGAGGGTGGGGAAGGGGACGGGACATTAGTCCGCCCTCTTGTGGCCTAGCCGCCATCTTCCGGCCTCGGTTGGTGCGCAGAAGGGCCTCCTCCTCAGGTGTGCGCCTCACACCCTTGTTTAAGCGCCCTGTTCCGCGCGTGATGCGCCCGTGCAGGGAGGGCGCATAATTTTATTCGGTGGCATGGGCTCTTGGGCAACTATGGTGCCGCTAGCCTCTGTGCCTACGCGAGCTGTGCCATCAGCGGCATTCTTTGGCGTTGTCGCAGCAGTGCCCTTTGTAGCCTTGGAGCAGGTGGGCTTCTCCGCTGCGAGAGCAGAGCCACCACCTGCGTCTTCGGCTGCGCGCTGGCTTTTGGCTTAAGGGTAGCCGTGCCCGCGAAGGACAGCTGGTATGCCAGCGACTTCAAGCGATTGGCCGAAACAGGATCCAGCGCAATCGTGATGATGGCCATGCTTTGCCTCATTTCACGGTGGAAGACACGCCAGTCTCCCACTCGCAGGCCGCTGTTCTGGCCTTCGACGAGCTTCAGGATCTCGTCCGTCTTCATTTCCGCGTTTGGAAGCGGAAAGTACCCAATGAAGACAGCGGCACGTGGAGCCTCTGCCTCTGGGACCACCTTGATGTGGGCGTCTTTCCACAGCCGTAGCTTTGGCACCTCTGTGCATAGCCACTCGGCTGTCTCCGCATTCCCACACGTCACGGCCATCCACCCTGGTCGAAAGGTGCAGCCAGAGAACAACGGCTTCACAGAGCCGTGTCTCAGGGCCATCACTCTCGATAGGATGGCGGACTGAATAGTGTTCAGCTGTTCGGTCGTGAGGAGATGCTCAGGGTAGTCGGCAGGAGTATCGCCATCTTCATCGAGCTGGCAACGTCCTGTAAGAGGCCATGACACCGACTTGGGGCGACTGCGCCTGTATTGCCTGCCCATCCGCTTCTGCGGTTGTGGTGGCTGCTGGAGCCTCCGTGGCCGGCAAAACAGTTGCAGTATCGCCCTTCGTCTGGGCACTAGGTGCCGCGGTTTTGTACATGGCCCTCTTTTCGACGCCTCTTCTGGGGTCGTGTTGGCCGATCTACCTCTCTTACTGGTGGTAGCGCCACTCCTGCTGGGCATTTCCTTGGAGGGTCCATAGGCTTCTGGGCGAGCCTTTTGGCCTCCTCCATGGGTACGCCGTTAGCAAGGTGTCTGCGCAACCTCTTCCTTGCGGCGCCCGATAGTGCGATCCGCCTTGGTTTGTCATCCTTAGGGGAGGCGAGCAGAGTTTCTTCCTCTTCCTTGGTGATGCTGTCGGTGCCAGAGCTTTGTGAACATATGTCCATAGCATCTTCGGGCTCCCGGATGGGTTCGATTTCAATCGATTTGGGGCTGCTAGAGCACCCTGTTTCTTGAGGTTTATTTACATTAGATTCCATAAATTGGTCCCACGAGTAATGAGGAAGGAAGTATCCCCGGGTAGAGCCTCATACCCCGGATCGGGCACTATACGACCGGAGGTGCCAGGTATCCGGAAGCCACCGTTAGAAGACACACTAACGTAGTGCCATTCATCACAGAGGCACGGTACGGTAACACCGGTGATTACGGGTTTTTCGAGTTTTCCTCTCTAGATCCGCCATATTTAGTCTAGAGCAAGGGCACCTCGAGCAGGATGTGGTTCTTCACCACGTATGGTCGGTCTTCAGTAGTCGGCATGTGGCTGCCAACTCCCACTGGCTGAGTTAGCTTGGCGCGGCGACAGGCACACACGCTTCACTACCAGAACCTTAGCCCTCTTTCATTTTACTTAACAAATTAAGTCTTGTCTCGACCAACCGGCCAACATAGCACACAGTTGTCTCGACTATAAACAGATCAATTGACACACACAGCCTTTCTGCTAGTGAAAAGTGCGGTCCATGTGTGCGGACGTCCGCGCGGGTGCTCCGGCTGTAGCTCGCGTTGTGGCTGAAAGCCTAGGACGGAAAGTGGTCAGAAGGCAACTTGAAGTTGGCCAGAGGGCTTACCCGTCGAGATCCTATCCCAGCAGCCCGCGAGAGGAGCGCCTTGTTCCACCGATCCGGTGAGAGGGTCAGGGGTGAGACTATCCCCGAAACTATCTCTTTTACTTTCTCTTATGCTTCCGCACTCTCTTCGTGCTGCAAATGTGGATACCCGCAGATATTATGCTAGAGGGCGCTTGTTGCACTACAGCGCCCCCTACGGGTGTAGCATATGCAGCCGGACAGATGCTACATGCTACAAGACTCGGCCACCGATCGCCGTAAAACCGTAGCATACATTTCCGGGCTGCTGCTCTCGCCCTGGCAAGGAGTCGAATTTCGTGGCGCGCGTCGGTATCGAGGCACGCACATGGAGCCAACGGGTGGTAAAGGTCACGGATCTGACCGATTGCCATCCCGCCGCGTCGGCGGTACACCTGAAATGGGGCTCTGGTGTCTGAGCCATATTGGCCGGCAGCTACCGCACCTGGCAGGAGGTATAAATGCAACCGAGCATTGGGTGACAATGCAACTGGAAAGGAATGTCAGATAAAACGTAACTACTCCAGGTGGCAGCCACGAAAGTGGAAATCCACCCGTGGGAAATCCCACGGTTAGGGCACGGATTCTGGAGGCCCTACCTAACATTCTCCAACACCCTGTCGTGTCCCCGGTCCTTGCCCCATCCCCGGCGCCTGAGAGGACTGCGGGCGGCGAGCCAAGGACACGCCAAAAAGGGGTAGAGACCCGGCCAGCCCGGCGAGCGTCCAGCGGGAAACGCAGCCGAAAAGGACCAGAGCGTCGCAGGAGGAGCCCACCGGCAATGTAGAGCACTCAGATGCCCACATGCGCCGAGAACGTGTCCAGACTCGGCACGATGATGGACGAGCTGCTTTGTCTGATACACGACAAGCAGGTGCGCCACATCAACATGGGCATGAAGAACATGCTGGGGAGATGAAGAAGCTGCAGTCCGACATCGAGCTGTCGATGAAGCGGGAAGGTCCAGCCCCGGCGCGTGCCCTGTAGAGCGTATGCCGGAGATGCGAGCACGCCATCTCAAGGGGGCTGCAGGCGTCGACAAGGAGCAGCAGACGGCGACCATAAGGAGGACGGATCGCGCGGCCCAGACAGAGCCGTGGCGGAGGCTAAGCCAGCCCGATGTCCCGGTCGAGAGACCCGAGGGGCCGAGAACGGCGCGAACCCAACCGGTCCGGCCCTCAGCTCTCGCTGCTTCAGCAAAGGGCGCCAAGAAGGCCGGTAAAGCCACCCGAGAACTGCCTGGCGAGGTGGAACAGCGGCAAGGGAGCGCGAAAAAGCCCACGGGGCCCGAGGCAGCGAACGCCGCGAAAGCAGTAAGCTCGTGGAGCACTGTGGTCAGGAAGAAGCCGACCCGTAGATCGCGCCCCGACGCGGTGATAGTGGAGGCGAGCGGGAAGTCGTATAACGAGATCCTGGCTCTGGTCACACGAAGGGAGGACCGCCAACTAGCGGAGCTAGGTGTGGCAGTCAACAGGGTGCGACGGACGGCGAGGGGCAACCTGCTCCTGGAAGTGGCCAAAGGTGGCTCAGAGAGCGCCGAAACGATGCGAGAGAGCATCTCTCGTGTCCTTGGCGATGCAGCGGAGGTGCGAGCTATGACGGAGGACTCGAAGGTCAGCATCTTCGAGATTCGTGATCTGGACGCGATCACGACGGAGAGCGAGATCCGCACTGCAGTACCAGCTAAATGAGGGCGCAGTTAAGGTCCGCAGTCTTCGACCCGGGTATGGCGAGAATAGCGGTGATCAGCCTACCATGCTCGATGGCCAAGGAGGTCAGGCGCCGAGCTGAGGTCCGGATAGGATGGACCAGATGCAGAGTGCGGGAGCGCGACGGCCCCCCGCGCTGTTTCCGGTGCCTGGAGCTCGGGCACATTGCCATCAGGTGCAAGAGCGAGGTGGATAGGAGCGGGTGCTGCATCAAGTGCGGCGAAGCAGGGCACAAGTCAGCTGCCTGCAAAAGGAGCCAGCGCGCCCTCCCGGCAAAGGATCCTTCAGGCATGAGGCCACGCGCAGACCCGGAGTCAAAGCGGCCCGATCAGACCCGGCGGTGGCGACCCCAACGGACGATATGCAGTTGATTTAGCTCAATCTGAATCACTGTAGAGCTGCGCAGGATTTACTGCTGCAGACAGTCCGGGAGGTAGCAGCGGATGTTGCCATCTTTAGCGAGCCATATAGGGTGAGCGAAGGAGGAAGTGGGCCAAGGACCGCACTGGCAAGGCGGCCCTGTGGCTGTGCGGCGACAGGAAACGGAAGATGTCCAGCATCCGGGCAGCCGATGGATTCGTCCGGGCCGAGGCTAGCGGCTTCTGGCTATGCAGCTGCTACCTGGCTCCGAGTCTACCGCTGGAGGCATTTAGCAGGATTCTGGATGATCTCTGTTGCGACCTGCGGGGAAGAGCCAACGTCGTTGTCCGAGGCGATTTTAATGCGTGCCCAGGAGTGGGGCTCCACCTTGACAAATGCCCGAGGTCGAGTGGTGCTGGAGGCATTCGCCTCGACAGACGTTGTGCTCCTGAACGATGGAGCGCGGCACGTTTGTCAGAGCGGGAGCAGCGTCAGTCATCGACCTCACGTTCGCAAGCAGCTCAACATCCAATAATGCCAGATGGAGAGTCAGCGACGTGTACACAGGTAGCGACCACGAAGCGATCCTGTGCACGGTAGGCGAGCCCGCGAGAGAGCTACCCCGGTGCCGAGACCCGCGAAGGCGTACAGATCGGACACTTGTGTACCCAGGCATTCGAAAATGCGCTGGGTGACATGACAGTGGAGGCTGAGGAGGGAGCAAACGCGGCGGCGAACAGGATTGCTGCAGTCCTGGAGCACGCCTGCGACCAGAGCATGCGGCGTAGGGGGAGCTTTTCGGGGTCACCATAAGCCGGTGTTTTGGTGGAGCGACAGGATCGCCTACGGACCACCTGCCTTCGAACCCGGAGATAGCTGACTTCGCTCGCGCGGAACCCCGCCTGTCGACGAGTACAACGAGGCCTATAAGGCCGCGAGGAAGGCTCTCAAGGCGGCCATAAGGGACGCGAAGAGAATCCTTTCTGCGGCTCTGCGACGCGGCGGATAACGACTCCTGGGCGGCGCGTACAAGCTGGTGGTCAAGGGACTGAAGGCAGGCAGCACCGCCCCCTCGGACCCCACGGTTCTGGATGGCATCGTGCAGGCGTTGTTCCCGCGAGGGGCACCAGTACGCATCCAGCCCAGGGAGGAGCGACATCCCTTCAACACCATTGGCTCCTGCGACGTGACGGAAGAGGAGGTATCCCGGACGGGGAGAGCTGTACACCCGAAAAGGCGCCAGGGCCGGACGCAGTTCCCAACAGGGCACTGAAACTGTCCATCGCCCTGCACCCGAAGGAGTACGCGGACCTGTTCTCCAAGTGCCTGAGGGAGGGACCTTTCCGGAGCGGTGGAAGAATCAGAAGCTGCTGCTGCTGGCCAAGCCGGGGAAGCCACTGGGGAGCTCTTCCTCCTTCAGACCAATCTGCCTCACCGACACCACTGGCAAGGTGTTCGAGAAACTCATAGCAGTAAGGCTAAATGCTGCTATCGAGGAGGCTGGCGGTCTTTCTCCGAGGCAGTTCGGCTTCAGGAAGGGGAGGTCAACGCTGGACGCCATCGAGAAGGTGAAGGAGATCGCGAAATCGGCGATCGCGGGCACGAGGTGGAAAGGCGGTTCGAAGAGCTATTGCCTAGTGGTAACGCTAGACATCAGGAACGCCTTCAACACCGCCGACTGGAGCCGCACGCTGGAGTCCCTCGGTGCCCTGAACATCCCTGGGTACCTGCTACGAATAGTTCAGAGCTATTTCAGCGAGAGGGTGCTCACTGTGGAGACGGACATGGGTTCCAGAGCATACGAAGTCTCAGCCGGAGTCCCGCAGGGCTCCGTTTTGGGACCCCTGCTCTGGAATACCATGTACGATGGAGTTCTGAGGCTCCCCATGCCCAGTAGCACCACCGTCGTGGGCTTTGCGGACGACGTGGCAGTGGTCGTAGTCGCAAAAGAGCGCACCGCAGTGGAGGAGAAGGCGAACGAGGCGATCAGAGCGATCGAAGCGTGGCTCGCTAGCGCGGGCCTGGAGCTGGCAGCGCACTAAACGGAAGCGGTTTTAATCTCCAGCCGAAAGGCCGTGGAGACAGCCGAGATCCGTGTCGCTGGAGCGGCGATAACCTCCCAGAGGGCCATCAAGTACCTAGGTGTCCTCCTTGACACTCGATTGTCGTTTAAGGAGCACCTAGAGTACACCCAGAAGAAGGCCAGCGGAACCGCAGGAGCACTCTCCCGTATGCTGTTGAACACCAGAGGCCCCAAGCAGACCATGAGGAAGTTGCTGACAAGCGTCGTCACCTCCCAGCTGCTCTACGCGGCACCGGTGTGGGCGGAGGCTGCAATGGTAAGGACTTACATGCGGGGAGTCGAGTCGACCTACAGACTGTGCGCCATCCGAGTTGCGAGCGCATTTCGGACCATCTCGGACGACGCGGTGCTGGTCATAGCAGGGCTAGTCCCGCTGAAAGAGATGGTACGCGAGAAGGCGGACCTGCGTAGAGCGCTGAACGGTCACCTCGTACCGGAGGGCGCTAGTAAGGCCGAAATTAAGCGCGCGGCCAGATTGCGGAGCTACGAGACCTGGCAGGTGAGATGGGAGGCCTCGTCCAAAGGTCGATGGACGCACAGGCTGATCCCCAACATCGAGGCCTGGATGGAGAGGAAGCACGGGCAGGTGGACTTCTATCTGACCCAGGTGCTGAGCGGTCACGGCTGTTTCCGCAGCTACCTCAAGAGGTTCGGCCACGATGAGGAGGATGGCTGCCCGGAGTGCGGATCCGGAATCCTCGAGGATGCGCACCACGTCATCTTCGAATGTCGGCGGTTCGACGAAGAGAGGGAGGCGCTGGAAGCGGTAGCAGGGTCACCGATCAGGATGGACACGTTGGTGCCGCTGATCTTGGCGGACCATAGGACCTGGGAGGCGGCAGCAGTTTTCTCGGCGAAGCTGATGAAGACGCTTAGGACCCTGGAGAGAAGGAGAACGGAGCGGACGGGCCGAGCGGTCCAAATTTGTGTGAAGCATTGCTTTGCGGCCGTACCGCGTCTCGTGGGTACATGCGCAACGCAGGTCCCATACACGTTCTTCTGTATCGTAGTATAATTGTTATGTAGTGTAAATAAATGAATACAAAAAAAAAAAATACCATAAACAGATCAATTGACCAACCGGCCAACACATAGCACGCAGTTGTCTTAACTGTAAACAGATCAATTTACGGGTTTTCATTTCAACCAACCGGGCAACATATAGCACACAGTTATCATTTACATTTTTTTATTTCATAAATCATCGCAGCCATCACCGGCTCGATCAACATCATCTTCATCCATGACCGCCTCGTCATGCTGTGTGGTAATCCCCTTCTCAGGCATTCCTCGTAAAAATTCGTGGGAATATTTGTAAGTTCGATTGCCCTTTAACGCTTTTAATTTATATCGATCACCTGGTAATAGCTCAACAACTAAAAGTGGGCCTTTAAACTTGGGGTCTAGTTTTGTCTGGTGTCGCTCCTCATTCTTGAGTAAGACATGATCCCCAACTTTATGCTTAACAATAGTGGCTTTATTCCGATCGAATCTTAATTTGTCATATTTGGAATTTTGTTCCATATTGTGCTTAGCTATATTTCTGATTAGATTTACATCAACCACACTCTCGTTTTCAGCAACGGGTACAAGACCAAATGGTCTAGCTTCTTTTCCAATTAGTAATTCTATGGGACTAACCTTCGTTACCCGATTGGGAGTGCAATTAAGAGCCAGTTGGATTTCATACAAAGCGGCCTGCCAAGATCCCTTGCCTGTTCAACCGCAGTTAGCATAGATTTAAGAGTACTCATCACTCGTTCGACCTGGCCATTGCTTCGGCTGGCGCCAGTTGCGATCAAATGTAAATCTATCTTTGTGCTGAGCAAAGTCACGAAACACAGTACTAGCAAAGCTACGTCCCTGATCAGCTATCAAACAAGAAGGAACCCCAAAAATCGATACTAAAGACCTCACTGACTTGATGCAGCTTTCAGAGTCTAGTCTAGTGGTGTGAAACAAATGGACGAACTTAGAAAATGCATCTATTAGAACGATTATATATTCCTTTGGTCATTTTTACCACTAAGCTTCCCTGTGATACCAATATGAACTGTATGAAACGGACGCTCACTTTCGGAATGGGATGCAATTCAGCTTGTACCTTGCCAGTGGAGGTTTAGATAACCTACAGGTAATGCAATTGTCAACGAATTTACGGACATACCTTGACATTTTGTCAAACCAATAGTACTCGTACATTTTTGCAAGGGTCTTTTCCCAACCGAGATGCATAACTGCCTCGTGAACGTTGTTGACAGCAGACCACCTAAAGGGCTTTGGAATAATAGGAAGACAGTGAGTTTTCCCATGTCTTTGAATTTTCCTATATAGAGTACCACCACGTAACTCAAAAGGTTTTTGCTATATCCTCGGGAAGTTCTCCATTGCGCAATTTGGACACGATAGATGATGTTTCTTCATCTCTTTGCTGCTCTGCCAGCAACCAGTTGTCGGTAATCTCTGTCAAGTTTATACGCTTTTCGGTTATACCTTTGAATTTTTACGATCTTCCAACACTGGGTTTCGAGAGAGAAAGTCTACATGAGCCATTCGATCACCTGGTCTATACTCAATATCGAACTTAAAACCTGCATATACGACCACCACCTTTGCACTCTAGGAGTTAACTCGGCTTTGGTTTTGGAAGCTTTGAGCGAATTACAGTCCGTATACACCGTAAATTGACGACCACGCAAGTAATGACGGAAATACTTTATGGAGACATATACTGCGAGCGTTTCCAACTCGTATGAGTGGTAGCGTGATTCGGCGGGGGAAGTCCTTTTGCTGAAATACTCGATCACTCTAGGCTTGTTCTCGATCCTATGCAATAGAATGGTCCCGTAACCATCAGCACTTGCGTCGGTGTGAAGCTCAATCGGAAAAAGTGGGTCGAATATAGTGAGCACGGGCTCATTGGTCAAGATAAAAATTACTCTTTGTCGTACTTGCTCGTGCTCCGGACTCCACTCAAACGATATGCTTTTGAAAGTTAAAGCATACAAAGGTTTCAACAATTGTGAGAACTGAGGGACAAATTGCCTAAAATAAGAAACGAGACCAATAAACTGTTTCAGCTGGGTCACAGACTGTGGGGGTGGCAGATCAGTCAATGCTTTTATTTTCCTTGGATTGGGTCTTATTTCACCTGCCTTAACTTCAAACCCCAAATATTCAACACAGGATTTAAGAAATGAGCATTTGGTGATATTAAAAAAAAATCCGGCTTTAGTTAGGGTTTGCAAAACTACCTCAAGTCTTTCTAAAGCTTCGTCTTTGGTACCTGCTACTACCATAACGTCGTCCATATAAACGACTACATACGAATGAACAAGATCACCTAAAGCACAATTAATAGCTCGTTGAAATACGGAAGGGCATTCTTTAACCCAAATGGCATGGTAACAAACTCATACTGTCCGTCTGGAGTAACGAACGCTGTTCGTTCGATCGAATTAGGATGAATTGGGATTTGGTGAAATCCGCTTGCCATATCTATGCAGGTGAAAAACTTAGCACCACTTAGTCTACCTATCTGGTCCGAAATAAGTGGCAACGGATACTTGTCAGGTCATTTTTCTTCTTAACAAGAAACATTGGACTTGCAAAGGGGGAGGAACTTGGTCTTATAATGTTTGCATCCAAAAGCTGTTTAATAGACATTCGCACTTCTTCTTTTTCTTCCACGCTCAATTTGTAAGGTCGTCGCTGAACTGTCTTGTTTGGATCAATCAGGCGAATCTCTAGCTGCCCCGTAGTTACGCGACGTTGTGGAATATAATTTATAAACGAACCAGAATAATTTTGAAGCATTGATGATCCTTATCTAAACCACTTAGATCGGTATCAACATTGGCCAAATCGGGAACACAATCTGAAGTCAAGACAGGCAATACAGTTTTTTCATTAAACATTGAAAGTGAATTAGATGTAATTGTTAGACCGATTCCCTGGCTCAAAATTTCTCGCCCAATCAAAGCATCGTATTTGATATAACAATCTTTAACTGCATGAAAAAGAACTTCGAAGGAATGATCACAAATCAAAACTTTAGCCAATATCTGTAGGGTGCTGCAAACCGTATTACTACCCAATACCTCTTAAAATTACTACGTTATTTATTCTAGATCCAGACAGCTTTAGCGAGACGGCTTCCTTGATGAGCGAGCACTCGGCTCCTGAGTCAAAACAAAATTGGAACGACTCACCAAATTGTTGAAAAGTTCCAAGGGGCTCAAGTACGGTACACAGGTTGACATCTTTAACATAATCCTCTTGACCGTCATCGAGCGCTCCTGACGATCCGGGCACACAGTAGCCACATGCCCTTCCTTTCCACACTTGATGCAGATTAGAGTCGAGCGATCTCTTCCTCCGTTATGTCCAGAACGTTGATTAGCTAGTTGACTATGTCGCGGGGGCACACCAGACGAGCGACACTCCGCCTGCTTGTGACCCTCTTTTCCGCATTTGTGACATCTGATATTGAAGAAGGGTCTTGTACCAGTACCGCGGCTCGGTCCAGCATCAAAAAAAAAGGCTTTCAACTCCTGTTGCAACTCGATCCGAGAATTGACTTCTGTAGTAAAAGCCAAGCGTCGCAATCGCTTGTCCAATCCAGCCACGTGTGCCAAAGCAACAGAAACGGCAATTTGCTCTACCGTCAGGGACTTCCACCTGGACATCAGGGATGTTACAACTCTGCTTCCATACAGCGACATAGATTCTCCCTCTGTTGGGCGACCATTCAGCAGATTCAACACAGTTGCAGCCAAGGTCTCTGATGTCGAGGAGTTACTAGAATCATCCTCTGCTTCAGGCTGCTCCTCGTGCTGGTCCGAACGGAAACGTTTTCTGGCGCGTGGCATCTTTTCAGTTTGGTTCTTCAAATACGAATGCTCTCTCTTACTTGCGTCCCTTTTTGCCAGCGTCGCTCTCTACTTCATTCTACTCTCGATCTCGCATTCCAACGCACACACTACTAAGAACTTTCTGCAATTCCTTTTTGATGCGGACACCTGCATCCTTCTGTCTCGCTCACCAGTGCACAGACTAACGTTGACAACAGAAACTGTTGCCTCCATTTGAACAGCCGAAGGAAGAGCACAGAAGCATATGAAAACGAATGGGAAGCGAAAGACAAACCAAAGCTAACAGTTGTTATAATTTGAATTGGCCAACTAATCCACGACATATACATACATATGTACATAAATCTGTAACAAATCGATGCAGCTGTGATCTGCTTGAGCGCATGTGGTTACTTGGGTCTAACACAGATCTATAAATCAACAAATTTTAGAGAATATAAGAGCTAGAGTCACCAAATTTTGTGACAGCATTCCTATCTGTTGCACGCAAATCAAGTTTGTTTTAAAATTTGGCCATACCGACTTTCGTCCCCAAAAATCATGAACAACGTGTTATTAAGCTATTGTCGTAATTATTGGTCTAACGTAATTAGATATAAAATAGATACATTTGTATGGACGTCCTCTAAAAACATGACTAAAAAACCGGATGCTATACATAAAAGTTATTAAACAATAAATAATTTCTGTCTAAGTTTCTCATTCTTCTGTGTTGGCAGCAAAAATGCGTTTTGCTTAACATGAGCCTGGCAACATTAGTCTTTTTTGGGTGTTGCTCATCATATTTTTAGCAACATTTGTCTTCTTTAGCTGTTGCTCAACATGTTTGTAACTACATTTGTCTCCAGTTGTCACTGTTTTCTTTTTCCACGTTTATGTGCTATTTAGTTTTACCCACTGTGCTTTGGGTACCCTGTATCTCATTTGAATACGATTTGAAAGATATTAAATTTATATTTAAATATCTAATGCACGAATATAATTTGATAACCTCAATTGGCTTACTTTCCTAAGCCTCATGCACTTGTTTGAGGGTGGAATTCTCGAAAAGATGACCAGTGCGGAGTACGCTTCGCAGTCCCGGAAGATTACCAATGACCAAGCCCAGCAATCCATTGAACAGGCGGCCGCAGAGAGTGTAAAGGACATAAAAACTGGAAAGATACACGAGATTTCGAATCATTCGCCGAGCCACGGCAGGGAGCTCATTAGTCCGCTTAACCTACGCATGCTGCAAGGCGCCTTCATTGCCCTAGGAGTGGGCTCACTGACTTCAGGTAACTATACATATGTGGGTCTCGACAACTTGAGTTCCTCGTCGCAGCTCGTTCTTTAATTCTTCTCAGGTTCGATATTTCTTCTGGAGATACTTCTTCGGCGACTTACTCTAGTACAGAAAATAAAGCGTTTGTGGCTGCGTTATTTTCGCCGATGTCTAAGACATTGGGGACGATTTCACCTTTGGACAGTAAGAATATTTGAACCTCGATTGCATTGATTTGGCACTTTATAGCCTTTTCACACTACAGCGATTACAGAGGGAACTATGAGAAGATGGCGAAAATTGGAAATTCCTGTTCACATGATACCATCAACCATCTACTTTCATCTTTCAATGTAAATTAAACGTCAAACAATGTTATGGCAATGTAAAACAAACGTCAAACAAAAAAAAAAAAAAAGATACAAAGCAAAACAAAAATTATGAATTCCTTGCATTTTGGCCAATTAATTGGGGTTTATTAATTATATATATAATACATAGTAAACTAAAAGTCGACGAGGAGATGGAGGAGGAACTCTCTGACCGATAGCGATCTGGCCAGGGTGGATAAGCTCGGCAGCTTCCTTAAGGGGCGGTCCGGAAACATTCCTGAATAGACAGACGCAGGGCATAGTAGGTGGGACGAACAAAATGAAGCAGAGAGTCGAGGGCGATCAGGCTGTTACCATCCCTTGAACCAGTTCTTCAGTAGAGGGTATAGATATGGGCACAAAGGCGACGACACCATCTTATTCATCTTTCCTCGCAATGGGCCTTTCTGCGTGACACATTTCCCACTCCAAGGTGTAAATCGGACCATGCCGAATTTCACCATGATTGTGGGCCCGGGTATAAATAAGCTAACTACGCCTTTCCCGGATATTCTCTAGCTCTAGCTACTATACTTTCTGTAATTTCACACGGACGGACACGGCTAAATCGACTCGGCTGATGATGCTGATCAAGAATTTTTATACTTTATGGGGTCGGAGATGCCTCGTTCTGCCCATTACATACATTCTCGGATGCCACTAAGTTTTAATACCTTTGTAGCGTACGATTACCGGATATAAAAGCGGGGCGAACCCCTTCATAAATAACCAATTAAAAAACAATGTCTTTAAGCGTTGGTTCCAACTTCGCTAACACAAGAACGGTGGCAATCCCAAGCTCGTAGCACGCAGGGAAGTATGCGCCTAAGCCAGCTACTGCGGCAGGTGCATCCAACCACGAGGGCAGGCACAACCACAATCTATACGTATGCGAAAAAGCGGACATCCGCACAGAAACGGCGCTCCTTCGCTATAAGCAAGAAGCCAAATATAACGGCCAAATGACTACAGGAGATGAAATGGGCTTTTTTGTTTTATTTATTTTTTTTTTTTTAATTTTGGGCGTGGTAACTGCAGGTAACTTATAAAGCAGCCGTTGCCGCTGAGAACCTGGGTCAAGTAGAAGCTCTCCTGCCATGCTTTCTCTTCGTCTAGTATAGATTATTATGCCCATCATCATTGCCCCGGGCGATCTGATTGAGGCGTCGCTTATCCGGATGTTCGCGAACTCCCCCTTCTTTTTGCTGCTCACCAGAATGGCTTTAGTCGACTGCCACTCGCTATACAGCCACGAGCGTTCCACAGCAATGGTTGCAGAACAGACCCTGTCGGGACTCTACAGGATAGCTCTGCCGCTTGAACACCGCCAGCGATGACATACTGCAGGATACTGCCTCCGAAATAGCTTCGCATCAACTCTATCAGGTATAGGGCCACGCAGAAGTTGCACAAGGCGTCCATGATGCATCTCCATCTTGACGTGTTTAACGCGTTTCGAATATCCATAGTGATAACAAGGCAGTACTCCTTCGATCCCCCCTTCCACCATTTACCAGAAATATCAGCTTTCGCGAAGTCCACCTCCTTGGCGATGACGTCCACCCTCCAAGCAATTCAGTCGATTTATTTGAAAGCTCCTTTCCAGCATATTCTAAAGTCATACTCACAGGATGCCTCCTCTGCTCCCTCGGACCCAAGACTGTAACTGGCGCAGCCGGACTACGAACAAGGGAATAACCATGCCCACTATGCTTATCGTTCTAACTTCCTTTTAGGGTGAAGTGAGTGAACAGGTGACAACAAATACAAAATAAACAAATAAAACATAATGACGTGCAAGTGCAAATAGGAGTTCAAAAAGGAAGGCACAACAACAGTTCACAAAAGGGGGTGACTACAAAAATGTGCATACATATCCGCACACAAAAGTATGCAAATGGAATAACCCTGCAGTACCTGTCATCAACGTTTCATCAACGTTTCATCAAAAAATATTCGTTTTTGTTGATAAATCATTTGATGACAATCCATACAAACTGTTGATGAAATTTACATGGGCATGTCCTAGGCTGTCATCAGTGACAAATTCATCAACATTTCATCGATGATTCATCAACAATTTCATCAACATTTCATCGATGATTCATCAACATTTCATCAACAATTCATCGATGATTCATAAACATTTCATCATCAATTCATCAACATTCATCGATGATTCATCAACATTTTATCGATGATTCATCGATGATTCATCGATGATTCATCAAAAATTCATCGATGATTAATCAACATTTCATCGATGATTCATCAACAATTCATCAACATTTCATCAACATTTCAACGATATTTCATCATTATAAATTCGACAACATTAAATTGGTTTTGTTTTACATATATTTGAATTTTTTTGTAATATTTTTTTGTACATTTTAAGTTTTACATTTTAAATTTAAACTCCTTCGACCTCTCCGCATCATCCCTTCTTTTGTGCACCGCGTCGAGGTTTTTGGCGAACCTCAGGCACTTAGTTAACAATTTCAGAGCGGATTCCGTAGTGTCTGCTCTACAGCTAGCAAAAAAAAAAAACCAAACAACAAAAAACTTAATTTTTACAAATTAAAGTAAATGAAATCCACAACACACAAATATATAACAGCGAAGGAAAGAAATATTATTTTTGCAGTGACCGAAAATAAGAGATGGCTGCGACTTGGGACTTATTTTTCCTCTTAAATTGTTTTCACTGTGGGAAAATTTACTCTTTTCTTCATTTATTTTATTCGGTCACTGATTTTTTTTTCACATTTATACCGAAAATAAAATGTGTACATATGTTTGATATTGGGTGATGACTTATCAAAAGCGTACGGAACTGATTTCATCCACTTGTGAATTAGATTTGCCTATTTTTAACAGTCCTTTGTCCCTGATAAGGTAATCAAATGGAATCGAATGAATTAATAAATTTATTAATTAATTATTACTATATTATGCTCTTTACAGATTAAACGTGATTTTGATCCTGGTAAAGAAGAGTTATTGTTACACACTTTTGAACTCGTCAAAGATTCCTATTTTTAAGACGTGCTTTAATGACGAATATACTCTGAAATTCTGCAGCAAATTAAGAAAGCTCAACAAGAAGCAGCTAATATCGCAGTATTTCTATTACTGCACGGATTACTCTTCCCAACGGCCCTCGTTCAGATCCATACTATTAATAACACAGGTCGACAAAAATCGACCTTTTTTTTTGCCGGCGAATAAAAGCCATTGATTCTGATAGATCTGAACCGTTACATTACTAGTCCGAAACTGAAAAATTTCCCACCAATTTTGATCATGCACTGCTTGAATCGGCACTTTTCAAGGCTTAATAACTCCCAAACCTTACGTTGCCCAGAGCGGGTATCCAGCTTAAAAAGAGCTTTGGCCTTTCTTCTTCAATATTAAACAATAATATCCAATGGGAGACCTCTCGTTCTTTAGTTATAATGCATTTTACAAATGTTGAATATGTAAACTTAAACAATGCACTGTGTCTTCTCTGTTTTTCTTTTCTGTTCTGCATTGTCCCGCAATGAAGCGGTGTTCTCTCTTTCTGAATTCTGTCATTATCCCGAATTATATAAGTATGTATTGGTCGCAGTGAAGCGGCGCTCTCACGGCTCTCTTTTGTATTTTGCACTCCATCTGCCTTTGATGGAGATCATTCTTGTTCTGTTTAGTCACAAATAAATACCACATCGAATAACAAACTTAAAATTGTCACAAATTTTTGCTATGTTGTAGCCCTGATATTTCGAACATTTTTGTTAGAGACTGCTTTGGGTTCGGAACATTGATGTTTCTTCAAACTTCCCAAGAAATTATTGTTATTAAGTTTAATACATTAAGAACAAATTCAACTTTGTATATAAATATGATAACACTAGTTTACACTCAAAATGCTCCAAGCCTGTTGATGCGAAATTCTGGTAGAGTTGAGTCCCCAGATCACGAAAATGGCTTTAATTTTTTTTTCTATGGATACGTTTTTTTTTTAAGATTTTTTAAAGTTTTACACAAAAAAATTCTGCTCATTTTACGTTTCTCATTTTATAGCTCGAGTTGTAGCCAACCAATTTAGCCGTCGAATGTTTTATTTTACAGGTAATGAACTAACCTTTTGATTTTTTTACACTTTATTTATATTGGATAAGTACTTTGTGTGCTGGAGGTCGATAAACTTGAAAAAAGTGGAAATGTTAATCTGTTAACTCAAATGTTAACATGCTGCTAGCATCCTAAAAACTCGAAAAAAATCCGTTGAAAAATCAAAACGTGTTTTTTCTAAAATTTAATCGCCTTAAAGTATCAAACAGGCTCAACTCCAGAAATCCGCTGAAAAATGGATTTATCGTGGATTTCAAAAGTTAAGTAAAATGAGATATTTTTTAAAGTTTTTGGCCAGATGCCGCCCTTAGATGGTCTGTTAACTTTGCTAGGTGTGATGAACAGCCGGATTTAGCTATGAAAAGATAAAAATTAAATCATCCAAATTTAATGAATAGGTTAAGATCTTGACCACATCTCAACTAAAATTCAGGAGTAATATCGATTTGAAGGGGGCGCTCTTGTACATAATACTCCTGCTATATTTTTTCTGCAGGAAAAAAAGATTTGTTTTTATACCGCGTTTTGAGGCCGCGACGCCGTATAACCCTTAATGGTACCAATGAATTCATAAAATTAATACATTGTCTATGTTTGTATATAAAGGCGATTATTTAATTTTTATCTTACTTCAACTTAATTTTGTAAAATTTTTGTTTTATTTAACGAAACTTAGCTATTTTTTTCATAGCTAAATCCGGCTGTTCATCACACCCTAGCAAAGTTAACAGACCATCTAAGGGCGGTGTCCAACACTGTACCTTTAATCTGAAGTGCAGACATCTGGCCAAAAACTTTAAAAAATATCTAATTTTACTTAACTTTGAAAATCCACGATAAATCCATTTTTCAACGGATTTCTGGAGTTGAAGGTTTGATACTTTGGGCGATTAAATTTAGAAAAAACACGTTTTGATTTTTCAACGGATTTTTTTCGAGTTTTTAGGATGCTAGCAGCATGTTAACATTTGAGTTAACAGATTAACATTTCCACTTTTTCAAGTTTATCGACCTCCCGCACACAAAGTACTTATCCAATATAAATAAAGTGTAAAAAAATCAAAAGGTTAGTTCATTACCCGTAAAATAAAAACATTCGACGGCTACAACTCGAGCTATAAAACGAGACAAAGAAGCTAACTTCGGTAAACCGAAGTTTATATATACCCTTGCAGTCAGCAATTGGATCATTGAAAATCGATCCAATTTGGTAATGTAAAAAATGTCAAATTATGTAAATTTTGTAAATTTTACATTTTACATGTAGAATTTTACATTTTCATAAATCGACCGATCCCTTCTATGGCAGCTATATGATATAGTTGTCCGATCTTAATGAAATTAAAACCGTAATTCTAGAACTATAAAAACGACTATATCTCGAAATTTATGAAATTTGTTGAAAAACAGAGAAATTAAAAATTTTTGTACATTAATTTCGCCATCATTCCTATGGCAGCTAGGATATAGTGGTCCGATTTCGGCCGTTCCGACATATATACTGCTTGCTAAAGAAATAAGACTATGCTGAAAATTTCAGCCCGATAGCTCAAAACTGAGACTAGTTCGCGTAGAAACCGACAGACAAACGGACAGACAGACGGACAGACGGACAGACAGACAGACGGACATGGCTAGATCGACTCGGCTGGTGATGCTGATCAAGAATATATATACTTTATGGGGTCTGAGATGCCTCCTTCACTGCGTTGCAAATATCATGGCAAAATTATAATACCCTCTGCAAGGGTATAATGAGAAACGTAAAATGAGCAGAATTTTTTTGTGTAAAACTTTAAAAAATCTTAAAAAAAACGTATCCATAGAAAAAAAAATTAAAGCCATTTTCGTGATCTGGAGACTCAACTCTACCAGAATTTCGCATCAACAGGCTTGGAGCATTTATTTTTATTTGTAAGACTGTTCATGATAAAAAATGTCCAGAATGTGTTGTCAGCCCATAAAACGTTTGGTTTGTGTACTTAAATTATAATCCCAAACTAATGTTTCTAGCAAAGCCGGGATTCTCACCTAAAAGCACAATTAATAGCTCGTTGAGGAAATACGGAGGCATTCTTTAACCCAAATGGCATGGTAACAAACTCACATACTGTCCGTCTGGAGTAACGAACGCTGTTCACAGTTCGTTCGAATTAGGATGAATTGGGATTTGGTGAAATCCGCTTGCCATATCTATGCAGGTGAAAAACTTAACACCACTTAGTCTACCTATCTGGGTCCGAAATAAGTGGCAACGGATACTTGTCAGGTCATTTTCTTCTTAACAAGAAACATTGGACTTGCAAAGGGGGGAGGAACTTGGTCTTATAATGTTTGCATCCAAAAGCTGTTTAATAGACATTGCACTTCTTCTTTTATTCCACGCTCAATTTGTATGGGTCGTCGCTGAACTGTCTTGTTTTGGATCAATCAGGCGAATCTCTAGCTGCCCCGTAGTTACGCTGACGTTGTGGAATATAATTTATAAACGAACCAGAATAATTTTTGAAGCATTGATGTTAGCCTATCCTTATCTAAACCACTTAGATCGGTATCAACATTGGCCAAATCGGGAACACAGTCTGAAGTCAAGACAGGCAATACAGTTTTTTCATTAAACATTGAAAGTGAATTAGATGTAATTGTTACACCGATTCCCTGGCTCAAAATTTCTCGCCCAATCAAAGCATCGTATTTGATATAACAATCTTGAACTGCATGAAAAAGAACTTCGAAGGAATGATCACAAATCAAAACTTGGTCCAGGCGTTGTTGAGTTTTGCGCTTAGCAACACTTTTTGCGATTTATTTTTATACCCGGTACCCATAGGGTACAAGGGTATTATAAGTTAGTGCCAACCGAGAATGTATGTAACAGGCAGAAGGAGAAATCTCCGACCCTATAAAGTATATATATTCTTGATCAGCGTCACTAGCCGAGTCGATTTAGCCATGTCCGTCTGTCCGTCTGTCCGTCTGTCCGTGTGAAACAACAGATCTCAGAGACTATAAGAGCTAGAGTTACCAAATTTGGTGACAACATTGAAATCTGTTGCACGTGAGATCAAGTTTGTTTTGAAATTTGGCCACGCCCACTTCCGCCCCCGAAAAACAAAAAAAAACGTAATATTAGCTAAAAGGCGTAATTTTCGCTTAAAGTAAATAGATAGAATTGATAAGGAGGCGATTGCGGACGTGCTCTGCAAATTTGAGTAAAAATCGGATGATAAACATAGAAGTTATTAAACAATAAAGTTCCTGGGTAAGCTGCTTAAGAGAGAGAGAGAGCGCGCGCGTAGTGTTGCTCAACTTATGTTCCTAGCAGCATTTGTCTTTGTTGCGTGTTGCTCAACATGTTCCTAGCAACATTTGTCGCTTTTGAGAGTTGGCCAATGGCCAACATCTTCCTAGCAACATTTGTTTCTTTTGAGTGTTGCTCAACATGTTTCTTGCAATATTTGTCTTAATTTGTCAACATTTTCTTTTTCCATGTTCATGGGCCGTTTAATTTCACCCACAATGCTTTGGGTACCGGGTATCTCACAGTCGGTCACACTCGACTGTAGCTTTCCCACTTGTTTTTATTTGATTCCAATGTCATGAATCCTTTCTCACTTACAATTTCTTTGACACGATAATATATAATAATTTTAATAAATTTTATAATTTATGTATATTTTACTGCCCTTGTTCCTTTTACCTGTCCATTTGGATTAACATTTTTCCGGAATCAATTGGTTTTTAGAAAAATTTATTTGTATGTTTCTAGGTCATTTTTTTTTTTTTTATACTTTGCTGTTGTTTTGGATCTTCCTCGCTAGAGACTGGCACTGCAATAAGTGTATCAAATCTTATAAATATAACCTAACAGTCATATGACTGGGCGTGCAGAGTTAAATGTCCTGATAATTTAATATGGCTGGGTTGGATGGTCGTTCCGATGCAGGCGGGTTCTGCTGGAAACCCAAGTCAAGCCTCTTGCCAGGTGATTTGGGTGCTCAGTAAGTTTTTTATTGTAGGTCGCCTTTTGTTTGTCTATTTCATCTTTTACTGCAAGAATGCCGAGATCCCTGTGGATGTTTAGGTTGCGAATATACCATGGTGCTGATAGTTCTCAGGATTTCGATTGTGCGCGCTGAATGATGTCTATGTTGCTGCTGCTCGCGTTCCCCCACAACTCAGACCGTATGTCCGTAGGCTGAGGGGTAGGTTGTAGAAACAGTACCTTGTAGTCCAGACGCAGTGGTGATCTGGCGTTAAAAATCCAGTGGAGGCTGCTGGCACGGTTTAGATGGAGTTTCTTGCATTCGATGTTAATAACTAGCCAGGTTATTCGTCTGTCGAGGTGGACGCCGAGATACGTTACTTCGTTGACTTGGGGAATCTGCGTACTATTCAAGAAAATTGAGCATGTTTGCCTGTTGAGGGAGTAAAAGTTATGTGTTTACATATTTGTTCGTTAATTTTAATACGCCAGTCAGATAGCCACTTCTCAACTACCTTGAGGTGATTTGCTAGCTGTGTTGTTGCTCGGGTTGGGCACCTCGAGCGGCTTAGGATCGCAGTGTCGTCAGCGAACGTGGATGTTGTTAGCCGCTCGTTCGTAGGGATATCCGCTGTATAAAGGACAAACAGAGTAGGCCCAAGTTCACTTCCTTATGGAACTCCAGCTTCGATAGTGTAGTCGCCAGATGTTGTTGCGTTGCACCGTACTGCAAAGACTCTGTTTTAAAGATACGACTCAAGTAGCTTATGGGTGGTATGTAGGCAAGTGTGTTTTGATTTTATGCATGAGGCTATTTAGCCAGACTCGATCGTAAGCTTGAGATACATCGAGAAAGAGAAAGCTGCAGTATTCCCCATGCTCGAAGGCTGTGCTTATCTCTGATTTTATTCGGTTGACTTGTTCTATGGTTAAATGGCTTTGATGGAAGAAAAATTGATGAGCCGGAATAACATTGTGTGCTTCCAGATATGGTATTATGCGATAATAGACTTATTGGTCTGTAGGATGACGGGACTGTGTGGTCTTTTCCGAGCTTCGGTATCATTATGTTGACAGTTTTATTTCATTTCCTTGGGTAGTAGCCGAGACATATAATCCCATTGAAGATTTTACAAATAACCTCTATAGCAGAGTTTGGAAGTTCAATAATCATTTTTGGAGTTATTAAGTCATCGCCCGGAGTCTTTTTTGGTTTCAGGTTCCCAATGACTTTTGCGATCTCATTTGGCTGAAACAATGTTGGTAGAGACAAAGAATTAGTTTGAATTTGCGATAGAACAAGTGGGCTAGTGGCCGGGTTCGGCTGGAAGACGCTTCGGAGATGTAAAGCAAATGTTTCGGCTCTATCTTCGTCGCTGCGGGCCCAGCAACCTGATGATTTTCTTATCGGGGTGACTGTTTCGATTAGAGAGCTTAGGTTAGGGTGAGCCCTCCACAAAGAATGCCTTGTACTGGTTGGCGAAAGTTTTTCGATGTACCGTAGTTGTGCATTTTCAGCGTCTTGTTTCAGAGCTCGATTTAGTAAGGGAGTGGCTTCCTTAAAACGTTGTTTTAAAGATGGCGATCTGTTGGTTTGCCAAGCACGTCGCAAACGCCTCTTTTCCAGGACAAGATGTTTAATTTGTTGATTAGTTTTAAATTTGTTGGGTTGTACGTCCTGTCCTTGTGGTGAAATAGTGTCTGCTGCAGTGAGTACGTCTTCAAGAGCATCAGTAGAGCAGTCGATATCCGCTTCGTGGTTATTCGTAGACTAGACATAAGTTATTTGGACTGCTGAGCTACAAGCAACTGTATCACCATGTTCTGGTTTTGAACATGTGTTTGCATGGTCGTTTTCATGAAGGACATTATTTCCGTCAAACTTTGTTGCAGGGTAAGCATCATAGCTTCCATTGTACTTTGTGGCTGTCCTTGGGCTTGTTGAACGTTTCCTAGATTAGACTGGAGTGGGTTTTCCATTCCTGTTCGAAGTGCATTGGCGTAGGAGAAGCCCTTCTGAGCGTTCAGCGGCCCAAATGAGGATCTTGCGGCCTTGGCGACAAATATGTCCGGCGTCGTTTCTGAATTAGTGAACACGTTTCGTGTATTCTGATGGCGAGTGGCTGTCACTCGTCGCATGCGATTCTTCAGCTCCTTGTAGACCATACAGCCCCTGTAGTTTGCTGTTTGGTTTCCACCGCAGTTTCCACATTTCTTCTTCTGGGGGTCTTCTCTGTTGGCAGGGCAGTTTGCGGAATCGTGGAAGTCTCCGCAAACTACACAGACTGAACGTAGTGTGCAGTATGTCCTGGTATGCCCATACTCCTGGCAGTTTGTGCACTACACTGGGCCGTTTCTTTTATGTGGCTCTTCCACCGTAATTCTTTAGTGCAATAGGAATTGCAGGTTATAAATGGGGTGCGTTTTTCTTCAAGGCTCTGCTGTCAGGCTCCAGCTCGACCTTAAAGAGTGGTTGCGGCTATTTATTTTTGTTTATAATGTTGCTAACGTTCTTTGCTGAAAACCCCTTTTCTTTAAGGGCTTTTTTTTTTTTTTTGTAAGTTTAATTATCACGCTTCACAAGAGTAGCTCTTGTTTTCGTGTTTGATTAATAGTAACTATAGATCCCGAAACTGCGGGTGGGAAAGAGCGCCACTTTGGGGCATTTTATGTGTGATTATATGGTGTTAAAGTAATCGTCCATGTCTGTCTCGGCCGAGTATCCATAGGTCCGCAGGGTGTCTTCTGCGCAGACGTCTTCGGCCTAACGGGGTGGCAAGGTGTCTTGCCAAACGGTTGGTATGCGCTAGCAGGCGGTCTCTGTATCGGTTTGCAAATGATGAAATTGTTTCTGTTACAGTTGGTATTCCTGTGTCTTGAAATAGCGTGTCATTGTGTACGTAGTGGTGCCACTTAACTCCCAGCATCCTTCTCAGAGCCTTCGTTATGCATGTTTGCACCCTTTTAAGTGAAGAGTCACAAGCGGTGCCCCAGCATGTAATCCTCCAGTTCAGTGTCGGAAGGACAATGGCTTTAAATAATCGCACCTTGGCATGGAGTGATAGACCGCTATCAGAACGAAGGAGCCAATCCATTTTTTCAAGTTTTGTCCTTGCTGATCCGCAGACTCGGTCAATCTGCCCCTTCCAGCAAAGTC
The DNA here is from genome assembly GCA_014170255.2 of Drosophila triauraria. Taxonomy (NCBI): domain Eukaryota; kingdom Metazoa; phylum Arthropoda; class Insecta; order Diptera; family Drosophilidae; genus Drosophila; species Drosophila triauraria. The sequence continues at coordinate 14,722,998 of JABJVT010000008.1, forward strand.
GGCGGTCTAGGGTTACGCCAAGGTACGTAACCTTATCCTCATGCTTTAGTCTTTTCCCATCCATATAAAGGGCACGTGAGCGGCCAGGCCGAAGGGCGAAAGTGGCGTGCTGTGTCTTTTCAATGTTAAGCGCTATGTTCCATCGAGATGCCCAACATTCGAATTCGTCCAAGAATGTCTGGACACGATTGGAAGCCGATATGGGGTGCTGCCAGCAGCTAGAAAAGCAGTGTCATCTGCGTAGGTTGCTAGAAGAGTACCACGAGCAATGGGGCTTGGAAGATCCGATGTGTAAAGTGTGTACAGTACCGGGCCAAGAACACTGCCCTGAGGTACACCAGCATGGATTGGGCGTAGTTCCGAACGATGTCCACGGATCTCAACGGAAAACTTCCTGTTATCCAGAAATGACACAATAAGCTTCCAGAGTCCCTCAGGTAAAAGCGGCATTAATTTGTAAAATAGACCTTCATGCCAAACCCTGTCAAAGGCCTGCCGTACGTCTAGAAATACAGCTGAACAGTATTTGCGATCTTCTAAAGCACTCAGAATGTGGTTAACCACTCTGTGAACTTGCTCAATAGCGCTATGGCGACTTCGGAAGCCAAATTGGTGGCCCGGCAGAGCGTCCATGAAGGCGTCAATATTCAGCAACCGAGCAAGCACGATCCGCTCCGAATATCTTGGAGAAAGTGGACAGGAGACTTATCGGCCTGTAAGATTCTGGTGTGCACGGGTCTTTCCCTTTCTTATGGACCATTGTGACAAGTGCACGTTTCCAGGGGATGGAAAATGGCCAAGGTTAAGGGAAGCATTAAAGAGAAGGCAGAGCTGTGCAATAACAGAGCTAGGAAGTGCCTTTGCTACTCTACCATCAATTGCATCCATGCCAGGAGCCTTAGTGGGAACCAGTCGCTTAATATGGTCACGTACCTCATCTTGATCCACAGGCCGCACAGCAACAGGAGAACCAAGGAGAGCCCAAACCTAGAGATTGTTGTTTGGGTCTCCTGGCTTGTTGCAAAATCAAACGGAGTAAAGCGTCTCTCCAGATCGCCTGCAAATACTTCAGCAATAGCGGAATCGCTGTGAGCCCAAGTACCATCGCTTCGTTTAAGAGAAACCTGGGAAGTGGCTGCCTTTTTAGGTTTCGGGTGCATTTCCATAAAGCAAACCCATGATCCTGGTTAGGATCGATGGCATTGAGATGATTTACGAAAATTCCGACTTAGCCAAGCGGAGAACTTTCCTAAGTTCTGAGACAGATGCCTTCCACCTAGCTAAATCGATAGTATGCCTTGTCCTCATCCAGGTACGACGGAGTGCATGACCCTTCCTGGCCAAGGCTGCAATTTCTGGCTTTGATGATGTCCAGGATGGCGGAGGAATAGATATACATCTAGCAGGAGGGGCAGCTTGATGAATTTTGTCTACTAAGTCCTGAGCAAAAGAATCAATGTCATCCGCCGTTACAAGTGATGGGTTATTTTCAGTCAGTGCAGAAAGTCTGGCACTAAAACTTCTTGTGTCTGATCCCCGAGGCAAAAGCCTGGTTTTAGGAACGACCTGATAGGCAGCAACGCAGAAATATATCAGGAGCGGAATGTGGTCAGAGGAAAAGCCCGAGCACTCCGAAATGGCAAGGTGGCTGCACGGAATGCCTCTATACACTGCAAAGTCAATGGCTGTCGGTAGATGATCATTGTTCCAAGGAAAGTGCGTAGGTCCCCGGTAGCCAGAATCTGCATGGTTGAGCTAGAGACAACGGACATCAGAGTATTTCCCCGAGGGCAGGAGCGTCTGCATCCCCAGAAGCTGTGGTGCGCATTCCAATCCCTCCAATTACAAAGCGACTGCCCATAGAGCCAAACAGGCGAAGATATTGCTCAGCTGACCAAGAGTGACGGTGACCTGGAGGACAGTAAACAGCACCAAACGAAATTCTTCCAAGTGTGGTGACCAAATTTATGGAAATTGCTTGCAGGTGGGGTTCCGATATTGAGGCACTCAGGTTATAGTCCAAGGAGGATTTAATGATGATTGCAGCACCTCCACGATGTCGATCATCGGGGTGGTTGGCACAGTGTACTGCATATCCATGAACACGGAAGAAAGAACGGCTGGTAAAATGTGTTTCAGAGATCAGCAGGATGTCAATGTTGCGTTCCTGGAGGAGAAGCTCAACCTCTAGGGATTTGCCAACTAAGTTGTTGGCGTTCCACATAACTATATTTATCCCGTAATTAGTCATCGCAACGCGTTGACTCCAAGGGACTGGCGTGTTTAGACATCACGCTCTGTAACATTTGTATTGTCGCCGTCATCACCGACATCATTTGATCGAAGCGCAGCAGAAGCTTGTCGATCGCAGCCGCTTGTGATATTGCAGCAGCTTCCTGCTGCTTCTGTAAATCATTAATGAATTTCAGTAGTCTGTCTTGAGCAGGTTGTTCAATTGAGGAGTCTTCCTGTCAGTTCCAATATGGGGCTGGCTTATTGAATGCACATTTTGGCAGGAGTTAGATGCCATTGATTGTTGGTTTGATGAAATTGGAAGACTAGATGTAAACCAAGCATTCTGAGCCGGCGGCGGAGCAGGTTGAAAATCTGGACGCTTTTGAGTTCGTTGGTTCGTTGAGCCAATGGACTTGCGCCTCTGGGAATGCTCCAGGTAGGCGGGACAACTGCGTGAGGACGCACTATGATTGGAGCCACAGTTTATACATTTGAGCTGTTCCTCTTGCACAGCGGGGCACTTTTCCTTCTCGTTTGTGTTATGGTCACCAGCACATCGGGCACACTTCGGTGAAAATGAACAAAGTTTTCGAATGCCCAAATAATTTGCATTGAAAACATCTTAAGGGGCCCTTTCTGGGTTGTTGAGGTTCTACTTTCACCACCTGGTAGTCAATGACTCGAATGTCATATACATCCTTGTTGTTCCTTGCAGGTTCTAATTCTACAAAGAACATGTCTCGCTTTCCCTTACCATTCTCACCATAGGGGTTGTAAACATTTCGGGGTTGTGCCCCAGTTCTTTGAGTCTAGCAATTATTTCACTAGTCTCGGTTGATGCATTAAGACCTTTGATAACGATTCGAAAAGCTCGCTCATTTTTTAAACTGATAGGTACTGAAGGGAATCCCTTATCCTTAAAAGTTTTGAACTTTTCTGTATACATTTCCATCATCCACAGTTATTCGGCAGGAGGATCGCCCAGTCGTTTTAAGACGAAATCCAGTCGTCACCCGAGATAGTAGGGCAATCAGTTCTTTGATATCCGTAATACCCCTCAAAAGAAAGGGTGGTGGACGGGGATCTCGTTTGTTGGTTCTGGGTTGCGAAGCTTCAGCCGAGTAGATTGTATCACCAGTATTACCGGGAATGATTGTGTCATTCTCATCATCATCAGACAGAATGGCGAAGCTATTATTCTTGCCAATATAAGATTTCTTTTCTCCGTTTGGAAGACTCTTCAGCTGCAATGACTTATGATCGCCGATTTCTTCAAGATTTCGCCTTTTCCTGAGATTCCTTACTTGAGTAAAGCGCTCCTCGTCAGCAGCACTCTTGCTTATCCACTTAGGGCTAGCATTTACGGAGCAGTCCGGTTCCATATCCATATCATCATCACTTAGGCACCTATTGGCATCAAAAGCAGTCGCCTTGCCATTCTTAGAAGCCTGAACTACAGCTTCTTTAATTACATCTTCAGTTTTAACTGGAGGTCGGGATATCTTGCTTTTAGCGGAAGCTGATAGTTTCGAACTTGTTGTTCATTGGGTTGAATCATACGACTCTCAGTCTCAGAGGTACCTTGAAAGTAGTATACATCCTTCCCCGGCAAGGTATTAGTATCCGCCATTGTACACGGAACTAAGAAAATTAAAGAAATTAAGTTACGCGCAACAGCCAGCCTGCCAAGAACGTGGGCAAGGCCGACAAAAACACAACACAAAGTTGTATCCAAAATATCCGAAAAATTTGGAGAAAAATTTTATATACAAATTTTAAGAAATTCGGGAGCTTTAAAATGAACACAACCGGTTGGGAGTTACGTCGGGCTCTATTCCTTTTAATACTACTTGCAAGCCCTTGCTGCTTTTTAATTGGTACGTGTAATAATTTTTCTTAGCTTCATCCAGCTATTTGGACTCTGTAGACGACAGCAAGGGCCTTTGGTTGCCCGTGAGGGTTTCCAGACCAGTGTTCATTAGACCACGGGTAGCCTAGTGTCTAGGGAGATTCGGGTTCTTGCACTTCTAGCATTGCTCGGTGCTAAGCTCGTCGGATTGTCGTGGGATCTTCCTAGTCTTCCCTATAACACACTCTGCACTACGCAAAAAAGTTTAAGTGCACTAAACTGTAAACTAAAGGGATCAATCAAAAATGGGTGTAAACGGACTCAACATCTGCGGACGGACGGGATAGGCAACGGCAAGTCAAGAAATATTAGAAGATCGGGTGGCTCGATGATATTCGCCCCCTTTCTGTACCCTCCCTACCTTGATAACTCGTGAGATATTATTGGCGGTTATCCCTTATTCAACGTTTATTATTGTTTTTACATTTTTAAAGCACAAAACGGCAGCATAATTCGGCCAGTCACGGACCTGAGTATTTTCTTATTCAAACATAATCAAAAGTTAGTCTAATATTTTCAAAAATAAAAATAAATATCAATTTCATTATTTCATCGATTATCAATCCTTAATCTTTAATATAAATTCAATTCCAAATCCAAACATATTTCTTTCCTTATCAAATAATTCAAATACTGTCCTGCAACTTTTCTTGTCTATACGCACGCAATATAATTACCATTTCACATTATAGATATAAGTCAGAAATCAATATAGTAGCAAAAGTTCTCACTTACGCAAAACTCCGGCGCTGCAGGTTCGGTGGGCCCATCGAAGACGCTGTGCTAAGGTGCTTTATGAATGAATTTCAAAGTTAATTTTTTGACTGGATCATATTGCATGGCTAAAAAGGGTAGTCACAATCAGAATTTACAGAAGTTTACTGCTAAATCAAAGCTTAGATATGCTAGGTAAGCAAATACCAAAAGATAAACTACTTCTTCGCATGGCAGACGGCGGATCTCTCCTTACGTGGACGACCTTCAAAAACAGCAGCCTTCCGCGGACCTATGCAGGTGGCATAGGTGGTCACTTCAGCGACGCACGTGTCTTGGTGATTGGCGATAGGCCGGGTAAGAAACAAGAGGCGCTGCTGCCCAGGCAGTACGGGGTTTTTAATAACCTGCTCTCTACTTGGCGTGCACTTAACCGGGATACGGGACGGCGTGATCACGCCGCACGGGCGTTCACGTTGCCGGCCGGCATCGACTATCTCTTCTTCTTCCTACAAAAAAATATATGTACGACGCTTTTCACTGCCTACACGGTCACAAATCCTCTCTTATATTTACCTTCTGGCTGGTTACAGTAAAGTACTGTGTGTTTTCCTGGCTTGACTTCAGGCTTCAAATATAATGAACTAAAATCGACTTGGCGAAACTCAAACACGCTGTATTGAATTGGGTGTACAAGATCAGCAGCACTTTTGCGTGTGTCTTCTTTTCAAGTTCAGAACGAAATGAACGATAACTCTATCGGGAAAAGTTGGCTGTACACCGAGGCGTTGCCAAACTTCACCTTACGGAGTTCTTCCAGGCTCTCCTCGCCTTCTCTGGCTTCGCACGCTTTTGGGTACGCGTAAGAAGAGAAAGCGCTATATACGTAGACTATATGTGTGAGCGGGTAAGCTAGTCGATGCTCGACACTCTCTTGAATACTCTACATCTAGCTTATAGGCATATCCGAAATTAAGTACACAAGGGCTTTTGCTGCGCAATTTTGTCTTATTTTAACTTTCTTTACGACTGGCCCCTACAACTCTTAGCTTAGTATTGATTTCATAATTATTAATATAAATTTTATACTGAGAAGTATGGCTTTTATCTATATATATAAAAATGAAACCCGTTTCGCGTTGTCAGCGCAAAACTCAACAACGCCTGGACCAATTTGGCCAATTCTTTATTTTTAAATGTTCGTTGAAGTCCAAGGATGGTTCTTACGGCGAGAAAAATCGAATAATATCCGGGAAAACGCTAAAAACAGCCCATTTTCTTTTCACATACATAACTAAAACGGCTGCTTTGATATTATTGTCAGGTAATTTTCGTCAAACATTTCCTGTCGTTTGTTAAATGGTGAGTCTAGAACTGTTAAAGTGTACTATATATATGTGCGTGTACTTTTCTTATTTTCTCAAGACCAAGACGCGTTCGCCATAGAACGCGTAGTACAAATGGGGTATTACAAAGACGATCCCGGAGTGCAGATGAAGGTAATGCACGAAATAGATCTGTTGACACCGTACCTGTAGTGAATCTTTCAAGGTCATCACGAATACGTCGTGCTGTTTTGGCTGAAATGATTAATGTACGGATACATGATGGACGCAATATGTTCGCGACTCTTCCGCGATACTTCCGCGCTCCTCCGCGTTACTTCCGCGATACTTCCGCGCTCCTCCGCGATACTTCCGCGATACTTTCGCGATACTTCCGCGATACTTCCCCGACTCTTCCGCCATTCTTCCGCGATACTTCCGCGACTCATCCGCGACTCTTCCGTGATTCTTCCGTGATACTTCCGCGACTCAAGCGGGAAAATCTTTTACATATAGTGCCATCTCTGATACATAGCATGCGGCGCATGTTTGACATCTACTCATTGTTCTCTGCTCAGTTAGAATTATGTGACAAACCGGTATTGTGTTCACCGTGAAATTGTGATGCAGCCATTAGTCTTTAAGGTGGTAAGTTAAACTATGTAAATTATGTGGATCGTGCATTTGAGGTTAAATTCACCACTCTGTCCATAGCCCAAAATGCCTAGAGGACGACGTGCGAACATCGGCCGCCGCACAAGACATGCAAGCCAGCAACAAGTGTATTCACAGAACTTAAGCGAAAAAAGACAAACTAGGAGGACACGAAGATCATTGGCATCATACTATCGCTTGGCATTCCAATATGATCCCTGCGAACTACAGTGATGATGAAAATTTAGATACTTGGCCAAAGACGACTATATGCCGATATTTCAAAGTTCAAAGAGAAACGGATGGATTGTGCTGCGCAAGTGGAAAAGTCAAACTGGATCCATTACTTACACCACCACAGCCACTGAAACCATTGTTCGATGGAAGTGATCCCGATTCCAGCCATATTCTCCAACACATCCTTGAACACAATAACTGCTGTCGCATGACTTACTTTGGCGCTAATATCTTTTGAGAAGGCCACTTGCAAAGTAAGCATACAACACACATAACCAAACTACATATACACCACACTACACAATCACACGATCAGAAGTTACACCGTATTCTTCAACAAATGATTGTTTGCAATTACAGATACAAGGACAAATATATCATTTGAATGGTTCAATGGTGCCAACACCAGATGAACACATCAATTTCTGCAAATATATTTCATTTCGTCGATGGTGGATCAGCTGAATGTGCGGTGCAATATACAGGAACACAACAGTTAAAGAGACGAATTATTGAAAAGTTGCAAGCATTTTTCACTCTAATAATGCTGTGGTTAATATGCTTGAAACAGCATAGGAACGAATGCCATTGGATACGCACGAACTTGATTAAGGCAACCATTATTAACGGAAAGTACGCAGGTAAAAATGTATGTATTCCTCGAATACCAATGATTCCGACTGATCTTCCGTTTGACTTCAAACGATTGCACTTTCCAGTTTGCCTTGCGTTTGCAATGACAATTAACAAGTCGCAAGGCAAATCGCTTAGTGTTTGCGGGAGAAATTTAGAAAATTATTGTTTTTCACATGAGCAGTTATACGTGTCGTGTTCAAGAGTTGGGAAACAATCCGCTTTGTTTGTGTTAATGTCAGACCAAAAACAACAAATATGGTTTACCAAAGAGCACTTCAATGAAACGGATAATTTGCGGACACGTATAACGCTTCGATTCAGTATGTACTTTGGACTCACTTTCAATCACTTAGAGAAGTTCATCTAAATAAGACTTCATTTTTGTATCCGAAATGAATTCATTACTGTTGTGAAATGAAATAAAACTTTTCCTTTTCAAATATAAAACAAACAAAAAATGTTTCTTCATCTTTTAATCTCCAAACGAAATGTTACATAAAACGAAGCCATCTGGTGGCGAAACGGAGTTCGCCGGGTCAGCTAGTACTCAATAGTTTAAAATGTATATTTTCGAGTATAATTTTATACGAACCTACATCGAAAATTCAATAACATGTGGCGTTAGCAGAAATTTAGTGCTATTCTGTTTGTCGCGTTAGGGATTTTTGTCAAGTCTTCGTAAATCTATAAATAGATTTTTGTACGGTTAATGTTCCTCGCTATTTGTGACGCTTTCTTATGTGAAGCCGATTGGCTGAAGTGGTAAGATGTTCGCCTGCAATGGATTAGGTTGAGAGTTCGAGCCCCAAGAAGCAGGGTGCTCAAGCAGCCCCAAATCGAGTCAAATCGAACCCACCCGGGAGCCCGAAGATGCTATGGACATCTGTTCACAAAGGTCTGGTACCGACAGCATCACTAAGGAAGAGGAAGAAACCCTACTCGCCTCCCAAAGATGATAAACCTAACACCCTAAACGGCTCGCTCAGAAGCCTATGGACCCTCCAAGGGAAATGCCCAGCAAGAGTGGCGCTACCACAAATAAGAGGTAGATCGGCCAACACGACCCCAGATGGGGCGTTGAAAAGAGGGCCATGTTCAAAACCGCGGCACCTAGTGCCCAGACGAAGAACGATCCTGGAAGTGTTTTGCCGGCCACGGAGGCTCCAGCAGCCACCGCCGCAGCGGATGGGCGGGCAACACAGGCGCAGTCACCCCAAGTCGGTGTCATGGCCTCTTATAGGGACGTTGCCAGCTCGGCGAAGATGGCTATACTCCTGCCGACTACCCTGAGCATCTCCTCACGACGGAACAACTGAACACCTGAGACACGGCTCTGTGAAGCCGCTGTTCTCTGGCTGCACTTTTCGACCAGGGTGGATGGCCGTAACATGTAAAAATGCGGAGACAGCCAAGTGGCTATGCACAGAGGTGCCAAAGCTACGGCAGAGGTGCCAAAGCCAAACGCGGAAATGAAGACAGACGAGATCCTCAAGCTCGTCGAGGGCCAGTGGGAGACTGGCGCGTCTTCCACTGTGAGATGAGGTAGAGCATGGCCATCATTACGATTGCGCTGGATCCATTTTCGGCCAATCGACTGAAGTCGCTGGCGTACCAACTGTCCTTCGCGTGGGGCACGGGACGCAGGCGGTGGCTCCTGCTCTCGCAGCGGAGAAGCCCACCTGCTCCAAAACAACACAGGACAACGCCACAGAATGCCGCTGATGGCACAACCCATGCAGGCACAGAGGCTAGCGGCACCACAGTTGCCCAAGAGCCCGTGCCACCGAGGAAAATTATGCGCCCTCCCTCTACGGGCGCATCACCCGCGGAACAGGGCGCATAAACAAGGGTGTGAGGCGCACCACTGAGGAGGAGGCCCTTCTGCGCACAAACCGAGGTCGGAAGATGGCGGCCAGGGGCCGCAAGAGAGCGGACTAATGTCCCGTCCTCCTCCCCACCCTCCCCAACACCCGGAGACACCTCAGATGTCTCCAAGCGAACCTCCACCATGCAAAGGCCGCGTCTGACGTCCTTTGCGAGAGGTTGCTACGATGGACATAGCATTTATCCAGGAGCCATGGATAAATGCCGGACGTGTCCTGGGGCTTAGCACCCCATCTGGTAAGCTGCTATATGCAAACGACCAACCTCGCCCTAGAGCGGCTTTGTTAATAAACAAAAATCTAACATTTGTTCCCCTTTCACAGTTCATAACTGAGGACCTGGTGGCGGTCTGGGTTAAAATACCCACTGCCCATGGCGAGCAGGAGGCAGTGCTGGCCTCTGCTTATCTACCCGGCGACACTGACGATGTGCCTCCGGCGGCTACCTGTGCCCTGGTAGAGCACTGCTAGAAACCGGCTCCGGTGGATAATTGCTTGCGATGCCAATGCGCATCACACGGTCTGGGGAGCAGCAACATCAACAAAAGAGGTGAGTACCTTCTTGAGTACATAATTAGTAATAACATAGGTTTACTAAATCAGGGCAGCGAGCCCACATTTATCAATGCAATTAGAGAGGAAGTCCTCGACCTAACTCTCTGCAGTCTGAATATGCTGTCCGCTGTCTCAAACTGGCACGTTGCGAATGAGATCACTATGTCAGATCACCAGCACATCAGATTTGATATAGGAGGTGCCTTGCAATGTAGCCTAGTTACTAGAAATCCCAAAAACACAAACTGGGATCTTTTCTGTTTTGAACTTGAGCAATCCAGAGACTGCTCCACCCGTCCGATACTAACAATAGACGAGTTAGAGCGTGAGGCTACTGTGCTTCATACAAACATTGAATCAGCATATCACGTCAGCTGCGAACAAAAGTTCGTAAGATCAGTCGGGCTGTTCCTGGTGGAACAAGAGCCTTGACGATCTTAAACAAGCTGCGCGAAGGCTCTTCAATAAGGCGAGAAAGGGAAGGTCACTTGGGATTCCTACAAATCCGCCTTAACGCTGTGTAACAAAAGAGCTGAGAAGGTCAAAACGGGCTACGTGGCGCCAACACTGCGGGCAGATTTCAACTCTCCCCGAAGCTGTCAGGCTACAAAAGCCCTCTCCAAAGACCACTCAAACGGCATCTGTACGCTGAAAAAGCCAGATGGAACCCACACAAACAACCCAAAGGAAACGAGTAGTCTACTCCTATCTACTCACTTTCCTGGGTGCGTGGTGCGTGGCCATGGAGCAACCCATCTCAGAAAGTGAGGCACCAACCTACCTCTCTGAGATTGGAGAGTGCCCACACCTGCGCGTGGCCATGGAGCAACCCATCTCAGAAAGTGAGGCACCAACCTACCTCTCTGAGATTGGAGAGTGCCCACACCTGCGCGTGGCTATTGTGGCAGACTCCAATGGGGCTGAAAGAAGGAACCCCCTATCTATCAGAACGTATTGGAAACATGCCCTTTAGACTGTTTCATCAAAATAGCGTACAATGGGCCATACAAAGTTTCAGCCCATACAAATCCCCTGGACCAGATGGAATTTATCCATGCCTATTGCAGCGGGGACTGCACCAATTTGCACTCCCCTGGTCCGTCTATTCCGAGCTAGTCTCGTGCTTGGACACATACCAAGCAAATGGGCTAAAGTAAAAGTTGTGTTTATCCCAAAGGTAGGGAAGAAAGATTCCCAACTGCCTAAATCCTATAGACCAATTAGTCTTAGCTCCTTCCTTCTTAAAACTATGGAAAAGATAATTGACCAGCACATCAGGGAAGTGAATCTCAAGCATCTTCCCTACATAAGTACCAATATGCGTACCAAACTGGTAAATCAACTGAGACTGCCATCCATTGCCTTACAACAGTCATTGAAAAGGCCATTGGCTCTTAACAAATAGCACTAGGTGCCTTTCTAGACATCTCAGGAGCTTTTGACAACACGTCATACGAGGCTATCCGTGCCTATCTTGTACGTAAAAATGTCGCTACACCCATTGGATTCTGGAAATGCTCAAATCCAGAATCATAACTGTAGACCTAGGAGGAACCCTGGCCTCAATCAAAGCCACAAGGGTATGCCCTCAAAGGGGAGTACTCTCTCCTCTCTTGTGGACTCTGGTCATAGACGAGCTACTGTTTGAGCTCAACAACCTAGGGTTCCCCACTCAGGGCTACGCTGATGATCTAGTCATCTATATAGTGGGCTGGCATGAGCAAACCATCTCGGATCGCATGCAGCAAGCTCTTAATATAGCCAATAGATGGTGTCAGGATAAAGGACTATCCATAAACCCGTCTTAAACTCCAAGCTCAACTGGAACGTACACCTTGAAAGACCATTACTAAAGCCACTCGAGCACTATTTGCTTGCAATATGCTTTTCGGTAGAACGTGGGGCCTGAGTCCCAAAATGATCTACTGGTCTTTTAACACTGTGGTAAAACCGATTATAATTTATGCATCTCTTGCTTGGTGGACGAAATCTACCCAGAAGACAGCTGCGGCTGCACTTACTAAAATACAACGACTGGTCTGCATAGGCATCACTGGAGCCATCCGGACATGCCCCACTGCAGCACTTGGAGTTATAACTGGCATACCCAATCTACCCATCACCCTAAAAAAGGAGGCCTACCTGGGGGCACTTCGCCTTCAAAACATCACCAATATAAAAAGTGGTGATCTAACTGGGCATCTACGGGTACTCGAACCCCTAATAAACGAGCCCATTCTGCGTATAACTGACGTGCAGAAACCTAAACTTTTTTTCCACAGAAACTTCTCTGTGGTCCTGTACACCAGACACGATTGGACAACAAAATCAATATCTCTGCCCAGTGGATCACAAACGTGGTACACTGACGGATCGAAAATGGAAAACGGTGACACCGGGGCTGGTATTTTCGGACCAAGGTTCAACAAATCCATAGTCATGGGAAAGTCTCCAACCATTTTCCAAGCAGAGATACACGCCATAGAAATCTGTGCTCGTAAATGCCTTCGCAGGATTATGCAAGGCGCACGGATTTACATCTTCTCTGACAGTCAGGCGGCGCTTATAGCGCTGAGATCTTTTACGATCACCTCCAGACTTGTAGAAAACTGTTTCCAGCAGCTGAACGGCCTTGCCTCCAAAAACACCTTAACGGTGGGCTGGGTGCCAGGACATGAAGGCTGTATAGGAAACGAGGTGGCAGACTCCCTAGCAAAACGCGGGGCGATGACACCACTAATCGGCCCTGAACCATTCTGTGGACTTTCGAAAGGACACAAAAGGGAACTGGTCAGGAAATGGGAGGAAAATAAGATAAGTCGTCTCTGGACCGATAGTGCAGGGCTAAGACAAGCCAAACAATTTCTCGTCCCCCAGATGTCGCGATCCAAGCGCATCATCAATCTAAAAAAGAGTGAAATTCGCACTCTAACAGGCTACCTAACAGGTCACTGCAGCCTAAAGTGTCACCTTAAGAAATTACAATTTTCAGAAATCGACACATGTAGATTCTGTGAGCTGGAGCCAGAAACATCAGAACATGTTCTATGTGAATGCCCCTAGTAATAATAGCAATATAATATAACATAATGTTGAAACCAACCGTTGATAATAAAGCTATTGTCGAAACGAGCAATAATAGCGAAATAAATAAACTTTTACGATTTATAGATATACGGGCGAAAAGCTGGTTTTATAAGATGTTCTGCATTGGTGCAAAACTAAAGGCAGGTAGGATCTTGTGGCTCTACATGATACGTGGAAATTCAACTGACCCAATAGATCACTGCTTTCCACGTCACCACGGATCAGATTATACATAAAGACAATGCCTAACATCGTTCTACGGTTTGCTAAGGAAGGAAGGTTAATCAGGAGAAGTCTACTAGAATAAGAGGGCAACCTAAAGTTTGCATTCCAGTTTAAGCCACGGAGAGCGAAAAGTAAAAGTTCTTTTGAACTGACTCAACGCGTTTGCTGTGGACGTCCCACTGGGGACTCCAAACGCAAGATCCATATTCTAAAATAGGACGAACTAACGAAATGTATAAATTCTTCGTGACGTAGGGGTCATCGAATTCCTTCGACCACCGTTTAATAAATCCAAGCACACCCCTGGCTTTATTCACAATGCACGAAATATGATCAATAAACTCCAGTTTAGGATCTAGGCGGATACCCAAATCGTCAACTATAGTGATCCTTTCCAAAGAGCAGCAGTTCAGCGTATAAGTCGCAAGCATGGGAGTGACACGTGAGAATGTCATCAGCTTGCATTTGGATCCATTCAGGTTTAATAAGTTTACATTGCACCAAGTTTGAAAGTTATTAAGATCTGTTTGTAAATCCGACTGGCAAGCGCGGTCCTTGTATTGCACACAAAGCTTAACGTCGTCAGCGTACATGAGTACTCTGGAGTTAGTCAAGACTTTGGGCAGGTCGTTAATAAATAAAGTAAAAGTAAGGGACCCAAGTGGCTCCCTTGCGGGACACCAGAGGTCACCGGAGAACATTCGACAAGTTGTTTTTAAATAGAACCTTTTGCGTCCTACCATTCAGATAACTTGAGATCCACCTAAGAAGATCGACAGGAAAACCCATTAAGTCGAGTTTCTTAACAAGAAGGAGTGATTAACGGAGTCAAATGCTTTACTGAAATCAGTATAGATCACATCTGTCTGCAAATTTTGTGGAAAGCCCCTTATAATGAAAGAAGTGAGCTCCAGAAGGTTAGTAGTCGTTGATCTTCGTTTAATAAATCCATGTTGGCATGGAGAAATTACTGATCTACACAGGTGCTGCAAATGGGGAGTAATTACGTTTTCGAAAAGTTTTGGGATGGCTGACAACTTAGAGATTCCTCTATAGTTGTTAGCATCCACTTACTACCTTTTTTGTGGAGAGGAATCACGAATGCTTCCTTCCAAACAAGGGGAAATTGGGAAGTTTCTAAGGATAAGGTAAACAATTTTAGAAGGGGACTGCACAGGGACTCGGCACAATACCTAAGCACACAACCTGGTATTCCGTCGGGACCTGGTGAATAAACCGGCTTGACACATTGAAGATCCAAAAGAAGGGAGCTTTCGTTTAAGCTAGGACTGAATATTAGGTTTGATTTGGGCATGCTATAAGAATAGGTCTGGTTTGAATCGGATGACGGAGAATAAGTAGTTTGAAAAAACTGAGCAAAAAGATCGGCGATTGCCTGATCATTGTTTGCTGTCGTATTTTCAAATGAAAGCGAGGAAGGATGTGTAATAGGCTTACGTTTAGTGTTGACAAATAGTAAGTCAAATAGTTTTTATATCACTGCGCGTTAAGCACGGTTAACTTAGACCGAGCCGCTAAATAGCAATAATGGACAGCTTGAGAGCCGTTACGTTTAAATTTAGAATAGAGATTGGACTTGACATTTTTGAGGCGAGTCAAGTCTTTACTAAACCACGGAGGCCTATTTGAGATTGACGGATAGTATAACGGAACACATTCGGTAAAAAAGTAATTCATGGCATTGTAAAAAATATCCATGGCACCCACCATGTCAGTGCACATGTAGAGGTCGGACCAATCAAATTCAGATAGAAATTATTCTGCCGTCGAAAATCCGCTTTGTGAAAGCAGTGGACTTTCTTAGCTGGCTGATCCGACTTATTCTCCATAGCAGTCCCAATATCGATAGTCACATCGAAAGTAGGATGGTATGGATCTTCGGGTAGCGTCAAGGGCGGGACCCTAACCAAACTGACTCTTGCCGGATCAGAGACAAAGCAGAGGTCTAGCAAGCGATCTAAGGAATTTCGTACATGGTTGACTTGAGACAACGAAATGTCAAACAAGCCATCAATAAAATCGTGACGTGCAGTAGTTAAAAGTGTGTTAGAAGATTTAGTTGTGAACCAAATAGCTCCAGGAATGTTAAAGTCACCTAGAACAATTAAATGGTCCCTATCCAAAAGTCTATTGGAGACCGACTGGATAGCAGAAAGGTGGTTCCAATAAATAGGAATTTCCGACAAGGGAGGAATGTAGTAACATGTAATAAAAGTAAAACTACCATTAAATGATAGCTTAAGAAATTCAACATCGTTGCATTCCTCGAAAGCTAATACTTCAGACGTGAGGTTGGAGTCAACCGCAATGAGGACCCCGCCCCCTCGCCTTGAAGGCCGATCAAGTCTGTACATTGTGCACACAGCTGGAAAAACTTCGGAGCTTAGGATCTCCGGCTTCAACCAGGTTTCTGTGAACACAATCACCTGGGATGCAAAGGAAACACTATCAGAATACAATTTAGGAAGCTTACTACGTAACCCCTTTGCATTCTGATAGGTAAGAAGGAGAGAATTGGTTAGTTTTTTGGAGCTGGCACAGTGGTTTTGTCCGGCCTGGGTAGCCTTATTCCTACAGGCCGTCTTTTCTTTTTCTTGGCTCCGTACTCCTTTACAACAACGGACTGAGGTCAGAAATCGGCAGAGCATATTCTGTTAAAGAGTTCGTCAGGGACATTTATTTTGAAAGATGAAATATCCCTAGCATAAGAAAATTAAAATTTTTCCACCTTAATTTTATCGGACTTGGTTCTGTCTCGACTAAAGACAGTAACATCTTCAGATGTTTGAGATGGGAGAAGCCGAGAGACAAATATCTGCCTCGTTGGTGGTACTGCAATAAGGGCTTTGGCAACACAGACTGGTTGGCTGTATTACCAATTTCGGACTCAACGGACATCTCTGGAGCTGCAATCCCTGTCGCGGCACATTCGGAGGCCAAATCTTCTCTTGCTCCTGACCTCAATATCATAGCAGTTAGATATATTGGGGTCGGGGGCAGTGCCGAGAAAGTCAGCTGTTGAGATCCTGCGTCCAGTTGCAGGGCAGCGACCAAATGCGGTGTGAAAACCGTGGTTTTCTTGCGCTTTGGGGACTCGTTTAACAGCTTTAGGCCATTAAACTTGGAGTTCAGCTCCATGAGCACCTCATTAGTTTTACGAAAACAAACAAGTAGCTCTTTGAAACCATTTTTGGTTTGCCGCATGAATGCCATCATTTCCCTTTCAACATCGCGACAAGCTTCACAGCAGTAGCGCAATCCAATGTTATTTGTAATATTATCACCCATCCGGCTTGTGCAATCAATGCACTTGGCGTGCCCGATATTGTCACACAGCCAGCAGCCAATACTAAAGTCCTCTGCAGAAATTGCTTTCTTGCAGGTTTTAATTGCACAGACAATACTAGAAGACATTATAGTGACTTGTCACTGTACCAGTCAGCAGTTAAGAGAAAATAAGAGTAGTTACGTGCACTAAGAGAGAGCAAGAGAGCGAGAGTTAGGGAGCTTAAGCCATCAAGCTGTAAAATCGGCGTAATGGATAAAGCACAAAGAGGAATGCAAAAATGAAGATAAGCGAATCGCTGCACAAAACTAATTTGCAATTAATATAGTTATTAATAAACAAAAACAGCTGCATGCACACGCGAAGTGAAACGGTGATTTATTATTGACATAAGATAGAAGATTTAACTAAAACCCCGGTAGTTTATAGCAAGAAATTAACACAAATACGAGGCGCAAAACAAAAACACGACCGTTCACTTTGAAAGAGAAAACGATAATGGATAATGGATATAAGGAAGAGTAGTTTAAAATCTAAAATATTGATGCTAGCTGTAGTTTCAAATTGAATTATTGATTTAAGTGATTTATGTTTGGGTGTAGGAGAATGGGGAAGCATAATACAACAAAATCAAGTAAGCAGAATGAAAGCTTAATGAAGAAAAAATAAATAATAAATAAGAAAATACTGATGGAATGGTAGCATTTTTCAAAAGAAAATTTTAATTTAATTTGTTTAATAGATTTGTATGTATATAGAGAAGGAGATATTGATCAAGTTAGATTTATTTGTACGCATAAATACAATTATGTCAATGTTTTTTTACAATTTATTTTACAATTTAATAGTTTTTACAAGTATAAATGTGCGTTGAGCAAGTGTTTTACAACTTTTAAACATGTGATATTTAATTTCTTACAATCTGTGTTATTCTGTTGAGAATAGGACGATGATAGGAAAAGTAGGAAATGAAAGGGAGTGTTTCGAGTTTAATGTGTCTTGAAAAAGTCAAATCTATGGTGGTGCCTCCTAGTGTTGTTGAGTTATTAACGTCTGATGAACAATCGAGATTATACATGTCTTTCATGAATTTGATGAATGTTTCGTCATTTTTCACATTTGTGTTGAAGTCGCCACAAAGAAGAATTGGTATATCGGTATCAACTTCCATGATGGCATGTACATACTGGCTGTTATAAACATACGGAAATAGGGCTTGATGTAGCAGAACACTGATGTTAGAAATACTTGCTCCAGGATGAATATAAACTGCGCCAAGAACCATTTTGAACGAGGTATCAGCGGTGAAGCATGTAACTTCTGCTAAGCAAACGTCACCAGTGTTTCTAATAAGGCGGGTTGTATCCGAAAATTCAACATTGAGAATTTTGGCTGAGGAAGTCGATGATAACTTTCTATAAATTGCCACTCCACCTGCTGCATTTGTTTCAGAATCTGATCGATTATTCTGCCGGGTTACACATTCAAAATTTTCAATTGAAATTGGATCACAATTGTCACGCATCCACGTTTCAGTCAGAATCAAATAATCAGACCTTGGAATCACTGTGTCTTTTTCAATATCTGCAAAGTGAGCAGGTAAACTCTGTGAATTAAGATTCGTTATTAAAATTTGTCCTGCATTGTTTGAGTCATTACAGAATTTTACTGCATTATCAGTAATTGTTCGAAGTGTGTGTCCACGAAGTCGAATGTATTCGTTACGGATATCTCTTGTTGTCTGTGAATCGTTTCCCTCCCGTCCGTGTTTAAATCGAAATGGAGCATCATTTTCGGTGATAATATGCAAGCCTTCTAAACTTGTTACCCGACTCAGCGCCACGTACACCAACTGTTGCGGTTGCTTGGATGAGTATTTATAAACAATGACAGCAAACGTCCCACCTTGTGACTTGTGAATAGTGATGGCACAAGCAGGAACGCAAGGAAACTGTTTTCGTTTGCATTTTATAGTTTTTGTGAGTGTAATGTTTACTATTTTCTTATAAACTGGTACCCAGTTTGTAGACAAAGTATTTGGCTTGCTTTGCACGTGAGGTCGACATTTAACTTTGGCTGTGGTTCCTGTTGTTTCTTCTGGAAACTCGAACCATAAAGTAACAATTTCTTCTCTAGCTGCTGGCGAAGTTGTACTGGTCGATGGTCCTGCTTCTGCAGAATTGTCTTCTACATTTGACTGCTGACGTTCGATATGTCGCAAGACACCGATAGATCCATTTACTAACCCATCAGCGACATGTATGTTAGAAGTTATCATGTATGGATATCCTTCTGCCAATGGCAGCAGGTACGGTAATCCATCGGTTTCTGCCACTGTCATCTTATGTAGTTTACCTTGGTATTGTCTCTTCTCTTGTTCACTTGAATAACCAAGCATAATATCATGTGCGAGACAGTTGTATGCATTTAGAATTGCGCTTCGGTTGTACGAATCCACTTCATTGTTACTATAATACAGCCTGACAGCATCAGGCACGTTTTCCTGCACCAAGCCTGAGTTTTATGTCTGGACTCAATAAGGGAGATATTATCGTTGCTTAGTTGAAGTCCATCGCCGATTTTGTTAGAATCGTTGAAAACCGCTCATCAGTTTGTCGCACAACACGAAATAGTGGGAAGTAATCAATGCTGTGCCAAAGAATCGGACCTCCTAATTGATTGATCGGTATAGTATAACATGGAGTTGCTCGTACAGGTGGAAGCTGTCTGAAATCTCCACATAATATAACGTGAATGTCTCCGAAAGGTTTGTCGTATATGCCAGTAATCTGCTGCAATCGGTAGTTAACTTGTTGAAGAATAGCTGAACTTAACATGCTGATCTCGTCGATGAAAATAGCTTTGACGCCTACGAACATGTTTCTGTAAGCTTGCAAATTTTCTGTGGATAAGAGTTTCGTCACGCGAGAAGTTGTGAGACGAAACGCTGAATGGACTGTAGTGCCACCAAGAGGTACAGCGGCTTTACCTGTGCTTGCACAGGCAATGTAGGCGTTGTTCATTGAGTTGTGCTCCTGAGTGTAGCGGTTGTATGTCTCCATAAGGCACTTTAACGTGTAAGTTTTCCACAGCCTGCAGGACCCGTGAAGAAAATTTGAACTGCTTCAGAAGTGTAATCTCCACAACCATGCAATCGATGTATAACCTCAAGAATGATCTGTCGTTGTTCCGGATTAGTTGTTCGTACAAGTTCACAATACTGTTGCTTTGACATCACATTGCTGCGTTTCTTTACAATCGAGAATCCTTGTCGTGAGACGATTTGGTGAACATCATCGACGTTTTCGGCACCATCCTCTCCTAACAACTGTTGAAGAAAGCCTGTTCTGGATTCTTCTTCCCGCAAATTACTGTTGTCTTCGTTTTGCAAAATCATCATCGCATCAAGTTCTCTCATGACGCTTTCAATGTTCAAATTAGACTCGAATTGACTACGGCGTTCCATAATCGCGTCTTTGTTGTCGTCAAATAATTGGAGAAATTTATTTTGATCAACAAATTCTAACATTTCGTTGCGGAATTGTACGTATAATAGAACCATTTCTCGTTTATAATTGACACTTTCTTCCATGTCGTAATGTCTGTACCGTATAACGCGTCCGATTAGTCGTTTGCGGTATTGATTTCGTGCTCTTGACATTCTTGCTACGGGTTCACTTTCGAGATCTTCTTCGCCATCCACGTGCACGTCGTCCTCCTCGTCAACGAAATCATTAGCTTTAGCATACCACGATGCAAACTCAGCTAAATACACTTGTTCTAAAGATGCAGGACGCTCTTCATAGGGCTGAATTATGTTTTGGTCCAGACATGAGTACTGTTTTCGTCAAGCCCTTCGCGGTCCATTTGTTGACGACGTTTGCGGCAACGTTGTCTTTCCGTCGGCCATACTGTTGGAATGTACGCAACATGACGACTTGTCTGGCTCATTGGTTGACGTAGGAGATACCATGCTGCTTCTTGCGCTGACATCTCGACAGCGTTAAGCAGCTTGATGCTTAAAGCTTTCAACTGGTCTGTGTAGTCCCGTTCGGGATGCTCTTGCATCTTCGTAGTAAGCTCACGACGTAGATTGCCCATTCCACGAGCTGATTTATTTACGTACTCCACAACATACTCTGCGCAGCTGTATTCATCCAAGATAAATTGAATGTCGATGTTTGAGTTGACTTCGCCAGCAATGTACGGATTGAACGTGTTTGTCATTAGTTCGTCAAAGTTTCGTCTGAACAGAAGAGTTGGTCTGCGTAACGTTGAGCGCACAATGTCAAGGTATGAATCGTGTGTCAAACCATTAGCTCCAAGGAAGTCATCCATGCCCGCGTACCGACGTTCATCGAGTGAAGTACGCAGCTCTTTCGCCTTCTGTTGTAGTGTTCGACGGCGTTTATCAGATTGAGGCATTGGAACAAATTGTCTCACCTCGCTTCGTGCATGTGAAAGTATGTTTGTGTATCTGGTTGGCGTAGATGGAATTGTTAGGTACATCATTCCGGGCTACCGTACTCAATTTATCTACGAGCTCAATGGTTTTTGGCATATTTTCTGACGGGGTTTCATGTGGGTCGTTGTTTAACCACAATAAAATATGTGCGTGGGGGCTTCCTCGATGCTGGAACTCAAAACGAATGAAGTAATCTCTAACAAAATACTGTCCGAATGGATTATAGGACCGTTTGGATTCCAGCATTTTCATCAAGGAACCGACGAGCTTGTAGAAGTAAATGCAGCACGTCACAGGATCGTCACTAACTAAAGTACAGCGCTCGGAAGTGTTGAGATCTCCTGTTGATTTTCCAGGATATTTATTGCTCAGTCTGAGAAGTATAGCAAGCAATTTCATCCATCGTATTTCATTTGCACTTATAGTGAGAAAGATGGTTGGTTTACCAAGTTGACGAATCATGGCAAAGAGGTCACGTTTGCGAGAAGCCCAGTATTGGACGGAGTTTGGCACTGTCTTCATGAATGCGAAGTTTTGTAAGACATATTCTTTCAGAAACTCTTGGTCTTCTAACATACGTCGTGTAACATTTTCTGTGACTGAAACGTTGCGAAACGTGCTGTAAATTCCATCCACCATACGTAGCCGCAAAATTTTCATTGCTACGTACAAGATTTTTTGAGGAGTGGCTCCGCGTCTGTCGCTTCGTCGTATTTCACTGGTTGCCATCATGTAAGGTGTCACTGAAACTCCCATGTGGAATCGACGTGGATTTCCATAGTATATTGATGGGAATGACAACTCTTCTGCATGACGGTCGTAAATGATGTTGAGGGGAGTTGCCCGGTGTCCTGGTGCGATATTGAGACAATCTTCTTCATTCCACATCACGGTATGTTGTCTTGAAGCGAGAATTTCAGATTCAGGTTTCTGTTCTGCGGAGATATTTTCTATACGGTTTGACGGGTCATCCTCTACGTCATCGAAGTCTGGCAAAGCATGATTCAGTCTCGACAAGTCCACTTTGATTTCGTACAAACGATATAATGGAGAGTTCTGCAGAACAGTTAATTACGAAGTAACTGTACTTTTAGACATGTATCCGCTAATGTAAACAGATTTGTGGGCAAGGTTTCTTTTAATGTTTACATTAATAACGTCGTCCTCATCCAATTGTCGCGGCAAACATTTTACCATTTCTTGAACGTCGACTGGTACGTTTATCACTTGTCCTATAATTCAATAAGAGAAACCATGGCGCAGACGACGCACTTGCATAAATGGTAGACGAGGCGAAATCAATCGTTCACTGATGGGATCTAACGGTGGTAGGCCTGGTGGTGAGTCAGGATATGAAAATCCATTAACTTTTGCTAGCGGTGGCATCGATTGTTTGTTTAGTGACTTTTTGCAAGTGTTGCAAACCAGTTCATATTCTTCGCTGCTCAGTTGTCGATTTTCTTTGATAAACCAATCCGAAATTACCTTCAGCTGTGCTGCAGTGATGGGTTTAAGGTCGTTTCTAAACCAAAGTCTGTCACAGACCGAGCAAGCGTAGCCAAAATCGTTGTCCAAAAAAGTAGATTTGAATCTTATGATTGATAATGACCATTTAGTGTTCCAAGTAGATTGTGCTTGAACTCTAATTTGATCTGAAGAAGTACTTGGTTGTACAGTAGTTTCTGCTGGTTCTGTTGCTAAAGTTTGACGTTGTTGGTTGGTCAATTGTCGTTGAGTATCAATATGGACGGTGTTTAGCCTTTGCCCTGCACGAGATGAGGATGTAGTTGTCACTTCTAGAGAACCACTGGCAATAGCCAAGTTAGCAGCTTGGCGTAATCTGTTGTTTCGATCTCTGACATTACGTGCTTCTCTTGCAGCTGCTGCCTGTACACGAGTTTTGGATGCAGCAATCCGCTGTCTGTAATCACATTGTATTTTGTAGCAGACAGCAAGGGCCATCGGTTGCCCGTGAGGGTTTCCAGACCAGTGTTCACTAGACTACGGGCAGCCTAGCGTATAGGGAGATTCGGGTTCGTGCACTTCTAGCATTGCTCGGTGCTAAGCTCGTCGGATTGTCGTGGGATCTTCCTAGTCTTCCCTATAACACACTCTGCACTACGCGAAAAAGTTTTAAGTGCACTAAACTGTAAACTAAAGGATCAATCAAAAATGGGTGTAAACGGACTCAACATCTGCGGACGAACGGGATAGACAACGGCAAGTCAAGAAAAATTAGAAGATACGGTGACGATATTCGCCCCTTTCTGTACCCTCCCTACCTTGATAACTCGTGAGATATTATTGGCGGTTATCCCTTATTCAACGTTTATTATTATTTTACATTTTTAAAGCACAAAACGGCAGCATAATTCGACCAGTCACGGACCTGGGTATTTCCTTATTCAAACATAATCAAAAGTTATTCTAATATTTTCAAATATACAAAAAAATGTCAATTTCCTCCTTTCATCGATTATCAATCCTTAATCTTTAATATAAATTCAATTCAAAATCCAAACATATTTCTTTCCTTATCACATAATTCAATTACTGTCCTACAACTTTTTGTCTATACGCACGCAATATAAATACCATTCCACATTATAGATATAAGTCAGAAATCAATATAGTAGCAATAGTTCTCACTTACGCAAAACTCCGGCGATGTAGGTTCGGTGGGCCCATCGAAGACGCTGTGCTAGGGTGCTTTATGAATGAATTTCAAAGTTAATCTCTGACTGGATCATATTGCATGGCTAACAAGGGTGGTCACATTCAGAATTTACAGAAATTTACTGCTAGATCAAAGCTTAGATATGCTTTGAAGCAAATACCGAAAGATGAACTACCAAAACTAGGTTTTACTCAGTATATAAACAACATAATGAAACTAGAATGCGTCGCAGCACTGATGATTCACATCGACTCCTCGTGGATGCCTGCACGAAGACTACTTCTGGTGGCCTTCCTTTTCCGGAGCTTGCGGTTTGCTCACTGCATACGAAGGGTGGTGCGTCTTCGCATGGCAGACGGCGGATCTCTCCTTACGTGAACATCCTTCAAACACAGCAGCCTTCCGCGGACCTATGTAGGTGGCATGGCCGGCGAGCGCGGCTTGCGCGTGTAAACTAGCTCGTCGACTTACGGCTCTTCTTTCAAATTGATGACTCTATGAACAAGGCAGAGCGTTCACGGGGACAACTCCTGTATTCGTAGACGATCACCTCTTAAATCATCGCTTGGCTGTGTGGGGCACGTGTAGATGACGCTATGCCGAAGTAGCGGTCCGAAATGAGGTTATGTTCGGATAATTTCGCTCTCAATACGTCGCTCAGTTACTTCGCCAGACCTGTGCAGGTGTACATCCGCTTGTCGTGGCTGGGTGAGGCTTATTATTCCCCAAATCCGTCGAGTGGCCGTAGGTTACTGTTCCATCCGAGGTGGTCACTTCAGCAAAGCACGTGTCTTGGTGGTTGGTGATAGGCCGGGTTGGCGTGCACTTGAGCTGGTGTTTAACCGGGATACGGGACGGCGTGATCACGCCGCACGGGCGTTCACGTTGCCGGCCGGCATCAACGATCTCTTCTTCTTCCTACAAAAAATATATGTACGACACTTTTCACTGCCTACACGCTCACAAATCCTCTCTTATATTTACCAATTGGCTGGCTACAGTAAAGTACTGTGTGTTTTCCTGGCTTGACTTCAGGCTTCAATTATAATGCACTAAGATCGACTTGGCGAAACTCAAACACGCGGTATTGAATTGGGTGTACAAGATCAGCAGCACTTTTGCGTGTGTCTTCTTTCAAGTTCAGAACGAAATGAACGAGAACTCTATCGTGAAAAGTTGGCTGTACACCGAGGCGTTGCCAAACTTCACCTAACGGAGTTCTTCCAGGCTCTCCTCACCTTCTCTGGCTTCGCACGCTTTTGGGTACGCGTAAGAAAGAGAAAGCGCTATACACGTAGACTATATGTGTGAGCGGGTAAGCTAGTCGATGCTTGACACTCTCTTGAATACTCTACATCTAGCTTATAGGCATATCCGAAATTAAATACACAAAGGCTTTTGCTGTGCTATTTTTGTCTTATTTTAACTTTCTTTACAACTGGCCCCTACACCACAGTTAACTTCACAAGAGCTTGACCTCGCGGGGAGTTAACTGAAAAAACTAAGGGTCAGTAACTCACTTCTTAGTGACAATTCAGGTTCTTATGTCCTTCAAGTGATACACGCCTAAAGACTTATTTGCTTCGTTTGCTAACTCGTAATATGTGGGGCTAACCTTTTCATGACGGAAGCTTTGATGAAAACAGGTGCTAGCTTGCTGTTAAACCTTTTTCCAGCATTGCTTTGCGCAAAACTGCGAGCGAATACTGTGTCTTCGACCTTTAACTGAACGATTCGACTACGCAGGTTGTACTGCCTAGCGTTTGCGGCGTGAGATTCTGCGATCTTCTTCTTAGCCTGTTGTCGTGCTATCTGCAACATTCAAATTTCTGAGTAACTCATAATCCTGTCCGTTGGATACCATGTTCTGACCAAAACAGAGAAAATACGGGGAAAATCCTGTACTTCGGTGAACGCTAGATCTCAAGGACGCGCTTATCGCGTCTATGTTTAAGTCCCAATTCGTATGGTCTGCGCCGATATAAGCTCTAATCGCGGCTAGTATCGATCTATTTACTCGCTCACTTGCGTTAGCTTGCGGTGAATAAATAGCTGTGCAAATATGTTTGACTCCGAATTTGGTTAGAAATGCTCTAAAATATCCTGACTTAAATTGCGACCCGTTATCAGTCAGTATGGACTCTGGTGTGCCGAAGGTGTAAAATACGTGCTTCTCGAGAAACTCGCAAATCTTTTCGGAAGTAAATTTTCGCAAGGGCTGTAAGAAATGGAATTTTGTACAGTGGTCGACTATAATTAAAAGACCTATATTTCCTTTCTTAGACCGCGGATATGGACCGAGCAGATCCATATAAAGTCTCTGAAATGGGCGGTCAGACGTTGTGGGCCTGCCCATTGGTGGTCTAAGAACTTTATTCGGGCTCTTTGTTGACTTGCAGATGGAACAATCTGAGACATAACTGCGGATTTGAGTGACCATTCCTGGCCAGAATAGATGACGTCTGAGCTTCTCGATCATTTTATTCATGCCTATGTGTGCAGCGTCGGGTGAATTATGCGCGCGTGCTAAAACTTGGTCCACAAGATTAATTGGGATCCACAGTTTCCAGGACTCCTCGTCTTGCAACAAATCTCCCTTGGCTGGTTCGGTTCTTTTGTAAACAAAATTATCCACGACCCTGAGATCAGGAAGACGTGACTGGTTGTCACTAATCTGCTTTCTTAGCTCTACGTACTGCTCTGAGTTAAACTCTTTGGACGTTAGGTCAATAATGGGCCCTCCATCAGCTATGCTCGATACTACTTCTTCTTCGCGACGCGAAAGCGCGTCGGCAACAACATTTTCGGATCCACGGCGATGTTTGATCGTGAATGAAAATCCTTGCAAACGAATGGACCATCTGGCTAAACGGCCGGATAAGTCCTTTTGTCGCATTAGCCATTGAAGCGAAGCGTGATCGGTTATGACACAAAAATCTTGCCCTTCAATGTATGCTCTGAACTTATTGATGCCTTTGATGACTGCTAGGCACTCTAATTCGGTAACCGAATAATTTCGCTGCGCCTTGGACAGCTTCTCCGACATATACGCAATAGGTAATTCGACTCCATCCTCATTTTCTTGAGCTAGGACGCACCCGAGCCCATACAAGCTTGCATCACACAGCAGTATGAACTGTTTCTTGAAATTTGGCGTCCTCAAGACTGGCGATGAGATTAATTTGGACTTAAGCTGGGTAAATGCGTCCTCTGCTTCTTGAGTCCACGTAAGCACTTTGTTTTTCTTGAGCAAGTCAGTTAACGGAACTGCAATCGTTGCATAGTTATCCACGAAACGCCTGTACCAACCGGCTAGACCAAGAAATCTGCGCAATTGTTTAACGGTGGTAGGCACGGGAAAATTTTCGATCGCACTTACTTTCTCTGGATCGACTTTTAACTCACCATGACCAATAACAAACCCTAAGTATTTAATTTCGGTCATACAGAACTTTGATTTGCCTATATTTATTGTCAGGTTCGCGTCTCGGAGGTAACCTGCGATTTCTTCTAAGAGCTTCATGTGCGACTCGAAATCGTCGGATAGGACTAAGAGGTCGTCCAGATAAACGAATACTCGGGTACGCAATTTTGCGGGGATAACCAAATCCATTAATCTACACAAAGTTTGGGCAGCATTACAGAGGCCGAAAGGCATCACCTTATATTGGTACAAGGGCCTGTTAGGTATTGTAAATGCCGTATATTGTCTGGACTTCTCTTCGAGTGGTATTTGCCAGAACGCGTGTTTCATATCAAGACCTGTGATGAAGCCTGCAGGAGGTAACCGGCTAAGTATCCCGTCTATGTGTGGTAGTGGATAGGCGTCCTTTACAGTCAGCTTATTCACTTCCCTCGAATCTAGACACAGGCGAACTTTCGGTCCTTTTCTCACGAGAACACAGTTGCTGCTCCACGGGCTCTTGGATTCTTCTATTACGCCTAACGCCAACATATTCTCCAACTCGGAAAACATGAGGTTCTCTTTTGCCGGCGAGATTGGCCAGTGACGCTGCTTAACTGGTTTCGCCTCTGCTACGTCTATACAATGCTCCATCAAATGTGTTCGACCTAGACCGTTCTTTTCGTAAGATGGTAATATTGCTATAACTGCGTCTAGTCTTTCTCTTTGCTGTACTGACAGCACGTGAACTTTGGGTATCTCAACAGCTTCGTCTTCATGACCTACGTCTAACTCCGCCACTAAGACTTTGTCATCCATAACTTTACTGAGTAATCCAAAATCACGCCAGAAATCTATTCCAAGATAAACATCTTGCTTCAGCTCTGGAATTACAAAAATAGTACCGGCTTGGTACTTCCGCGATAGGTAATTTCAAACTCGATTCTTCCGACAACTGAACATTCGGCGTTGTTCGCCGTTCGAATCCTGCCTGAACACTTGCGCATTTTAGGATGTTGTCTTAACTCTTTGGCTGCTGTATCACCGACACAACTTATGGACGCACCTGAGTCCAATAAGGCTACGTAGTGATGGTCAGATATGTTAATATCAGTATACAATCTATTATCGGAATTCATAAAAATTGCGGAAATCAGTTTTGGCGACTCCCTCGTACTTTTCTCCAAAAATTCGCATGCGCTTGGTTGAACGTCTGGTCTTATGGACGTGAGTGAATGAATTGATGTCTCCGAAGATTCGCTGTCTTGCAGCCGCGTACTTTGCTGCTCTAATATGGTATGGCTGGGGGTATTTGACACTAATTGGTAAAGAATTGTTCGTATTGTTGTTTGACTTGTCTGGTATTAATTCTAGAAATATTTCGGTTTGGGTACCACTATCGACTTTTACTGTCTCGGATGCGACGTGTGGTTTTGGCCGACGCATCCATCGTGTAGTTTTCCGAAGGGTTGCATCTTTGGCACTTTGGTTTGAACGTGTTCTTCGCTCCACACCCATAACAGAAGACGGTTCGAACTTCGAGACAATCGTCAAAACGATGTCCAAGCTTATCACAGTTCCAACACTTAAACTTTTTGCGTTGCATCTTCTTCTAACTGAGAAACGAAACAGCGTTGTTGAAAATGACTCTTCATTGGTTGTGTTTTTATTTGCCTGCAAAATTGCTCATGAGTTCGGACTTCTTCCCTAAGGTAGGCTAAGGTGTTTATGCGCAAATGCATAAGCTCGTACCGTAGCGATGGCTTTGAATGCCGTATGAGAAGTCTCACCAACGATTCCTCTGAGATTGGATTGCTCAAGCGAGAAACGAGTTTTCCACTTGGAATTGGTAGTCCTCGAAAGGTTCTTTATCGGCTTGACGCCTGTTGTTAATGGATTCCCAAATGTCCATCAGTATCGCTCTCCTTGAACTTATTCCGAAACTCTCTACAAAACTCAATCCAGTTAAACTGTCGACACGAACGATGGAACTTCCAGTACCATTCACTTGCTTTACCAACGAAAAATAAATGCAAATGGTCACATAGGAGCTGACGATCTCCATTTAAATTCTGCTGTGCTAACGCTTGTACACGGTAAAGGAACTCCTCTGTCTGTAAACCGTCCTTGGATCCATCAAACTTGATGTGCCAGCTTTGAATAATATTTGGCACTTTTCTGGCTGTACTGTCGAATTTGACCTGTTAACGTGCTGAGTATTAGGACGAATATCATGGTAAACCGTCCCTGCAGACTGAGCTTCCACAGATTGATCTTGCCTGTCGCTTATCCTCCTATTTGGGGTTTGAGCTGAGCTACCAATCTGTAGACTTGCTACCTGTGTACGTATTATGTCAGAAAGTTCTTGCCTAAAGTTTTGTTGTTGTGCCTGCATGGCGGCTCGTACTACTTTCTCTATCTCCTCTAAGTTCTCTGCTCTAGAAGTATCTACTACTGAATCTGTGTCAAGACTTTGCTCGTGGTGGTTCGTTGGGTTATTTCGGCTCGACCTCAGTGTCATTCCTGTACGTTGTCCAGCGCCTCTACGTTGACCTGCATTTCGGACTCTTCTTCCTCCTCTGCCTCTGCTCGCATTGTTATTTGCGTTATTGCCGGGCGGTAGGTTGTTGTTGGTCGCATTAGCTTCTCCTGTCCTTCGATCAGCGGCTGACAACTCTGCTAGTAGGTTGTTGTTTGACAATGATAGTTGTTGTACGGTGCATTCTCGGTTGCACACTGGACACCCGTTCGAATCAAGCATGAAATCCCTGATACACTGGTGGTGAAATATATGACCACATGGAGTAGATGCTGTTAAATCATTTGCGATTAATGGTTGCGTACAAATCGTACAGAATGTAACCTCGCCGGCGACTGTGGCGGGTAGATCGATGTTGCTATGACGCACTGACATCTCGCAAAATACAAAATGCTTTTGGTTGGTTCTATATACAAATTGATTGACTGGTCCGTGATTGAACCCTATTACATCTGCATGCTCGTCTTGTGCATTAAACTTCTAATTGTTTCTTGCTTGCTTGCCAAAATGAAATAAACTTAAAAAAAAATTTATTATATTTTGAATTCTTGCTCCTCGAATAACGTGTTCTGAACCGGTCAAAGATCGAAGTTTCTCCGATGCTTTGCAATTCCGTTGGACAGACTATCGTTTTCCAAAAACAAGTTTAACGAAATTCCTTGGAGAAGAGACATTAAGTAACTTTTGGTTCTGGTCGATTATTCCGTAATAACTCGAAATACAATCGCGATTCCTAGCAACCTGTTTCCTTGTAATCCAACTCTCCAAACTATTTCTAATTCTCGTTAATGCCAAACTCTTCAAGCTTTTATGGTCCCTTGATCCAAGTGGTCGACCCAATCCGTAGATTCTCGAATCGTGGTCGCAACTCCGGCCTTGAATTACAAGTGAGCATTATCTACACTGAGAAAATGACAATAAACTCCAACAGACTCTAAAACAAACTACTTGATGACTAGTAAAGCATTAATGTGGGGTTGAGTCTTCTCCTAGTATCCTTCACTTAGAAATCTAACGATCTCTAGGCGGTTTCGGTACCTAGGATCGTCAATAGCACTAGAACCGGAATCCTTAGAACCATTTAATTGACAATCAGACTCATCGCTGCCCCAATTGGAGACGGCGTGGCCCCACGTTGGGCGCCATTTTCTATATTATGTAGCAGACAGCAAGGGCCTTCGGTTGCCCGTGAGGGTTTCCAGACCAGTGTTCACTAGACTACGGGCAGCCTAGCGTATAGGGAGATTCGGGTTCGTGCACTTCTAGCATTGCTCGGTGCTAAGCTCGTCGGATTGTCGTGGGATCTTCCTAGTCTTCCTATAACACACTCTGCACTACGCGAAAAAGTTTTAAGTGCACTAAACTGTAAACTAAAGGATCAATATAAAATGGGTGTAAACGGACTCAACATCTGCGGACGAACGGGATAGACAACGGCAAGTCAAGAAAAATTAGAAGATAGGGTGGCTTGATGATATTCGCCCCCTTTCTGTACCCTCCCTACCTTGATAACTCGTGAGATATTATTGGCGGTTATCCCTTATTCAACGTTTATTATTATTTTTACATTTTTAAAGCACAAAACGGCAGCATAATTCGACCAGTCACGGACCTGGGTATTTCCTTATTCAAACATAATCAAAAGTTATTCTAATATTTTCAAATATACAAAAAAAAATGTCAATTTCCTCCTTTCATCGATTATCATTCCTTAATCTTTAATATAAATTCAATTCAAAATCCAAACATATTTCTTTCCTTATCACATAATTCAATTACTGTCCTACAACTTCTTGTCTATACGCACGCAATATAAATACCATTCCACATTATAGATATAAGTCAGAAATCAATATAGTAGCAATAGTTCTCACTTACGCAAAACTCCGGCGATGCAGGTTCGGTGGGCCCATCGAAGACGCTGTGCTAGGGTGCTTTATGAATGAATTTCAAAGTTAATCTCTGACTGGATCATATTGCATGGCTAACAAGGGTGGTCACATTCAGAATTTACAGAAGTTTACTGCTGAATCAAAGCTTAGATATGCTATGTAAGCAAATACCGAAAGATGAACTACCAAAACTAGGTTTTACTCAGTATATAAACAACATAATGAAACTAGAATGCGTCGCAGCACTGATGATTCACATCGACTCCTCGTGGATGCCTGCACGAAGACTACTTCTGGTGGCCTTCCTTTTCCGGAACTTGCGGTTTGCTCACTGCATACGAAGGGTGGTGCGTCTTCGCATGGCAGACGGCGGATCTCTCCTTACGTGAACATCCTTCAAACACAGCAGCCTTCCGCGGACCTATGTAGGTGGCATGGCCGGCGAGCGCGGCTTGCGCGTGTAAACTAGCTCGTCGACTTACGGCTCTTCTTTCAAATTGATGACTCTATGAACAAGGCAGAGCGTTCACGGGGACAACTCCTGTATTCGTAGACGATCACCTCTTAAATCATCGCTTGGCTGTGGGGCACGTGTAGATGACGCTATGCCGAAGTAGCGGTCCGAAATGAGGTTATGTTCGGATAATTTCGCTCTCAATACGTCGCTCAGTTACTTCGCCAGACCTGTGCAGGTGTACATCCCGCTTGTCGTGGCTGGGTGAGGCTTATTATTCCCCAAATCCGTCGAGTGGCCGTAGGTTACTGTTCCATCCGAGGTGGTCACTTCAGCAAAGCACGTGTCTTGGTGGTTGGTGATAGGCCGGGTTGGCGTGCACTTGAGCTGGTGTTTAACCGGGATACGGGACGGCGTGATCACGCCGCACGGGCGTTCACGTTGCCGGCCGGCATCAACGATCTCTTCTTCTTCCTACAAAAAATATATGTACGACACTTTTCACTGCCTACACGGTCACAAATCCTCTCTTATATTTACCAATTGGCTGGCTACGGTAAAGAGTACTGTGTGTTTTCCTGGCTTGACTTCAGGCTTCAATTATAATGCACCAAGATCGACTTGGCGAAACTCAAACACGCGGTATTGAATTGGGTGTACAAGATCAGCAGCACTTTTGCGTGTGTCTTCTTTTCAAGTTCAGAACGAAATGAACGAGAACTCTATCGTGAAAAGTTGGCTGTACACCGAGGCGTTGCCAAACTTCACCTAACGGAGTTCTTCCAGGCTCTCCTCACCTTCTCTGGCTTCGCACGCTTTTGGGTACGCGTAAGAAAGAGAAAGCGCTATACACGTAGACTATATGTGTGAGCGGTAAGCTCTTGATACATGTAAATGTACAATAGACGAATGCCCAACGCTGGCGAACGCAATGGCCGATTGTGCATTTGCCGACGTCGGCAGAGAAAAATGTTCGACAGCAAAAATTGCGGCTCTATATAGTTTCTCTCTGAAAGTGGGAGAGAGACGGATGTCGAACGCTGCCGATCGCAAAGGCCGATTGTGCTTCTTTGTCGCACGTTTGCATTGTCTGCCGACGTCGGCAGAGGAAAATGTTCGACAGCAAAATTGCGGCTCTATATAGATTCTCTGCAAGTAGGAGAGAGACGGATGTCGAACGCTGCCGAACGCAAAGCCGATTGTGCTTTAAATTGTAACCACTCTCTCTCATTCCCTCTCTTCTCTGCTGCTGCTGCTCACGTCACGTTTGCTCTGCCTGTGTCGCAGCAGAGGTAACGACGTATGAGTCATCCATTTTCGAGCGTGCATGCAGCCTGCTCTATCGATTTATAAGACGTTATCACGTCAAAAAAAAAAAAAACGCAAAAGTTCGAATTTTTTTATGCCTACAAGTGTATAATAATTATAGGACACATTTCTTTCTTGCGGCTGGAGAGAAAGATTTGGAATCAAATAATTTTTTTTTATATTTCTGCTACCAATTTCATGAATTTGTAACAAAATGCCGCGTACAACTTTGTTATTTGACAAGGAAAAGGGAAAAATAAATGCGAAGAATCGCGAAATAGCGAAGTTTTGCGTCGGTGTGGCTCCGCCTTGCTCTCACCGCACGTTTTGCGTCGTTGTTGCCCCGTCTCGCTCTGCTCTCCCACTTTGTCTATTTATAGCTCGGCCACTGTCGCACGCGTTTGTGTGTATTTCAGTCTTTGACGCCGTCCTCTGATTTGTATGCGTGGTTCAGTGCGTAGAGTGCTCGAGTCTTAATCTGACGATCGCGTGTACGAGTACCAGTCGCAGCAATTGTATTTTCGAAATGTAAGTTGGCTTTTATTGACTTTCTATAATATTTATATCAATTTAACTTAACATATTAACAATCAGCCGGCACTTCCTAATCCTCTCCAGAAACTGGCCATTTACAGCCGGCACTGCCTGACCCTCTCCAGAAACTGGCCATTTGCAGCCAGCACTGCCTGATCCTCTCCAGAAACTGGCCATTTGCAGCCGGCTGTGCCTGATCCTCTCCAGAAAATGGATATTTCAGACGGCACTGCCTGATCCCCTCCAGAAACTGAACATTAACAGTCGGCAGTGCCAGATCCTCTCCGAAAACGGGCCATTGTCAGCCTCCCCTCTAAATTTTACATAATATTTCTACCCAGTGTCAAATAAGAACTTTTTGTAAAATTTTAAATTATTCGGCCTTACATGAAGTAAGTTTTGCACTTTCGTTGATCATAAAAGTTCTCAAAACGGTATTATATACTTAATATGAGTATTCGTACTCTTAAAATTGCACTTGATCTGAGTACAAAACCACATTTCAGTAAGTACAAGTTTTCTGGGTAGTTATTTGAGTACACCCAAAAATTTATGGACTAAAAAAAATTTTAGTCCATTTGACCTAAAACGAAAGTCGAGGCAGTTATTGCCTAAAATGGTCCAAAATGCCATATTTTTAGGCCATAGAAACAGGCCTAAATTTCAGGTAATATTTGTCCAAAATGCCATTTTTTAGGCAATTTTTGCCCAAAATGCCAAATTTTTAGGCAAAAGAAACAGGCAATTTTTGTCCTAAAACTTCATTTTTAGGCAATATAAGCCTAAAACTTGATTTTTATATAATATTGATTTTATATATTAATACAACCATTTAAAATAATTAAGGTGGTGTATTCCAAAATGCATACAGTATTTATTTTACTGTTGCAGTAGAGACTTGCTACTTCCGTAGCACAAACATATCTAAGAGTTTGCCGTTAACCGTCACTCCATGCCAGGGAAGTTAGAACCAGTTGGGAATTAAATGCACACACGCGAGAGAAAATTTTAGGCATCCCATGGCCTAAAAATGTGGCATTTTGGCATTATGACCTATTTTTTAGGCCATCATTGCCTAAAAATTTCATTTTAGGCAATGAATCGCCAATTCCTAAAATTTTAGGAATATTTTTTTTCTGGGTGTATGTATTTTAAGTCTATTTTTACTTCAGAATTTTCTCTGTGTACCCTCAATCTTGCTGGCCCTTGGCAGAATGTTCACACATAAACATGTACGAGGTGTGTTCTAAAGGCGACTTTTAAACTTCGCGGGAACGTACTTTCGATTATCGACTTTCTTGCTTTATTTAGTTATGTTGGTACACCCATTCCGAACATCTGTACCAAATTTCAAGTGAATGGCAGTTTTATGTTTGGCTGTGAGAGGCGTAAAAGTTATGAGTGTTTTCCGTGCTCAGCGATTTCTTGCTATCGAATAATATGGATCAAAGGATTTGAATCAAATTTTGTGTAAAAATAAAATATAGTGCTACGAAACACTTGTAATGTTGACAGTGGCATACGGTGAAACTGTTCTTAGTAAAAAATTTTGACAAGTGATACGAACTCTTCCAAGGGGTCCAGGAAGATGCCAATGACGAGTCTCGCTCTGGACTCCCAAGTACGTTAACAACTGATGAAAACGTTCAATTGTTTTGGAAAATCTTCGAATCACTATCAGAGAAGTTGCTGAGGATGTTGGTATATCGCTTGGCTCGTGTCATAATATTTTTTAACGTTTTGGGCATGAGACGTGTGTCAACGAAGTGTGTTCGAAATTGCTAAATTTTGACCAAAGAACCGTCGCATGAGCATCGCTCAAGAACTGTTGAATGACGTCAACGACCCAGATCTACTCAAAACTGGGGACGAATCATGGGTATATGGTTATGATATCGAATCCAAAGCCCAATCGTTCCTATGGAAGCGGCCAGAAGAGCGAAGACCGAAAAAGCATGCCAAGTTCGTTCAAATGTTCAAGTTTTACTAACTGTTTTTTTTTTCGATTACCATGGCGTGGTGCATCAGGAGTTCTTACCAAATGGTCGTACGGTCAATATACAATATTATCTTGAAGTTATTCGCCGTTTGCGAGGGCAATACGAAGAAATCGTCCAGAATTGTGGAAAAACAATTCATGGCTTTTGCATCACAACAATACGCCTGCTCTTCTTTGCTTGTGAAAGATTTTTTGCCCAAAAGCAACACCACAATCACACAATCACCACAATATGGTGGCCTCAGCCACCATATTCACTAGACTTGGCCGCATGTAAAGTTTCTTGTTCCCAAAACCAAAGAGACCTATGATAGGACGGAGATTTGCACCGATTGAAGAGATAAGGACTGCATCGCTGGAAGAGTGGGCTCTTAGGCTGAAGCTGTACCGAAAAGTGCTTATGAGAAGGGCTTTGAGGATTGAAAAAACCGTTGGCATAAGGGGTTTTGCTTTGAAGGGACAACATAAATATTGAAAAATAAATAAATATTTTTTCTTAAAATACAAAGTCTCCGATTCATTTTTAAAAATACCTCTTACATCTTTTTTCTACATGTATTGTTAGAACCTGTAATTTTTTGTCTAAGTGGAAGTCCTTCGTGACCTTTTGTAGAGCAAAATTCTTGACAAAATGATTTTAAATACAATATCATGTTCATGAGTGAACATGTTTGTATAGTTAACTATTTAAACTAAATGGAATCATTGCTACTAATTTTGGTAGGTTATATCTCAAAATGCGATTTTCTGAGATATGTGTTATATTCAAAAATTGTGCAATCTCAAGGGCTATATTGTCTGCTCAAATGCAGATTAAAGCTTAGTTTTTGGAAGGCGGAAGTAGGAGTGGCCAAATTGTGAAACTAACAAATCTGCGTGAAAGAAAAAAATGTAAGAAAATTTTGTAGCTCTAGCTCGAATAGTCTCTAAGATCTGTTATTTCACACGGACACGACATGGACATTAGAGTGTATCGAAAATCAACCTTTTTGATTTTCTATAACGCTGGGTGCGGAAAAGTTGTAAAACTATGTCAAATGAAAGCACAAAAATTTCAGCCCGAAAGGATAATATTCACTATCCCCGCAACGTCCTTGAAAATTTCGAAATTATACTAGAAGATGAAAGAACTTTTTTGATTTTCGATGACGCTTGGTGCGGAAAAGTTGTAAAACCATGTCAAATGAAAGCACAAAAATTTCAGCCCGAAAGGATAATATTCACTATCCCGCAACGTCCTTGAAAATTTCGAAATTATACTAGAAGATGAAAGAACTTTTTGATTTTCGATGACGCTTAGTGCGGAAAAGTTGTAAAACCATGTCAAATGAAAGTACAAAAATTTTCAGGCTGAAAGGATAATATTCAATATCCCCGCAACGTCCTTGAAAATTTCGAAATTTCAAGGACGTTGCGGGGATAGTGAATATTATCCTTCCGGGCTGAAATTTTTTGTGCTTTCATTTGACATGGTTTTACAACTTTTCCGCACCAAGCGTCATCGAAAATCAAAAAAAGTTCTTTCATCTTCTAGTATAATTTCGAAATTTTCAAGAACGTTGCGGGGATAGTGAATACATTTTGTGCTTTCATTTGACATGGTTTACAACTTTTCCGCACCAAGCGTCATCGAAAATCAAAAGTTGATTTTCGATACACTCTAGTAATCATGAAAATTTCGAAATTTTCAAGGACGTTGCGGGGATAGTGAATATAATTTTCAGCCTTAAATTTTTGTGCTTAAATTTGACATGGTTTTACACCTTTTCCGCACCCAGCGTCATCGAAAATCAAAAAGTTGATTTTCGATACACTCTAGTAATCATGAAAATTTCGAAATTTTCAAGGACGTTGCGGGATAGTGATTATAATTTCCTTTCAGCCTTAAATTTTTG
Source organism: Drosophila triauraria (assembly GCA_014170255.2). Lineage (NCBI taxonomy): Eukaryota > Metazoa > Arthropoda > Insecta > Diptera > Drosophilidae > Drosophila > Drosophila triauraria. Next base: position 14,760,931 of record JABJVT010000008.1, read on the forward strand.
TGCTTTCATTTGACATGGTTTACACCTTTTCCGCACCCAGCGTCATCGAAAATCAAAAAGTTGATTTTCGATACACTCTAATGGACATGGACAAATAGGCATTGTAAAACAGCCTAATTATAGTACATACAAAACAAATATACATACTATTATCAATTTTATACCCTATTGAATTTAAACATGTGCGAAAGCTACAGTCGAGTGTGACCGACTGTAAGATACCCAGTACCCAAAAGAATTGTGGGTGAAATTAAGCAGCACATGAACATGGAAAAAGGAAATTTTGACAAATGGACACAAATATAGCTAGAAACATGTTTGGCAACTCTCAAAAGTGACAAATGTTGCTGGGAACATACTGAGCAACACCCAACAAAGACAAATGTTGCTAGGAACATGTTGAGCAACACGCACGTGCACGCTCTCTCTCTCTCTCTCAGAAACTTTATTGTTTAATAACTTTTATGTATATCATCCGATTTTACTCAAATTTTACTTTACTCCGAAAATCACGCATATGGCTTATATACCGTTTTTTTTTTTCATTTTCGGGGGCGGAAGTGGGCGTGGCCAAATTTTAAAACAAACTTGATCTGCGTGCAACAGATTCCAATGTTTTCACCAAATTTGGTAACTCTAGCTCTTATAGTCTCTGAGATCTGTTGTTTCACACGGACAGACGGACAGACGAACATGGCTAGATCGACTCGGCTAGTGACGCTGATCAAGAATATATATACTTTATATGGTCGGAGATTTCTCCTTCTGCCTGTTACATACATTCTCGGTTGGCACTAACTTATAATACCCTTGTACCCTATGGGTACCAGGTATAAAAACAAGAAAGAAAACGTGAAGCAGCGGTTGATATATTCTAGCAGATTATAAGCGTATACATACGTATGTAGAAAAATAACGTAGTTATATTAATTTTCTTATAACTACACCCATGCGGGCTTAATATTTTAGTACTAGCAATCCCCCAGCGGGGGATTAACTGAGTGGCAGAACTCGACGCTTATACAACGCAATAATACTGAGTGAAATGATTACCCACCGATTGTCTAAGGAAAAGCCCCTTATATCCGGGGTAAACCTCCAAACTTTGGAGTCTGAGTATCTAGCAAAAACGGTTTTGGAAATTGTTTGGAGCACTTGTTAAAGTTCCGCAAGGTCCATGTATTATATTGTGCTTGACAATGTCGTGCAGCAATGGGTCGCTTTTTGGGTCAGGAATTTCTGAGAATTCATAACATTATTAATGTTATTTAAAGCAATTCGCTCTTGTTATACCGTTAATAAGGCATATTTAATTTAAAACTTTGATTGTAGAAAATCTATTGCTATTTGTTTGTTCCATTCTCCAATACTGTATCTAAAAGACTGCTTAAACCTTCTGATTCTTAAGTTAAAAAACAACATCCAGTAAGCTCGACTGTTAGATACCCGGAACCACAAGTTTTTGGAGTTAAATATTAATAAAAAGAATTCAAGACCATCATGCTGGTTTCTTCTCAACCGCTTTTTTGCTCTCTATTCTAAAAAATTGTATTGTCAAAATGAAGCCCTATTTACCATAACAATCACCGCAAGAGCTTCAGCTACAAATGTATACTAATGGTCAGCGTGAACTCAGTACTCAAGATCGGGCTGAATTCTCACAAAATCAATTTTTATGCCCGGTACCCATGGGGTACAAGGGTATTATAAGTTAGTGCCAACCGAGAATGTATGTAATAGGCAGGAGACATCTCCGACCCCATAAAGTATATATATTCTTGATCAGCATCACCAGTCGAGTCGATTTAGCCGTGTCCGTCTGTCCGTTTGTCTGTCCGTGTGAAACAACAGATCTCAGAGACTATAAGAGCTAGAGTTACCAAATTTGGTGACAACATTAGAATCTGTTGCACGCAGATCAAGTTTGTTTTAAAATTTGGCCACGCTCACTTCCGCTCCCGAAAATCATAAAAAACGGTATAAAAATTCATTGGATATTGCGGGATTTAAACTCAGAATTTTCCTGCATCAGGGAACGATTGTCCAACATTCAGACCCCTGGGCTATGCTCTATATTAGGTAATATTTGGTGATTGTTTCATCTAGTAGCTCCCCATTTTATCAATAATGAGGCGAATTTTATATTGTAACAGAGATGCACAAGCAAGTGTGTGCGAAGGAAAAAAGAGATCGACTGTTAATCAAACAAATTGCGCCTAACTGCAGAAAAAAACGAGCGAGACCAAAAAATGAAAATATAACAAAATTCACTTTCATAACCCAACTTTGCCAGAACTGAAATAAAATGTATTAATGGAATAAAAGAAGGAAAATAAATCTAAAATAAAAAATAAAACTCACCTTTCTTGCATAAAAATATTTGCCCAGCGCTTAGACTGCAACTTTCAAGCAGTGAAGAAAATTGTTGTGGAAAACCGTCGAATAACTATCAGACAAGTTGCTGAGGATGTTGGTGTATCGCTTGGCTCGTGTCATGAAATTTTTCTAACGTTTTGGGCATGAGACAAGCTTTTACCAAAGAACCGTCACATGAGCATCGCTCAAGGACTGTTGAATGACGTCAACGACGACCCAAATTTACTCAAAAGGGTCATAACTGGTGACGAATCAGGGTATATGGATCAAAACCAATGACCAATTGTCCCAATGGAAGCGGGCCGAAGAGACAAGACCGAAAAGTACGCCAAGTTCGATCAAATGTCATAGTTTTGCTCACTGTTTTATTCGATTAACATGGCTTGCTGCATCAGGAATTCTTACTATATGGTCGTACGGTCAGTAAACAATATTATCTTGAAGTTAATCGCCGTTTGCGAGAGGCAATACGAAGAAAACGTCCATAATTGTGGAAAACAATTCATGGCATTTGGATCACGACAACGCCTCTGCTTACTTATCTTTGCTCGTAAGAGATTTTTTGGCCAAAACAACTCCACAATCATGCCTCAGCCACCATATTCACTGAATTTGGCCCCATGTGACTTTTCTTGTTCCCAAAACAAAAGAGACCTATGAAAGGACGGAGATATGCAATGATTGAAGAGATAAAGACTGCATCGCTGGAAGAGCTCAAGGCTATACCAATAAGTGCTTATGAGAAGTGCTTTGAGGATTGAAAAACCGTTGGCATAAGTGTATTGATAAATTAATAAATATTTTTTCTTTAAAATATAAAGTCACCTTATATTTTGAACACACCTTGTATAGTTTGTATTATTTCAAATTGCCTTTTAACGTAAAGTACAATCGTTTAGGAACCGGGTATCTCATAGTCGAGCACACCAAATTTTAGCTTTCCTAATTGTTTTTCTTTGCCATTATACCCTTGCAGGGGTATTATAATTTTGCCATAATATTTGCAACGCAGTGAAGAGGCATTTCCGACCCCATAAAGTGTATATATTCTTGATCAGCATCACCCGCCGAGTCGATCTAGCCACGTCCATCTGTCTGTCCATCGGTAGGTTTCTATGTGAACAAGACTCTCAGTTTTGGGCTATCGTGCTGAAATTTTCAGCATTGTCTTATTTCTTTTGCGGAATGGCCGACATAGGACGACTATATCCTATATCTGCCATACGAATGATGGCGAAAATAATGTAAAAACTATAACTTTTCTGTGTTTAAAGAATTTCTATAAATTTCGAGATATAGCGGACTCTACGGATTTTTAGTTAGGGTTTTAATTTAAATAAGATCGGACAAGTATGTCATATAACTGCCATAGCAGCGATTGTTCAATTTATGTATTTATTTAAAATGTGTAAGTAAATGTTATACAAATTTACAAACTTCGATATTTTTCAATTTTACCAAAATGGATTGATTTTCAATGATCCAATTGCAGACAGAGTATACAAACTTCGGCTTACTGAAGTAAGCTTTCTTTCTTGTTATTAATAATTTATGATTATTTCTTTAAATAAATTTAAAATTGAAGAGATATACTTCGACAGTAGTCAATGGACAGGAGCAGAAAATCGAATTGCAAATTGCAGCAAATCTCATTACAATTTGTAATTTTAATTTATTTTTAGTTTAAGCCCAGCGCTATAAGTATCAACTTATTATTATTGCACTGGTCACAATGATAACATTGTTATTTTGATGTATAATTATAATATACTTGCGGCCCGGTACGTGCTTCTATACGTTGTAAGCAATCGTTACGATCCCTTACAAAAAGCCTAAGAGAACGCAGGATCGGCAGAAGGAAGCAGTAGAAGAGAAAGCAGTAGAAGAGATGGAGTGAGCGGAGAAAGGGAGAGAAAGCTCAGCAGAGCGAATAGTCAACGCTTAGCGGGACACGGATGCGCTGAGCAGGAGTTTTGGCGGGAGAGCGGGCTGCTGAATTGACAGCAGTAGCGCTGCAGAGGGTATAAAGAGCGACGCAGGACTCGGGTTGGGGCAGTTAGTTGCGGAGTGAAGTTGTCAGTGAACAGTGAACAGTGCTAATGCTAGTGAAAGTGACTCCTTGGGAAACGAGCCAAGGATCAGTTCAGGGGACATCAGAGCAGACAAGTGATCAGCAGCAATAACGCAGTAAGTCTTTGGGAGGATTCCCTTTGACCAAGCGAGTCCAGTCGTTACTACTTTCTTCCACCTCGAACTTTGTAGGCGGACGGTGAGTTTGCCAGCGTGCAGCACCAGAGTATCTAGCGGAGCGAAGCTTAGCGAGTATCCGAGTGCGGGTAGCACCGGAGTATCGAGCGGAGCGGAAGCGCGGCGTGATCACCAGACGGCGTTGGCCGGCGAGTCGGGCGTGCCCAATTGTTAGAGATAGGGCGTCTTGTGCCCCGCTTAAAATAGGTGTGGTGGAAAGAGGTGAAAGTCCCAGTTTAAAATATATATTATATTACTAAATTCTAAACCCGGAGTTCTTATTTTGGCACAGTGCTCAACAAATATAAATTTAATGCAGCGAATCCTGAACGAGACTGAGCAATCCCGTCCCGATCGTTACAACGTATACAATGAAATATAAATTCACTTATGTAAACATCATAAAGTTTATTAATTGCTAGCTTTTAAAATTTAATCTAAAACGTTTGGATAACCAATATTTTTGTTTTTCCATTTTGAGTATAAATAAACAAACGCAACATAAAGTTGGCCATGTGAAAAACACGATTATTTCAAATTCACACCGCAAAGTTAAGTGTTTGCCCTTGGGCCTTGTTAATAGACATCGCAAATGATAACCTTACGGGATATTGCAATCATTTGAGCAGAAGCTTTAACGCAGTGAAGGAAGCGTCTCCGACCCCGTAAGGTATATTCGAGGTATAGCATAAATGCATTATCTACATGTGTTGTTAGAACCTGTCATTTCTTGTCTGAGTGGGGTAAGTCCCCGTGAAGCGATCTTTTATAGAGCACGGGAAATTCTTAACAAAATTCTTGACAAAAGACCTTAAATTCAATATCATGTTCATGAGTGAACATGTTTGTATAGTTAACTATTTAAACTAAATGGAATCATTGCTACTAATTTTGGTGGGTTATATCTCAAAAATACGATTCGGTGAGATATGTGATATATTCAAAAAATGTGCAATTTCAAGGGCTATATTGTCTGCTCAAATGCAGATTAAAGCTTAGTTTTTCGAAGGCGGAACTAGGAGTGGCCAAATTGTGAAACTAACAAATCTGCGTGAAAGAAAAATTTAAGAAAATTTTGTAGCTCTAGCTCGAACAGTCTGTTATTTTACGGACATGATATGGACATGGACAAATAGGATTTGTAAAAACAGCCTAATTATAATACATACAAAGACAAATATACATAGTATTATAAATTTTTATACCCCGGCTTAAATTAAAAAGAAAGCCAACTTCGGGAAGCAGATTTCTTCTTCTTCTAGCAGATTTTAACTTGATATAACTGTTAATATGACTAATAATATAAGCGTACACATACGTATGTAAAAAATAACGTAGTTATATTAATTTTCTTATAAATACACCCATGCGGGCTTAATATTTTAGTACTAGCAATCCCCAGCGGGGATTAACTGAGTGGCAGAACTCGACGCTTATACAACGCAATATTACTGAGTTAAATGATTACCCACCGATTGTCTAAGGAAAAGCCCTTATATCCGTGGTAAACCTCCAAACTTTGGAGTCTGAGTATCTAGCAAAACGGTTTTGGAAATTGTTTGGAGCACTTGTTAAAGTTCCGCAAGGTCCATGTATTATATTGTGCTTGACAATGTCGTGCAGCAATGGGTCGCTTTTGGGTCAGGAATTTCTGAGAATTCATAACATTATTAATGTTATTTAGAGCAATTCGCTCTTGTTATACCGTTAATAAGGCATATTTAATTTAAAACTTTGATTGTAGAAAATCTATTGCTATTTGTTTGTTCCATTCTCCGATACTGTATCTAAATGACTGCTTAAACCTTCCGATTCTCAAGTTAGAAAACAACAGTCGAGTAGGTTCGACTGTTAGATACCAGAACCACAAGTTTTGGAGTTAAATATTAATAAAAGAATTCAAGACCATCATGCTGGTTTCTTCTCAACCGCTTTTTGCTCTCTATTCTAAAAATTGTATTGTTAAAATGTAGCACTATTTACAACTAAGGATGTAGCCTAGTGGTCAGCGTGAACTCAGTACTCTTCTTATGCAAGTTCGGGTTCAATCCTCACAAAATCAATTTTATACCCGGTACCCATGGGGTACAAGGATATTATAAGTAAGTGCCAACCGAGAATATATGGAACAGGCAGAAGGAGAAATCTCCGACCCTATAATATACATATATTCTTGATCAGCGTCACCAGCCGAGTTGATTTAGCCATGTCCGTCTGTCCGTCCGTTCGTGTTGATAAACAGATCTCAGTAAGAGCTAGAGTTACCAAACTTGGTGACAACATTTAGATCTGTTGCAAGCAGATCAAATTTGTTTAGAAAATTAGCCACGCCCATTCGCCTTCAAAAACCATAAAAAGAGGGTATAAGCTAAAGTCATTTTCGGCTAAATAGATAAAATAAATAAATAGTTTTGGTGCGGATGTTTTCTAAAATTTGAGTAAAATCGGATAATAAACATGGAAGTTCTTAAAGAATAAAGTTTCTGTGTATGTTTCTTCTTCTTCTATGTTGAGAATGCTAGAGCGTGTTGCTTAACATATCACTAGCAAAATTTGCCAACATGTTCCTAGCAACATTTATCTTTTTGGGTGTTGCTCAACAATGTTTTGGGTATATATAGCTTTCCTTCTTGTTTTTATATTTTTTTCTAATATTATTATCTATACATTTTTTGTTTAATTTGTTAACTTATTTCTTTTATTTGTATTAGATATGCTTATGTATATATTATGTACTGTAACGAGCTGATTTTCTGGGTGTAGCTCGCAACGATTATGTGCGGCTAGCTCAGTCGAGATCGTGTGCTCGTCCCACCAAATTTATATAAACGTGAAGGCCCCCCAGAGAACGCTTCGGGTTCAGTTCGTATTCAGATGTTTATTGTACTTCAATCGGATGTCTAGGATATAATTCTCGCTGGGTCTGCTCCTTCCGGATGCGGCTGCACTCTCCTCTCGCCGATCGCTTGGTTATCTCGCTGCCGAAGCTAGCAGGGTGTATCGCCCAGCCGAAGCCTAGCCACCCTGAACGCCCACTTCGCGACCTCACTGCAAAGCTAGCAGAGTGTATCGCCCAGCCGAAGCCTAGCCACTCCGAACGCCCGCTTTGCAGCTTCCAGCAGAGCTAGCAGGATGTATCGCCCGGCAAAGCCTAGCCACCCTTATCGCCCACTCTGCGCCTCAGGCACCGAGCTAGCAGGATGTATCGCCCGGCAAGGCCTAGCCACCCTTATCGCCCGCTCTGCGCCCTGGTCCGGGATCTCGTCGACGCGGTGTATCGCCCGGCAAAGCCTAGCCACGCGCGCAACTCCCACAACTTGATTTTTCTCGACCGTTGATTCCTCCGATTGGTCCTGCCACTGGACCTCGCTGCTCCTTGATTGTTGTCGTCCTCTCACGCGTTGGATCTCAGCGTTGAAGTCTCTGTTCGGAAGACTTGCCACTCAAGCTCCGAACTTCTCGACTTTGCTTCTTGATCTCTCGCGGCCTCTGGTTTAACTTTGACTGGCTCCGCACTCGCTCGGATTCTCGCACACGCACTAGTTGCCGTGCGCCTGCGTCCTCGGCCTTTATATGCTCCGCCAGTCCCGTTACTCCTGCACGCATCGGTCACGTGACCCGGTCCAAAGTCCGGCGCACATCGCGTGACCGGGTCCAAAGTCCGGCCCATGTCCCGTTAGTTATCGGCGTCTCCTCCTTGGCGGCCAAAGTCCACGGCCGCCGATCACGCCACCGGGTACAATGTCCACTAGAGTCCCGCTATATTAGCGGCGTCTCCTTTGTGGTGGACACCTGCATCGGCACTGCCTGTTGCTAGGCAGTCCTCATCCTCCCCGTACCCTTGCCCCGCTTGGTTGCCAAGCGGCTGCTGCCTCGGCAGTGTGCATCCACTGCACCCTGCGTTGTGGGGAGTTTGCATACAACTCCTCACAGTACTTATGATCCAAGCAGCTCAAAAAAAATTAGAGTATCAGTATTTTTTGTTGGCAGATGGAGGAGACAATCGAAAAATTGTAAAGTATGTATTATAATGTGACACAGAGATAGTATTAAAATGCGGTAACAGATCATAACAATTCTACCTGTCGCGTTTCAGGGTATGTCTGACAATAACCATACCTTATAATAAGAACCACTTAAAGCAGATGATCAGCATTTTTGGCGTTGTCTATAGCAACCTTTTAATATCTTCCAAATGTCAAAAATGTTAAATCCATTAACATTATTTAACTATAATCTAACAATCACTTTTAAAAAAGGGTATTCAGAAAACAATGCTTGTTTTCTTTATCACTGATTTTGTTCTTCCATTTCCCTCCATCCATATTTCTCCCCCCTCATTTTTGGCCACTGCCCTATGGTCCAGGCGACCAACACAATTTTTAAAAGTTAACCAAATAAAGTGATTTTGGTCTTATTGGAACTATTCGCAATGAAAATAACGCTTTTAAACTATTTATAAGCAATATCCGAAAACTCGACAAAGCATAAATACTCGCTCGATCGCAGCCAACGAATATCATTTTACGCGCGAGCCGAATGAAAAGCTATTGGCTCTTCTTTTCGCGCACAGAAATAATGTCGCTTTTAGAGCAAAAGTGCTTGTGATAGTTAGTGATATTTAGACGATTGCCGCAATTCATAAAATATATGGTCACTGTGTCACATTATAATACATACTTTACAAATTTTCGATTGTCTCCTCCATCTGCCAACAAAAATACTGATACTCTAATTTTTTTAACTGCTTGGATGATAAGTACATAATTAATTTCGACTTTAATCAATGCACAATAGAAGCAAATCTAATTGGTTCACGCCAATTTAGCTAATACAAATAAAAGAAATAAGTTAACAAATTAAACAAAAAATTTATAGATAACAATATTAGAAAAAACGAGAAAGAAAGCTAGTTTCGGTAAACCGAAGTTTGTATACCCTTGCAGTCTGAAATTGGATCATTAAAATCGATCCATTTTGGTAATTAAAAAACGAGAAAGAAAGCTAACTTCGGTAAACCGAAGTTTATATACCTGCAGTCAGCAATTGGATCATTGAAAATCGATCCAATTTGGTAATGTAAAAAATGTCAAATTATGTAAATTTTGTAAATTTTACATTTTACATGTAGAATTTTACATTTTCATATAAATCGACCGATCCCTTCTATGGCAGCTATATGATATAGTTGTCCGATCTTAATGAAATTAAAACCGTAATTTTAGAACTTTAAAAACGACTATATCTCGAAATTTATAGAAATTCGTTGAAAACAGAGAAATTAAAATTTTCATCATTCCTATGGCAGCTATAGGATATAGTGGTCCGATTTCGGCCGTTCCGACATATATACTGCGTGCTAAAGAAATAAGACTATGCTGAAAATTTCAGCCCGATAGCTCAAAAACTGAGAGACTAGTTCGCGTAGAAACCGACAGACAGACAGACGGACAGACAGACGGACAGACAGACAGACGGACATGACTAGATCGACTCGGCTGGTGATGCTGATCAAGAATATATATACTTTATGGGGTCTGAGATGCCTCCTTCACTGCGTTGCAAATATCATGGCAAAATTATAATACCCTCTGCAAGGGTATAAATATATGGTGTGGCCTAGAGGTCTGAAAGCCGAGCTTGTATTGTTTTATCTCAGAGACTATAAGAGCTAGAGTTAACTTGATCTGTGTGCAACAGATTCCAATGATGTCACCAAATTTGGTAACTCTAGCCCTTATAATCCCTGAGATCTGTTGTTTCACACGGACTTACGGACAGACTGGCGGAGAGACGGACATGGCTAAATCGACTCGGCTGGTGATGCTGATCAAGAATATATATATTTTATGGGGTCGGAGTTGTCTTAAAATTAGAAATTACATAATACCTATTTTTACATTTAGCGACATGATTATCAATTAATAGTTTACCATCATTGTGTGAGATTGATCGTGCGTTATACACTTCGCACCGGTTTGTAGTAATGGGGTGTTTTATATAAGTTAAAAGCTTCGATTATATTTTTATTAAAAAATACAAACTTTCTATTGAGTGCAATTTTACAACTTTTCTTATGTTAATGATAAATAATGTAACCTATGCTTTATTGGTTTGCTGCTGCCGCTTCTGCCGCTGCTGCTGCCTCTGCTGACGTTCTCTGCTACCATCGTTAAACATCGCTGTTGTCGCTGATGCGGTCGGTCCTAATCGGTCGCTGTCGCTGATATCGCTGCTGCCGCGGTGGAGTTGACCATTTCTTATTCTAATTGGTCAATGTAATTTGGCAATAATTGTTGTTGCCAAATGCATTAGGTGTTGGATTCAATCACCCAGCGTTAAAGCTTTCCCACGATCGTGGTAGGAAGTTAAAACTCAGCGCTGAACTCAATTGGGACATATTGGGAAACATTCCGGCCAACTTTATATGGTGGGAAATCGGTGCTATGCCTCACACCCATCTATTTGTTGTTGTTAAGATTTCTGCGCGTGTGGTTGAGCATTTAGCATTCTGGGTGTTAACTCCTCCCCTTAAACGCGACTGTCCTCGGTCGCAACGTAAAAGTACAGATCCGGAAGGGGATGGCTCTTCAATTGTTTTCGCTGGAGCTGGTAAGCCTTCCGTTGGTTTGCGCCTTCGCATGAATCGTGTGATCAGTCCTACGATAACTACAAATAGGATGATGGCGGATCCATAATTCAGGGAAGAGTCTTTAATTCCTTCGCTTTTGACTTTCTCTAGTACTCTTGTGTTGTTTATGTTAAGTTCCTTGACCATTTGTAGTGACAGTACTTCATCTATTTTCGACTTTTCCGCTGCTAATTGAAAAGTGGGGTTCCGGTTCGACCGGACATGTTTCTTTAGACTTGTAGATGTTTTCTCCAATTGTTGCTGTAGAGTTCCTGTATTGGATTATAAATGAGCCCTGTAGTTTTAGGAGTTTTTCGTCCAACGAGACAAGTCCGCTGAAGTCGTTCAACAGTAGAGTTTGTGAGGGTACGTTTTTATTATTATTATTTTTCTTTCTTATTTTTCAAATAAACCGCCATAAAATTACCAACTTAAGCCAACAGCACGATTGGTGCTGTTAACGCTAAACTAACGATCTGGTATCTCCAACCCTTGACAGTTGTCAAACAAGGATCCGGCAACCCTTACTTTGCCAAGCATAAACTTCCGATCCGCCAAATCTTTCTTTTGCGATTGGAACCTTTAAGAAAACAGACGTGCGTTTAACTTAACGTAAAAGTTCCGCGTGTGCAACATAACCTTTGCGAGCAAGTCCTAATATATATAGGCATCCCATCCATTTGTGTTCCAAAACAGTATTGCAGCCGGCGCAGACCAAATTCGGTCCGTTGCTTCTTCTTCCTCGGCGTCCCGCAAGTAAGCAGTTTAAAATTCTGCAAACGCGAGGGCTATAGTAATGGTTTTTTCTGGGTTAGATCGAAGCAAGTGCATATTCCTTGCAGTGCAAGAGAACGGTCTTGGCAGTCTGCTGAATTGCAGCAAGCGACCCAAATCTCGACGAGCAGCTGAAATTCGCAGTAGGCGTCCCCAAACCTCGGCTCGTGGAGCACCTTGCGCTGCTGAAACTGGCGGCAATCCTGACAGGTTAACATTTCGGCGTTCTTGTTGGACAGGTGTATTATTTCTTGAGCATCCAAAAACTTTTGAACAGCCCCTAAACGTACAAGGAGCTGGCCCACTCTCAAAACTGCACTTAGCTAGAAACTCGAGTGTCGGTCGGCAACCTGTGCGTGATTGGGGCAGCATCTGATCGAAAGTTCTGGCATAACCTCTCCTAGGCAGCAACCGGATTTAACCTCACTCGGACATACTCTCAATTGGATTTAACCTCACTCGGACATACTCTCCCCAGTGGCGCAACCCTGCTACGACCGAATTTGGTAATTCTACAGGATGCATCGTCGAAGGTACATTCGTAATCAATCGTTTCTCCAACTGTTAGAACACAGGACTGTAATGGGAAGTTGTTTTTGTTCCTGCCTGTCAAAGCTTCGGCTATCGTTCGGCTTATCTTATTTTGCTTTGTTATACTATTTCTGTGTTCGGCACCTGCGACTGTGTGTGTTTTTAAGTTTTTGCTTCCACGGCTTGTTGTTGGTGTAATTTTTTTCATATATAACTTTGTCTTGTCATCTGTCACTTTACTTTTGCAAGTAGAAGTGTGTGTCGGGTGCGTTTGTAAGAGCAATTTATTCAGGTTTGGTAAGGGTTCTGTGAGATTTTAAAGTGTTAAATGTTTAAGAGGCTTTTAGCAAGCAATATACGGCGGCTGGCCGCTGCGCAAAGACGCAGTCTAAATATTTCCAGTTCTCCGATTAGGGAACACTCTCCATTGCCTGAGGACTTTGTCTCTACAGAAAATGTTTGTGTCAGTGATATTATGGGTAACAATAAAGTGACGGTTTGGCATTGAAACTTAAGGAATGATACGTGCAATATAGCCCATCAAGAAGTTGCACGCGTGCTCTTCTAAAATTCTTCTCGAATTTGGTGTTAACGTTCCCGGCTCTGTAGAAGCTTTGCTTGGTGTTCGTGAAAAAGCTGTAACCAGAACAGTTGCTCCTGGCACTTATCTTCATTTGGGCATAGAAAACTATATAAAAAACAACAACTAAAGCGTATTCAAATGGACGGCATACAGTTAGGAGAAACTAATATTAAACTAAATTGCAAAGCTTTCATTTGTGATGCTCCTGCAAAGGCTTTGATTTGCGGATTAAAAGGACATACAGCATATCATGGCTGTATGAAATGCACGCAGGTAGGCACACGCATAGGCAACCATATAGCATTTTCCTCCACTCGAGGGCAAAAAATTACTGATGACGACTATGCGTCTAGAAAATATGTAGACCATCATCAAAAATATTTTTTAGATAACCAATTAATATTAGAACAGCTTGGAATTGGCATGATAACACAGTTTCCCTTAGACCCCATGCACCTCCTTGACTTGGGAATCACAAAAAAAATTATTAAAATGATTTTAAGCAATGAAAGCATTAATTTTAAATTTACTTGCGATCATAAGCAGGAACTTAATAGCCGTTCCATAGCCATTGCTGATTTTATTCCATCAGAATTTAATAGAAAGCCTAGAAGCTTTGATGAATTGAGCAGGTGGAAGGCCACAGAGCTTAGGCTGTTTATTTTATACACATCAATTGTTCTTTTAAAGATTTAATACCTTATTATTATTATAGTCACATTCTTTTATTGCACTGTGGATATAGGGCATTGTTATCAAAACAGACTATATTAAAAATTTAAATGTTATCCAAAAATTATGGATCACTTCGTGTGCAAATTTGGTGAAATGTATGGAAAAAAACCTTTCCTAATGTCCATAATTTGCTGCATTTGTGCGAGTCTGTCCAGGAAATGGGTTATCTACAGGACCTAACAGCCTACAAATTCGAAAATTTTTTGCAGGATATAAAGAAATCTGTCAAGTGTCCGTCAAAAATATTAGAACAGATTCAAAATAAGTATTGGGATAAGCGAAGTAAAATTAAACAAGAAAAAGTAGGGTGTATCAAAAATACAAAAAGGCATTATTATTAAATATATTAAAGACCAATACCCTCACCACAAAAAGCCCAAATAGTTTTGTTGTATAAGCCCATGTACGCCAGTTGTTATACTTAAATTCATCGAAAACGAAACTGATCAGTTTATTCAGTGTAGAAGGTTTGCAGACCCAAAGCCCTTTTATACTGAACCTTTAGCCTCGCAGGAATTGGGTATAATTCAAACAAGAAATGAAATGTTAGAATTAGAATTAGTTAATATTAGCTTAATAAAATATAAATATGTGTGTATGCCTTACAACGACAAATTAGTTTTGCCATTACTTCATACTTTTAATTAAATATTAGAAATGTTTAATTTGGAGCAATCTGAGTTTGGGCCTCGTAAGACTCTCGAAGAAAAGATAGATGGGTTGGAAGCAAAAATAAATAAAATAAGTCATGCTCAGGACCAAATACTGCGAAACCAAGGCCAAATACTTGCTGTCCTAAGCAAGTTGACACAGCAAGACTTGCCAGAGGAAAATAATTTTCCCATAACATCAGTTGATGGCTTGGAGAAAATGGAAAAACAATTTCAAAGATGGTGTGAAATACGTAAGTATATTTGGATATTTTTTACCAATTTCCCATTTCTAAAATACAAATTTTAATTGTTTTTTCCCACAGGCCAATATCTTAAAACGGATAACCAACGGCGACCTTTCCATAAATTTTGATAGCATTTTGGGACCGGAATTGATTACTCAATTTAATTATGATGGCATACTTGGCAAAATGCCATTTAAAAATACACTAATTTAAATAATGCCTTATATAGTAAGTAACAAAAACATTCCTGGTTTTTAAATTACTAATTTCTTATTTTTTCTTACATATAGATGCAGTTAAAGAAGATGGGTTTAATGAAAGATGCTACATCCAACTTATTCGGGGCGCATTTAAGGTTAACAAAGGTCGCATCGCAAAAAGAAATTTGATCAAAAAGCAAAACACAATAAACAAACTGAGGGAGCAAATAAGGAAAATGAAGCAGACAAAAAATTCCCATATCATAAAAGATCCTTTTAAGTTATGTTTAGAATTTTAGTTTAAAATATGAGCCCAAGGCGAATTATGTTTTATTTATTTTGGTTTTAATTTTTTATTGAATTATTATTATTAAATTTGTAATACTTTTATAAGTTATGTTCTTCGGCTTAGTTATAATTAAAACTAATATATAAAAAATATTGTAAAACTGTGTGTGGAATATCTTTTATTTTGCTAAAAATATAATATTTCCAGTCGGTTCAATCTGCATTACAATCCTATATACGTTGTATGCCAGCCAGTAAAGCATCTTCATTACGATTCTATATACGTTGTATGCCAGCCAGTAAAGCATCTTTATTACGATTCTATATACGTTGTATGCCAGCCAGTAAAGCATCTGCATTACGATTCTATATACGTTGTATGCCAGCCAGTAAAGCATCTGCATTACGATCCTATATACGTGGTATGCCATCCAGTAAAGCATCTGCATTACAATCCTATAAGCAATAGTATATAGGACTGTAATACAGCACAGTGTTAACTCGGCTAATCGCCTACTTGCTCGATTCGAAGTAGGCGATTTTGAAGGTATA
Source organism: Drosophila triauraria (assembly GCA_014170255.2). Lineage (NCBI taxonomy): Eukaryota > Metazoa > Arthropoda > Insecta > Diptera > Drosophilidae > Drosophila > Drosophila triauraria. The sequence continues at coordinate 14,776,746 of JABJVT010000008.1, forward strand.
CTAGCAGAAAAGGCAGCCAACTTATGGAAAAGTAAAGTATGTTGTAGTATGAATTCGAATGCTTACTGCATTCGAAGTATGACAGATGTAATCGATTCTCGAAGCCAAATTTGCGCCACTGGGTCAATTGGATTTAACCTCACTCGGACATACTCTCAATTGGATTTAACCTCACTCGGACATACTCTCAATTGGATTTAACCTCACTCGGACATACTCTCAATCTTATTTATTCTAACCTGGACTGTCACTCAACTAGACATAACCCCACATTGGCAAACGGTTTCGATAAGCTGTAGATCGCGCTGCAGTCGCTGTCTTAACAACTTCTTGTAACGATCAACCGGCAGCGCAATCGCTAGGGTACCATCCATAAACGAATAATCATCAGCAACAGCAGATCGCGGTTATTGGGCCAAACGAAGGCCATTTGAGTAATATTTTGGTGAGTATTTAAACTTTAACATATTTTCTTGTATTATCATTATTCGACCCCATACTCATATTCTTTTCTTATAGTGTACATATCATTCATTCGTTGGCATTATTATATCAAGACATCTTTCATAATCAACATTTAACTAGATTCAAGTCATCATAGCACTCCAGTCTACAGGCCTGCGGACTTCGAGGGATTGATCGTGAGTACACACACAAGTGTCTTTGATAACCCAACCAATCACATAGATATAAAAGAATATGATTATATCCTGAATTGTTACTGAATTGAATTTGTAACTTTTGAATTACGTACTGACGAGTCCAGCTCGTATTATTACTGTTATATATAGATATTAACCAAATCTTGCCTTCTTGTTAGGATAAGAAATGAAGTTTGAATTTTTTTACCTTTAATTACACTTCGAACTCTTTTGACCTTTATTATGAAATAAAGTAGAACTTTAATGGGCACCTGAGCTAAATAGGTTCCACTTTTAATGGGTAAGGGCAACTTATCATTAAATGTCTTTACAGGTAGGGCGGGCCAAGCCGAAGAGCAATAACACCTGAGTTCTTCAAGTTGTTTATGATCGTCTGGACTGACTTTATCCTTCCCAAGCCTTCCTAACTCTGTCTACAAATTTTATTGTGTGGCGGTGATACTGACTAGGGGTAACCGACCCCGTGCCTCTTCCTGAGCTAGGCCGTTCCCGTAGGCAGAGTATGCACCCAGCCGGTATCCACGCAACCGTGTCCAACGTGGGGCAAGCACAGCACAAGCATAGTACAAGCATAGCAACAGCAAGCACGAATGCAAGAATTCTTGATAACCCCATGCTTCCCTCACAAAATTTCCTTTAAGTCCTTACAGTCATTAACATTCAAGTTATTTTGAATAGTTTCAGAAATTTGTTATTTATTTAACTAGGAATTGCTGTGATTCTGGGAAATACATCAGAACCAGACCAGTAAATAAAGTAACGAATTAAAGGATCAATTTTCTTTTGGAATTAAGTTCCATACAAGATAAAATATACAGGCAGGCTCCGGTTTTCACTTTCACAAGATTCTTACGTTTTCGTTTTCGAAAACGAAAATCATTGCTCCCGTTTTCACTTTCACAAGACTTTTCGTTTTCAAAACGGGTTTGTTTGTCAAAGTTTGTCTTGTCGAAATGAAAAGTAAATGCCATTTTCTACATCAAATCGCTTCTTAATTGTAAAAGAAAAAAATAGTTGACTCGTTGGTCTATTGATGTTTGTTTAACACCATCAATGGATCAATCTAGTTCGTAATTACTTTTAAAGAATTATTTTCAGACCCCACCTCGAATTCGCAAAAAAATATTTGCCGTCGGCACCGACAACTTTCGTTTTGGTTGCCAGTGCTGCCGTACTGTTGGTGGAACCAAACAATCTGGTCGAAATGCTTGT
>JABJVT010000008.1:14779119-14845119 GCA_014170255.2 Drosophila triauraria
CGTCGAGTGGCCGTAGGTTACTGTTCCATCCGAGGTGGTCACTTCAGCAAAGCACGTGTCTTGGTGGTTGGTGATAGGCCGGGTTGGCGTGCACTTGAGCTGGTGTTTAACCGGGATGGACGGCGTGATCACGCCGCACGGCGTTCACGTTGCCGGCCGGCATCAACGATCTCTTCTTCTTCCTACAAAAAAAACATATGTACGACACTTTTCACTGCCTACACGGTCACAAATCCTCTCTTATATTTACCAATTGGCTGGCTACAGTAAAGTACTGTGTGTTTTCCTGGCTTGACTTCAGGCTTCAATTATAATGCACTAAAGATCGACTTGGCGAAACTCAAACACGCGGTATTGAATTGGGTGTACAAGATCAGCAGCACTTTTGCGTGTGTCTTCTTTCAAGTTCAGAACGAAATGAACGAGAACTCTATCGTGAAAAGTTGGCTGTACACCGAGGCGTTGCCAAACTTCACCTAACGGAGTTCTTCCAGGCTCTCCTCACCTTCTCTGGCTTCGCACGCTTTGGGTACGCGTAAGAAAGAGAAAGCGCTATACACGTAGACTATATGTGTGAGCGGGTAAGCTAGTCGATGCTTGACACTCTCTTGAATACTCTACATCTAGCTTATAGGCATATCCGAAATTAAATACACAAAGGCTTTTGCTGTGCTATTTTTGTCTTATTTTAACTTTCTTTACAACTGGCCCTACACCACAGTTAACTTCACAAGAGCTTGACCTCGCGGGGGGAGTTAACTGAAAAAACAAGGGTCAGTAACTCACTTCTTAGTGACAATTCAGGTTCTTATGTCCTTCAAGTGATACACGCCTAAAGACTTATTTGCTTCGTTTGCTAACTCGTAATATGTGGGGCTAACCTTTTTCATGACGGAAGCTTTGATGAAAACAGGTGCTAGCTTGCTGTTAAACCTTTTTCCAGCATTGCTTTGCGCAAAACTGCGAGCGAATACTGTGTCTTCGACCTTTAACTGAACGATTCGAATACGCAGGTTGTACTGCCTAGCGTTTGCGGCGTGAGATTCTGCGATCTTCTTCTTAGCCTGTTGTCGTGCTATCTGCAACATGTCAGCTGTCTTCAGCGCGACATCGTCTGTCAACACATTCAAATTTCTGAGCAACTCATAATCCTGTCCGTTGGATACCATGTTCTGACCAAAACAGAGAAAATACGGGGAAAATCCTGTACTTCGGTGAACGCTAGATCTCAAGGACGCGCTTATCGCGTCTATGTTTAAGTCCCAATTCGTATGGTCTGCGCCGATATAAGCTCTAATCGCGGCTAGTTTCGATCTATTTACTCGCTCACTTGCGTTAGCTTGCGGTGAATAAATAGCTGTGCAAATATGTTTGACTCCGAATTTGGTTAGAAATGCTCTAAAATATCCTGACTTAAATTGCGACCCGTTATCAGTCAGTATGGACTCTGGTGCTGGTGTAAAATACGTGCTTCTCGAGAAACTCGCAAATCTTTTCGAAGTAAATTTTCGCAAGGGCTGTAAGAAATGGAATTTTGTACAGTGGTCGACTATAATTAAAAGACCTATATTTCCTTTCTTAGACCGCGGATATGGACCGAGCAGATCCATATAAAGTCTCTGAAATGGGCGGTCAGACGTTGTGGGCCTGCCCATTGGTGGTCTAAGAACTTTATTCGGGCTCTTTGTTGACTTGCAGATGGAACAATCTGAGACATAACTGCGGATTTGAGTGACCATTCCTGGCCAGAATATATGACGTCTGAGCTTCTCGATCATTTTATTCATGCCTATGTGTGCAGCGTCGGGTGAATTATGCGCGCGTGCTAAAACTTGGTCCACAAGATTAATTGGGATCCACAGTTTCCAGGACTCCTCGTCTTGCAACAAATCTCCCTTGGCTGGTTCGGTTCTTTTGTAAACAAAATTATCCAAACAAAATTATCTACGTACTGCTCTGAGTTAAATTCTTTGGAAGTTAGGTCAATAATGGGTCCTCCATCAGCTATGCTCGATACTACTTCTTCTTCGCGACGCGAAAGCGTCGGCAACAACATTTTCGGATCCACGGCGATGTTTGATCGTGAATGAAAATCCTTGCAAACGAATGGACCATCTGGCTAAACGGCCGGATAAGTCCTTTGTCGCATTAGCCATTGAAGCGAAGCGTGGTCGGTTATGACACAAAAATTGCCCTTCAATGTATGCTCTGAACTTGATGCCTTTGATGACTGCTAGGCACTCTAATTCGGTAACCGAATAATTTCGCTGCGCCTTGGACAGCTTCTCCGACATATACGCAATAGGTAATTCGACTCCATCCTCATTTTCTTGAGCTAGGACGCACCCGAGCCCATACAAGCTTGCATCACACAGCAGTATGAACTGTTTCTTGAAATTTGGCGTCCTCAAGACTGGCGATGAGATTAATTTGGACTTAAGCTGGGTAAATGCGTCCTCTGCTTCTTGAGTCCACGTAAGCACTTTGTTTTTCTTGAGCAAGTCAGTTAACGGAACTGCAATCGTTGCATAGTTATCCACGAAACGCCTGTACCAACCGGCTAGACCAAGAAATCTGCGCAATTGTTTAACGGTGGTAGGCACGGGAAAATTTTCGATCGCACTTACTTTCTCTGGATCGACTTTTAACTCACCATGACCAATAACAAACCCTAAGTATTTAATTTCGGTCATACAGAACTTTGATTTGGCTATATTTATTGTCAGGTTCGCGTCTCGGAGGTAACCTGCGATTTCTTCTAAGAGCTTCATGTGCGACTCGAAATCGTCGGATAGGACTAAGAGGTCGTCCAGATAAACGAATACTCTGGTACGCAATTTTGCGGGGATAACCAAATCCATTAATCTACACAAAGTTTGGGCAGCATTACAGAGGCCGAAAGGCATCACCTTATATTGGTACAAGGGCCTGTTAGGTATTGTAAATGCCGTATATTGTCTGGACTTCTCTTCGAGTGGTATTTGCCAGAACGCGTGTTTCATATCAAGACCTGTGATGAAGCCTGCAGGAGGTAACCGGCTAAGTATCCCGTCTATGTGTGGTAGTGGATAGGCGTCCTTTACAGTCAGCTTATTCACTTCCCTCGAATCTAGACACAGGCGAACTTTCGGTCCTTTTCTCACGAGAACACAGTTGCTGCCCACGGGCTCTTGGATTCTTCTATTACGCCTAACGCCAACATATTCTCCAACTCGGAAAACATGAGGTTCTCTTTTGCCGGCGAGATTGGCCAGTGACGCTGCTTAACTGGTTTCGCCTCTGCTACGTCTATACAATGCTCCATCAAATGTGTTCGACCTAGACCGTTCTTTTCGTAAGATGGTAATATTGCTATAACTGCGTCTAGTCTTTCTTGCTGTACTGACAGCACGTGAACTTTGGGTATCTCAACAGCTTCGTCTTCATGACCTACGTCTAACTCCGCCACTAAGACTTTGTCATCCATAACTTTACTGAGTAATCCAAAATCACGCCAGAAATCTATTCCAAGATAAACATCTTGCTTCAGCTCTGGAATTACAAAAATAGTACCGGCTTGGTACTTCCGCGATAGGTAATTTCAAACTCGATTCTTCCGACAACTGAACATTCGGCGTTGTTCGCCGTTCAAATCCCGCCTGAACACTTGCGCATTTTAGGCTGTTGTCTTAACTCTTTGGCTGCTGTATCACCGACACAACTTATGGACGCACCTGAGTCCAATAAGGCTACGTAGTGATGGTCAGATATGTTAATATCAGTATACAATCTATTATCGGAATTCATAAAATTGCGGAAATCAGTTTTGGCGACTCCCTCGTACTTTTCTCCAAAAATTCGCATGCGCTTGGTTGAACGTCTGGTCTTATGGACGTGAGTGAATGAATTGATGTCTCCGAAGATTCGCTGTCTTGCAGCCGCGTACTTTGCTGCTCTAATATGGTGGCTGGGGGTATTTGACACTAATTGGTAAAGAATTGTTCGTATTGTTGTTTGACTTGTCTGGTATTAATTCTAGAAATATTTCGGTTTGGGTACCACTATCGACTTTTACTGTCTCGGATGCGACGTGTGGTTTTGGCCGACGCATCCATCGTGTAGTTTTCCGAAGGGTTGCATCTTTGGCACTTTGGTTTGAACGTGTTCTTCGCTCCACCCATAACAGAAGACGGTTCGAACTTCGAGACAATCGTCAAAACGATGTCCAAGCTTATCACAGTTCCAACACTTAAACTGTTTGCGTTGCATCGCTGCTACTTCAGCTAATTCGCTATCGTCAAAATCTTCTTCTAACTGAGAAACGAAACAGCATTGTTGAAAATGACTCTTCATTGGTTGTGTTTTTATTTGCCTGCAAAATTGCTCATGAGTTCGGACTTCTTCCCTAAGGTAGGCTAAGGTGTTTATGCGCAAATGCATAAGCTCGTACCGTAGCGATGGCTTTGAATGCCGTATGAGAAGTCTCACCAACGATTCCTCTGAGATTGGATTGCTCAAGCGAGAAACGAGTTTTTCCACTTGGAATTGGTAGTCCTCGAAAGGTTCTTTATCGGCTTGACGCCTGTTGTTAATGGATTCCCAAATGTCCATGTCAGTATCGCTCTCCTTGAACTTATTCCGAAACTCTCTACAAAACTCAATCCAGTTAAACTGTCGACACGAACGATGGAAAAATAAATGCAAATGGTCACATAGGAGCTGACGATCTCCATTTAAATTCTGCTGTGCTAACGCTTGTACACGGTAAAGGAACTCCTCTGTCTGTAAACCGTCCTTGGATCCATCAAACTTGATGTGCCAGCTTTGAATAATATTTGGCACTTTTTCTGGCTGTACTGTGGAATTTGACCTGTTAACGTGCTGAGTATTAGGACGAATATCATGGTAAACCGTCCCTGCAGACTGAGCTTCCACAGATTGATCTTGCCTGTCGCTTATCCTCCTATTTGGGGTTTGAGCTGAGCTACCAATCTGTAGACTTGCTACCTGTGTACGTATTATGTCAGAAAGTTCTTGCCTAAAGTTTTGTTGTTGTGCCTGCATGGCGGCTCGTACTACTCTCTATCTCCTCTAAGTTCTCTGCTCTAGAAGTATCTACTACTGAATCTGTGTCAAGACTTTGCTCGTGGTGGTTCGTTGGGTTATTTCGGCTCGACCTCAGTGTCATTCCTGTACGTTGTCCAGCGCCTCTACGTTGACCTGCATTTCGGACTCTTCTTCCTCCTCTGCCTCTGCTCGCATTGTTATTTGCGTTATTGCCGGGCGGTAGGTTGTTGTTGGTCGCATTAGCTTCTCCTGTCCTTCGATCAGCGGCTGACAACTCTGCTAGTAGGTTGTTGTTTGACAATGATAGTTGTTGTACGGTGCATTCTCGGTTGCACACTGGACACCCGTTCGAATCAAGCATGAAATCCCTGATACACTGGTGGTGAAATATATGACCACATGGAGTAGATGCTGTTAAATCATTTGCGATTAATGGTTGCGTACAAATCGTACAGAATGTAACCTCGCCGGCGACTGTGGCGGGTAGATCGATGTTGCTATGACGCACTGACATCTCGCAAAATACAAAATGCTTTTGGTTGGTTCTATATACAAATTGATTGACTGGTCCGTGATTGAACCTATTACATCTGCATGCTCGTCTTGTGCATTAAACTTCTAATTGTTTCTTGCTTGCTTGCCAAAATGAAATAAACTTAAAAAATTTATTATATTTTGAATTCTTGCTCCTCGAATAACGTGTTCTGAACCGGTCAAAGATCGAAGTTTCTCCGATGCTTTGCAATTCCGTTGGACAGACTATCGTTTTCCAAAAAAAAAACAAGTTTAACGAAATTCCTTGGAGAAGAGACATTAAGTAACTTTTGGTTCTGGTCGATTATTCCGTAATAACTCGAAATACAATCGCGATTCCTAGCAACCTGTTTCCTTGTAATCCAACTCTCCAAACTATTTCTAATTCTCGTTAATGCCAAACTCTTCAAGCTTTTATGGTCCCTTGATCCAAGTGGTCGACCCAATCCGTAGATTCTCGAATCGTGGTCGCAACTCCGGCCTTGAATTACAAGTGAGCATTATCTACACTGAGAAAATGACAATAAACTCAACAGACTCTAAAACAAACTACTTGATGACTAGTAAAGCATTAATGTGGGGTTGAGTCTTCTCCTAGTATCCTTCACTTAGAAATCTAACGATCTCTAGGCGGTTTCGGTACCTAGGATCGTCAATAGCACTAGAACCGGAATCCTTAGAACCATTTAACTGACAATCAGACTCATCGCTGCCCCCAATTGGAGACGGCGTGGCCCCACGTTGGGCGCCATTTTTCTATATTATGTAGCAGACAGCAAGGGCCTTCGGTTGCCCGTGAGGGTTTCAGACCAGTGTTCACTAGACTACGGGCAGCCTAGCGTATAGGGAGATTCGGGTTCGTGCACTTCTAGCATTGCTCGGTGCTAAGCTCGTCGGATTGTCGTGGGATCTTCCTAGTCTTCCCTATAACACACTCTGCACCACGCGAAAAAGTTTTAAGTGCACTAAACTGTAAACTAAAGGATCAATATAAAATGGGTGTAAACGGACTCAACATCTGCGGACGAACGGGATAGACAACGGCAAGTCAAGAAAAATTAGAAGATCGGGTGGCTCGATGATATTCGCCCCCTTTCTGTACCCTCCCTACCTTGATAACTCGTGAGATATTATTGGCGGTTATCCCTTATTCAACGTTTATTATTGTTTTTACATTTTAAAGCACAAAACGGCAGCATAATTCGGCCAGTCACGGACCTGAGTATTTTCTTATTCAAACATAATCAAAAGATAGTCTAATATTTTCAAAATAAAATAAATATCAATTTCATTATTTCATCGATTATCAATCCTTAATCTTTAATATAAATTCAATTCCAAATCCAAACATATTTCTTTCCTTATCAAATAATTCAAATACTGTCCTGCAACTTTTCTTCTAAATACGCACGCAATATAATTACCATTTCACATTATAGATATAAGTCAGAAATCAATATAGTAGCAAAAGTTCTCACTTACGCAAAACTCCGGCGCTGCAGGTTCGGTGGGCCCATCAAAGACGCTGTGCTAAGGTGCTTTATGAATGAATTTCAAAGTTAATTTTTTGACTGGATCATATTGCATGGCTAAAAAGGGTGGTCACAATCAGAATTTACAGAAGTTTACTGCTAAATCAAAGCTTAGATATGCTAGGTAAGCAAATACCAAAAGATAAACTACCAAAAAAAGCTAGGTTTTTACTCAGTATATAAACAACATAATGGGACTAGAATGCGTCGCAGCACTGATGATTCAGATCGACTCCTCGTGGTTGCCTACACGAAGACTACTTCTGGTGGCCTTCCTTTTCCGGAACTTGCGGTTTTCTCACTGCATACGAAGGGTGGTGCGTCTTCGCATGGCAGACGGCGGATCTCTCCTTACGTGGACGACCTTCAAAAACAGCAGCCTTCCGCGGACCTATGCAGGTGGCATAGGTGGTCACTTCAGCGACGCACGTGTCTTGGTGATTGGCGATAGGCCGCCTGCTCTCTACTTGGCGTGCACTTAACCGGGATACGGGACGGCGTGATCACGCCGCACGGGCGTTCACGTTGCCGGCCGGCATCGACTATCTCTTCTTCTTCCTACAAAAAAATATATGTACGACGCTTTTCACTGCCTACACGGTCACAAATCCTCTCTTATATTTACCTTCTGGCTGGTTACAGTAAAGTACTGTGTGTTTTCCTGGCTTGACTTCAGGCTTCAAATATAATGCACTAAAATCGACTTGGCGAAACTCAAACACGCTGTATTGAATTGGGTGTACAAGATCAGCAGCACTTTTGCGTGTGTCTTCTTTTCAAGTTCAGAACGAAATGAACGATAACTCTATCGGGAAAAGTTGGCTGTACACCGAGGCGTTGCCAAACTTCACCTTACGGAGTTCTTCCAGGCTCTCCTCGCCTTCTCTGGCTTCGCACGCTTTTGGGTACGCGTAAGAAAGAAAGCGCTATATACGTAGACTATATGTGTGAGCGGGTAAGCTAGTCGATGCTCGACACTCTCTTGAATACTCTACATCTAGCTTATAGGCATATCCGAAATTAAGTACACAAGGGCTTTTGCTGCGCAATTTTTGTCTTATTTTAACTTTCTTTACGACTGGCCCCTACAACTCTTAGTTTAGTATTGATTTCATAATTATTAATATAAATTTTATACTGAAGTATGGCTTTTATCTATATATATAAAAATGAAACCCGTTTCGCGTTGTCAGCGCAAAACTCAACAACGCCTGGACCAATTTGGCCAATTCTTTATTTTTAAATGTTCGTTGAAGTCCAAGGATGGTTCTTACGGCGAGAAAAATCGAATAATATCCGGGAAAACGCTAAAACAGCCCATTTTCTTTTCACATACATAACTAAAACGGCTGCTTTGATATTATTGTCAGGTAATTTTCGTCAAACATTTCCTGTCGTTTGTTAAATGGTGAGTCTAGAACTGTTAAAGTGTACTATATATATGTGCGTGTACTTTTCTTATTTTCTCAAGACCAAGACGCGTTCGCCATAGAACGCGTAGTACAAATGGGGTATTACAAAGACGATCCCGGGTGCAGATGAAGGTAATGCACGAAATAGATCTGTTGACACCGTACCTGTAGTGAATCTTTCAAGGTCATCACGAATACGTCGTGCTGTTTTGGCTGAAATGATTAATGTACGGATACATGATGGACGCAATATGTTCGCGACTCTTCCGCGATACTTCCGCGCTCCTCCGCGTTACTTCCGCGATACTTCCGCGCTCCTCCGCGATACTTCCGCGATACTTCCCCGACTCTTCCGCCATTCTTCCGCGATACTTCCGCGACTCATCCGCGACTCTTCCGTGATTCTTCCGTGATACTTCCGCGACTCAAGCGGGAAAATCTTTTAAATATAGTGCCATCTCTGATACATAGCATGCGGCGCGTGTTTGACATCTACTCATTGTTCTCTGCTCAGTTAGAATTATGTGACAAACCGGTATTGTGTTCACCGTGAAATTGTGATGCAGCCATTAGTCTTTAAGGTGGTAAGTTAAACTATGTAAATTATGTGGATCGTGCATTTGAGGTTAAATTCACCACTCTGTCCATAGCCCAAAATGCCTAGAGGACGACGTGCGAACATCGGCCGCCGCACAAGACATGCAAGCCAGCAACAAGTGTATTCACAGAACTTAAGCGAAAAAGACAAACTAGGAGGACACGAAGATCATTGGCATCATACTATCGCTTGGCATTCCAATATGATCCACTGCGAACTACAGTGATGATGAAAATTTAGATACTTGGCCAAAGACGACTATATGCCGATATTTCAAAGTTCAAAAGAGAAACGGATGGATTGTGCTGCGCAAGTGGAAAAGTCAAACTGGATCCATTACTTACACCACCACAGCCACTGAAACCATTGTTCGATGGAAGTGATCCCGATTCCAGCCATATTCTCCAACACATCCTTGAACACAATAACTGCTGTCGCATGACTTACTTTGGCGCTAATATCTTTTGAGAAGGCCACTTGCAAGGTAAGCATACAACACACATAACCAAACTACATATACACCACACACTACACAATCACACGATCAGAAGTTACACCGTATTCTTCAACAAATGATTGTTTGCAATTACAGATACAAGGACAAATATATCATTTGAATGGTTCAATGGTGCCAACACCAGATGAACACATCAATTTCTGCAAATATATTTCATTTCGTCGATGGTGGATCAGCTGAATGTGCGGTGCAATATACAGGAACACAACAGTTAAAGAGACGAATTATTGAAAAGTTGCAAGCATTTTTCACTCTAATAATGCTGTGGTTAATATGCTTGAAACAGCATAGGAACGAATGCCATTGGATACGCACGAACTTGATTAAGGCAACCATTATTAACGGAAAGTACGCAGGTAAAATGTATGTATTCCTCGAATACCAATGATTCCGACTGATCTTCCGTTTGACTTCAAACGATTGCACTTTCCAGTTTGCCTTGCGTTTGCAATGACAATTAACAAGTCGCAAGGCAAATCGCTTAGTGTTTGCGGGAGAAATTTAGAAAATTATTGTTTTCACATGAGCAGTTATACGTGTCGTGTTCAAGAGTTGGGAAACAATCCGCTTTGTTTGTGTTAATGTCAGACCAAAAACAACAAATATGGTTTACCAAAGAGCACTTCAATGAAACGGATAATTTGCGGACACGTATAACGCTTCGATTCAGTATGTACTTTGGACTCACTTTCAATCACTTAGAGAAGTTCATCTAAATAAGACTTCATTTTGTATCCGAAATGAATTCATTACTGTTGTGAAATGAAATAAAACTTTTCCTTTTCAAATATAAAACAAACAAAAAATGTTTCTTCATCTTTTAATCTCCAAACGAAATGTTACATAAAACGAAGCCATCTGGTGGCGAAACGGAGTTCGCCGGGTCAGCTAGTACTCAATAGTTTAAAATGTATATTTTCGAGTATAATTTTATACGAACCTACATCGAAAATTCAATAACATGTGGCGTTAGCAGAAATTTAGTGCTATTCTGTTTGTCGCGTTAGGGATTTTTGTCAAGTCTTCGTAAATCTATAAATAGATTTTTGTACGGTTAATGTTCCTCGCTATTTGTGACGCTTTCTTATGTGAAGCCGATTGGCTGAAGTGGTAAGATGTTCGCCTGCAATGGATTAGGTTGAGAGTTCGAGCCCCAAGAAGCAGGGTGCTCAAGCAGCCCCAAATCGAGTCAAATCGAACCCACCCGGGAGCCCGAAGATGCTATGGACATCTGTTCACAAAGGTCTGGTACCGACAGCATCACTAAGGAAGAGGAAGAAACCCTACTCGCCTCCTCAAAAGATGATAAACCTAACACCTAAACGGCTCGCTCAGAAGCCTATGGACCCTCCAAGGGAAATGCCCAGCAAGAGTGGCGCTACCACAAATAAGAGAGGTAGATCGGCCAACACGACCCCAGATGGGGCGTTGAAAAAGAGGGCCATGTTCAAAACCGCGGCACCTAGTGCCCAGACGAAGGGCGATCCTGGAAGTGTTTTGCCGGCCACGGAGGCTCCAGCAGCCACCGCCGCAGCGGATGGGCGGGCAACACAGGCGCAGTCACCCCAAGTCGGTGTCATGGCCTCTTATAGGGACGTTGCCAGCTCGGCGAAGATGGCTATACTCCCTGCCGACTACCCTGAGCATCTCCTCACGACGGAACAACTGAACACCTGAGACACGGCTCTGTGAAGCCGCTGTTCTCTGGCTGCACTTTTCGACCAGGGTGGATGGCCGTAACATGTAAAAATGCGGAGACAGCCAAGTGGCTATGCACAGAGGTGCCAAAGCTACGGCTGTGGAAGGACGCCCACATCAAGGTGGTCCCTGAGGCAGAGGCTCCACGTGCCGCTGTCTTCATTGGGTACTTTCCGCTTCCAAACGCGGAAATGAAGACAGACGAGATCCTCAAGCTCGTCGAGGGCCAGTGGAAGACTGGCGCGTCTTCCACTGTGAGATGAGGTAGAGCATGGCCATCATTACGATTGCGCTGGATCCATTTTCGGCCAATCGACTGAAGTCGCTGGCGTACCAACTGTCCTTCACGTGGGGCACGGGACGCAGGCGGTGGCTCCTGCTCTCGCAGCGGAGAAGCCCACCTGCTCCAAAGCAACACAGGACACGGCTGCGACAACGCCACAGAATGCCGCTGATGGCACAACCCATGCAGGCACAGAGGCTAGCGGCACCACAGTTGCCCAAGAGCCCGTGCCACCGAGGAAAATTATGCGCCCTCCCCTCTACGGGCGCATCACCCGCGGAACAGGGCGCATAAACAAGGGTGTGAGGCGCACCACTGAGGAGGAGGCCCTTCTGCGCACAAACCGAGGTCGGAAGATGGCGGCCAGGGGCCGCAAGAGAGCGGACTAATGTCCCGTCCTCCTCCCCCACCCTCCCAACACCCGGAGACACCTCAGATGTCTCCAAGCGAACCTACACCATGCAAAGGCCGCGTCTGACGTCCTTTGCGAGAGGTTTGCTACGATGGACATAGCATTTATCCAGGAGCCATGGATAAATGCCGGACGTGTCCTGGGGCTTAGCACCCCATCTGGTAAGCTGCTATATGCAAACGACCAACCTCGCCCTAGAGCGGCTTTGTTAATAAACAAAAATCTAACATTTGTTCCCCTTTCACAGTTCATAACTGAGGACCTGGTGGCGGTCTGGGTTAAAATACCCACTGCCCATGGCGAGCAGGAGGCAGTGCTGGCCTCTGCTTATCTACCCGGCGACACTGACGATGTGCCTCCGGCGGCTACCTGTGCCCTGGTAGAGCACTGCTAGAGAAACCGGCTCCGGTGGATAATTGCTTGCGATGCCAATGCGCATCACACGGTCTGGGGAGCAGCAACATCAACAAAAGAGGTGAGTACCTTCTTGAGTACATAATTAGTAATAACATAGGTTTACTAAATCAGGGCAGCGAACCCACATTTATCAATGCAATTAGAGAGGAAGTCCTCGACCTAACTCTCTGTAGTCTGAATATGTTGTCCGCTGTCTCAAACTGGCACGTTGCGAATGAGATCACTATGTCAGATCACCAGCACATCAGATTTGATATAGGAGGTGCCTTGCAATGTAGCCTAGTTACTAGAAATCCCAAAACACAAACTGGGATCTCTTCTGTTTTGAACTTGAGCAATCCAGAGACTGCTCCACCCGTCCGATACTAACAATAGACGAGTTAGAGCGTGAGGCTACTGTGCTTCATACAAACATTGAATCGGCATATCACGTCAGCTGCGAACATATAGTTCGTAAGATCAGTCGGGCTGTTCCCTGGTGGAACAAGAGCCTTGACGATCTTAAACAAGCTGCGCGAAGGCTCTTCAATAAGGCGAGAAAGGGAAGGTCACTTAGGATTCCTACAAATCCGCCTTAACGCTATATAACAAAGAGCTGAGAAGGTCAAAACGGGCTACGTGGCCCCAACACTGCGGGCAGATTTCAACTCTCCCGGAAGCTGTCAGGCTACAAAAGCCCTCTCCAAGGACCACTCAAACGGCATCTGTACGCTGAAAAGCCAGATGGAACCCACACAAACAACCCAAAGGAAACGAGTAGTCTACTCCTATCTACTCACTTTCCTGGGTGCGTGGTGCGTGGCCATGGAGCAACCCATCTCAGAAAGTGAGGCACCAACCTACCTCTCTGAGATTGAGAGTGCCCACCTGCGCGTGGCCATGGAGCAACCCATCTCAGAAAGTGAGGCACCAACCTACCTCTCTGAGATTGGAGAGTGCCCACACCTGCGCGTGGCTATTGTGGCAGACTCCAATGGGGCTGAAAGAAGGAACCCCTATCTATCAGAACGTATTGGAAACATGCCCTTTAGACTGTTTCATCAAAATAGCGTACAATGGGCCATACAAAGTTTCAGCCCATACAAATCCCCTGGACCAGATGGAATTTATCCATGCCTATTGCAGCGGGGACTGCACCAATTTGCACTCCCCTGGTCCGTCTATTCCGAGCTAGTCTCGTGCTTGGACACATACCAAGCAAATGGGCTAAAGTAAAAGTTGTGTTTATCCCAAAGGTAGGGAAGAAAGATTCCCAACTGCCTAAATCCTATAGACCAATTAGTCTTAGCTCCTTCCTTCTTAAAACTATGGAAAAGATAATTGACCAGCACATCAGGGAAGTGAATCTCAAGCATCTTCCCTACATAAGTACCAATATGCGTACCAAACTGGTAAATCAACTGAGACTGCCATCCATTGCCTTACAACAGTCATTGAAAAGGCCATTGGCTCTTAACAAATAGCACTAGGTGCCTTTCTAGACATCTCAGGAGCTTTTGACAACACGTCATACGAGGCTATCCGTGCCTATCTTGTACGTAAAATGTCGCTACACCCATTGGATTCTGGAAATGCTCAAATCCAGAATCATAACTGTAGACCTAGGAGGAACCCTGGCCTCAATCAAAGCCACAAGGGTATGCCCTCAAAGGGAGTACTCTCTCTTGTGGACTCTGGTCATAGACGAGCTACTGTTTGAGCTCAACAACCTAGGGTTCCCACTCAGGGCTACGCTGATGATGTAGTCATCTATATAGTGGGCTGGCATGAGCAAACCATCTCGGATCGCATGCAGCAAGCCCTTAATATAGCCAATAGATGGTGTCAGGATAAAGGACTATCCATAAACCCGTCTTAAACTCCAAGCTCAACTGGAACGTACACCTTGAAAAGACCATTACTAAAGCCACTCGAGCACTATTTGCTTGCAATATGCTTTCGGTAGAACGTGGGGCCTGAGTCCCAAAATGATCTACTGGTCTTTTAACACTGTGGTAAAACCGATCATAATTTATGCATCTCTTGCTTGGTGGACGAAATCTACCCAGAAGACAGCTGCGGCTGCACTTACTAAAATACAACGACTGGTCTGCATAGGCATCACTGAAGCCATCCGGACATGCCCCACCGCAGCACTTGGAGTTATAACTGGCATACCCAATCTACCCATCACCCTAAAAGGAGGCCTGCCTGGGGCACTTCGCCTTCAAAACATCACCAATATAAAAGTGGTGATCTAACTGGGCATCTACGGGTACTCGAACCCCTAATAAACGAGCCCATTCTGCGTATAACTGACGTGCAGAAACCTAAACTTTTTTCCACAGAAACTTCTCTGTAGTCCTGTACACCAGACACGACTGGACAACAAAATCAATATCTCTGCCCAGTGGATCACAAACGTGGTACACTGATGGATCGAAATTGGAAAACGGCGACACCGAGGTAAACGAGGTGGCAGACTCCCTACCAAAACGCGGGGCGATGACACCACTAATCGGCCCTGAACCATTCTGTGGACTTTCGAAAGGACACAAAAGGGAACTGTGAAATGGGAGAAAAGGAGATGAGTCGTCACTGGACCGACAGTGCAGGGCTGAGACAAGCCAAACAATTTCTCGTCCCCAGATGTCGCGATCCAAGCGCATCATCAATCTAAAAAGAGTGAAATTCGCACTCTAACAGGCTACCTAACAGGTCACTGCAGCCTAAAGTATCACCTTAAGAAATTAAAATTTTCAGAAATCGACACATGTAGATTCTGTGAGCTGGAGCCAGAAACATCAGAACATGTTCTATGTGAATGCCCTAGTAATAATAGCAATATAATATAACATAATGTTGAAACCAACCGTTGATAATAAAGCTATTGTCGAAACGAGCAATAATAGCGAATAAATAAACTTTTACGATTTATAGATATACGGGCGAAAAGCTGGTTTTATAAGATGTTCTGCATTGGTGCAAAACTAAAGGCAGGTAGGATCTTGTGGTTCTACATGATACGTGGAAATTCAACTGACCCAATAGATCACTGCTTTCCACGTCACCACGGATCAGATTATACATAAAGACAATGCCTAACATCGTTCTACGGTTTGCTAAGGAAGGAAGGTTAATCAGGAGAAGTCTACTAGAATAAGAGGGCAACCTAAAGTTTGCATTCCAGTTTAAGCCACGGAGAGCGAAAAGTAAAAGTTCTTTTGAACTGACTCAACGCGTTTGCTGTGGACGTCCCACTGGGGACTCCAAACGCAAGATCCATATTCTAAAATAGGACGAACTAACGAAATGTATAAATTCTTCGTGACGTAGGGGTCATCGAATTCCTTCGACCACCGTTTAATAAATCCAAGCACACCCCTGGCTTTATTCACAATGCACGAAATATGATCAATAAACTCCAGTTTAGGATCTAGGCGGATACCCAAATCGTCAACTAGCGTGATCCTTTCCAAAGAGCAGCAGTTCAGCGTATAAGCCGCAAGCATGGGACTCCCATGATGGGAGAGACACGTGAGTCATCAGCTTGCATTTGGAGCCATTTAGGTTTAATTAGTTAGCATTGCACCATGTTTGAAAGTTATTAAGATCTGTTTGTAAATCCGACTGGCAAGCGCGGTCCTTGTGTTGCACGCAAAGCTTAACGTCGTCGGCGACCATGAGTACTTTTGAATTGTCAAAACTACGGGAAAATCGTTAATCAATAATGTAAAAAGTAAGGGACCCAGGTGGCTCCCTTGCGGGACACCAGAGGTCACCCAGAGAACGTTCGACAAGTTGTTTTTAAAGAGGACCTTTTGCGTCCTGCCATTCAGATAACTTGAGATCCACCTAAGAAGATCGACAGGAAAACCCATTAAGTCGAGTTTCTAACAAGAAGGGAGTGATTAACGGAGGCAAATTTTGTGGAAAGCAACATATAATAAAAGAAGTGAGCTAGAAAAAGGTTATTTGTCGATGATCTTCGTTCAATATATGCATGTTGGCATTTAGAAATTACTGATCTACACAGGTGCTGCACATGGAGAGTAATTACGTTTTTGAAAAGTTTAGGGACGGCTGACAACTTAGAGATTCCTCTATAGTTGTTAGCATTCACTTTGCTACCTTTTTTGTGAAGAGCAATGACAAATGATTTCTTCCAAATAAGGGGAAATTGGGAAAGAATTCTAAGGATAAGGAAAACAATTTTAGGAGGGGACTGCACAGGGACTCGGCACAATACCTAAGCACACAGCCTGGTATTCCGTCGGAACTGGAGAATAAACCGGCTTGACACCTTGAAGATCCAAAGAAGGGAGCTTTCGTTTAAGCTAGGACTGAATATTAGGTTTGATTTGGGCATGCTATAAGAATAGCACTTCCTAATCCTCTCCAGAAACTGGCCATTTACAGCCGGCACTGCCTGACCCTCTCCAGAAACTGGCCATTTGCAGCCAGCACTGCATGATCCTCTCCAGAAACTGGCCATTTGCAGCCGGCTGTGCCTGATCCTCTCCAGAAAATGGATATTTCAGACGGCAATGCCTGATCCCCTCCAGAAACTGAACATTAACAGTCGGCAGTGCCAGATCCTCTCCGAAAACGGGCCATTGTCAGCCTCCCCTCTAAATTTTACATAATATTTCTACCCAGTGTCAAATAAGAACTTTTTGTAAAAATTTTAAATTATTCGGCCTTACATGAAGTAAGTTTTGCACTTTCGTTGATCATAAAAGTTCTCAAAACGGTATTATATACTTAATATGAGTATTCGTACTCTTAAAAATTGCACTTGATCTGAGTACAAAACCACATTTCTGTACAAGTTTTCTGGGTAGTTATTTGAGTACACCCAGAAAAATTTATGGACTAAAAAAAAATTTTAGTCCATTTGACCTAAAACGAAAGTCGAGGCAGTTATTGCCTAAAATGGTCCAAAATGCCATATTTTTAGGCCATAGAAACAGGCCTAAATTTCAGGTAATATTTGTCCAAAATGCCATTTTTAGGCAATTTTGCCCAAAATGCCAAATTTTTAGGCAAAAGAAACAGGCCTAAATTCTAGGCAATTTTGTCCTAAAACTTCATTTTTAGGCAATATAAGCCTAAAACTTGATTTTATATAATATTGATTTTATATATTAATACAACCATTTAAAATAATTAAGGTGGTGTATTCCAAAATGCATACAGTATTTATTTTACTGTTGCAGTAGAGACTTGCTACTTCCGTAGCACAAACATATCTAAGAGTTTGCCGTTAACCGTCACGCCATGCCAGGGAAGTTAGAACCAGTTGGGAATTAAATGCACACACGCGAGAGAAAATTTTTAGGCATCCCATGGCCTAAAAATGTGGCATTTTGGCATTATGACCTATTTTTAGGCCATCATTGCCTAAAATTTCATTTTAGGCAATGAATCGCCAATTCCTAAAATTTTAGGAATATTTTTTCTGGGTGTATGTATTTTAAGTCTTTTTACTTCAGAATTTTCTCTGTGTACCCTCAATCTTGCTGGCCCTTGGCAGAATGTTCACACATAAACATGTACGAGGTGTGTTCTAAAGGCGACTTTTAAACTTCGCGGGAACGTACTTTCGATTATCGACTTTCTTGCTTTATTTAGTTATGTTGGTACACCCATTCCGAACATCTGTACCAAATTTCAAGTGAATGGCAGTTTTATGTTTGGCTGTGAGAGGCGTAAAAGTTATGAGTGTTTTCCGTGCGCGATTTCTTGCTATCGAATAATATGGATCAAAGGATTTGAATCAAATTTTGTGTAAAAATAAAATATAGTGCTACGAAACACTTGTAATGTTGACAGTGGCATACGGTGAAACTGTTCTTAGTAAAAAATTTTGACAAGTGATACGAACTCTTCCAAGGGGTCCAGGAAGATGCCAATGACGAGTCTCGCTCTGGACTCTCAAGTACGTTAACAACTGATGAAAACGTTCAATTGTTTTGGAAAATCTTCGAATCACTATCAGAGAAGTTGCTGAGGATGTTGGTATATCGCTTGGCTCGTGTCATAATATTTTTCTAACGTTTTGGGCATGAAACGTGTGTCAACGAAGTGTGTTCCGAAATTGCTAAATTTTGACCAAAAGAACCGTCGCATGAGCATCGCTCAAGAACTGTTGAATGACGTCAACGACCCAGATCTACTCAAAACTGGGGACGAATCATGGGTATATGGTTATGATATCGAATCCAAAGCCCAATCGTTCCTATGGAAGCGGCCAGAAGAGCGAAGACCGAAAAAGCATGCCAAGTTCGTTCAAATGTTCAAGTTTTACTAACTGTTTTTTTTTCGATTACCATGGCGTGGAGCATCAGGAGTTCTTACCAAATGGTCGTACGGTCAATATACAATATTATCTTGAAGTTATTCGCCGTTTGCGAGGGGCAATACGAAGAAATCGTCCAGAATTGTGGAAAAACAATTCATGGCTTTGCATCACAACAATACGCCTGCTCTTCTTTGCTTGTGAAAGATTTTGTGCCCAAAAGCAACACCACAATCACACAATCACCACAATATGGTGGCCTCAGCCACCATATTCACCAGATTTGGCCGCATGTAACGTTTCTTGTTCCCAAAACCAAAGAGACCTATGATAGGACGGAGATTTGCACCGATTGAAGAGATAAGGACTGCATCGCTGGAAAAGTGGGCTCTTAGGCTGAAGCTGTACCGAAAAGTGCTTATGAGAAGGGCTTTGAGGATTGAAAAAACCGTTGGCATAAGGGGTTTTGCTTTGAAGGGGACAACATAAATATTGAAAAATAAATAAATATTTTTCTTAAAAATACAAAGTCTCCGATTCATTTTTAAAAATACCTCTTACATCTTTTTTCTACATGTATTGTTAGAACCTGTAATTTTTTTGTCTAAGTGGGGAAGTCCTTCGTGACCTTTTGTAGAGCAAAATTCTTGACAAAATGATTTTAAATACAATATCATGTTCATGAGTGAACATGTTTGTATAGTTAACTATTTAAACTAAATGGAATCATTGCTACTAATTTTGGTAGGTTATATCTCAAAAATGCGATTTTCTGAGATATGTGTTATATTCAAAAAATTGTGCAATCTCAAGGGCTATATTGTCTGCTCAAATGCAGATTAAAGCTTAGTTTTTGGAAGGCGGAAGTAGGAGTGGCCAAATTGTGAAACTAACAAATCTGCGTGAAAGAAAAATGTAAGAAAATTTTGTAGCTCTAGCTCGAATAGTCTCTAAGATCTGTTATTTCACACGGACACGACATGGACATTAGAGTGTATCGAAAATCAACCTTTTTGATTTTCTATAACGCTGGGTGCGGAAAAGTTGTAAAACTATGTCAAATGAAAGCACAAAAATTTCAGCCCGAAAGGATAATATTCACTATCCCGCAACGTCCTTGAAAATTTCGAAATTATACTAGAAGATGAAAGAACTTTTTGATTTTCGATGACGCTTGGTGCGGAAAAGTTGTAAAACCATGTCAAATGAAAGCACAAAAAATTTCAGCCCGAAAGGATAATATTCACTATCCCCGCAACGTCCTTGAAAATTTCGAAATTATACTAGAAGATGAAAGAACTTTTGCGTTGCGGGGATAGTGAATATTATCCTTCCGGGCTGAAATTTTTGTGCTTTCATTTGACATGGTTACTTTTCCGCACCAAGTCATCGAAAATCAAAAAGTTCTTTCATCTTCTAGTATAATTTCGAAATTTTCAAGGACGGGATAGTGAATACATTTTTGTGCTTTCATTTGACATGGTTTTACAACTTTTCCGCACTAGCGCCGTCGAACAAAAAGTTGATTTTCGATACACTCTAGTAATCATGAAAATTTCGAAATTTTCAAGGACGTTGCGGGATAGTGAATATAATTTTCTTTCAGCCTTAAATTTTTGTGCTTAAATTTGACATGGTTTTACACCTTTTCCGCACTAGCGTCATCGAAAATCAAAAATTTGATTTTCGATACACTCTAGTAATCATGAAAATTTCGAAATTTTCAAGGACGTTGCGGGGATAGTGATTATAATTTCCTTTCAGCCTTAAATTTTTGTGCTTTCATTTGACATGGTTTTACACCTTTTCCGCACTAGCGTCATCGAAAATCAAAAAGTTGATTTTCGATACACTCTAATGGACATGGACAAATAGGCATTGTAAAAAACAGCCTAATTATAGTACATACAAAAGCAAATATACATACTATTATCAATTTTTATACCCTGGCTTAATTTAAACATGTGCGAAAGCTACAGTCGAGTGTGACCGACTGTAAGATACCCGGTACCCAAAGAATTGTGGGTGAAATTAAGCAGCACATGAACATGGAAAAATGGAAATTTTGACAAATGGACACAAATATAGCTAGAAACATGTTTGGCAACTCTCAAAAGTGACAAATGTTGCTGGGAACATACTGAGCAACACCCAACAAAGACAAATGTTGCTAGGAACATGTTGAGCAACACGCACGTGCACGCTCTCTCTCTCAGAAACTTTATTGTTTAATAACTTTTATGTATATCATCCGATTTTACTCAAATTTTACTTTACTCCGAAAATCACGCATATGGCTTATATACCGTTTTTTTTTTCATTTTCGGGGCGGAAGTGGGCGTGGCCAAATTTTAAAACAAACTTGATCTGCGTGCAACAGATTCCAATGTTGTCACCAAATTTGGTAACTCTAGCTCTTATAGTCTCTGAGATCTGTTGTTTCACACGGACAGACGGACAGACGAACATGGCTAGATCGACTCGGCTAGTGACGCTGATCAAGAATATATATACTTTATATGGTCGGAGATTTCTCCTTCTGCCTGTTACATACATTCTCGGTTGGCACTAACTTATAATACCCTTTTTCAAACAATCAAACAAATTGCGCCTAACTGCAGAAAAAAACGAGCGAGACCAAAAAATGAAAATATAACAAAATTCACTTTCATAACCCAACTTTGCCAGAACTGAAATAAAATGTATTAATGGAATAAAAGAAGGAAAATAAATCTAAAATAAAAAAAATAAAACTCACCTTTCTTGCATAAAATATTTGCCCAGCGCTTAGACTGCAACTTTCAAGCAGTGAAGAAAATTGTTGTGGAAAACCGTCGAATAACTATCAGACAAGTTGCTGAGGATGTTGGTGTATCGCTTGGCTCGTGTCATGAAATTTTTCTAACGTTTTGGGCATGAGACAAGCTTTTACCAAAGAACCGTCACATGAGCATCGCTCAAGGACTGTTGAATGACGTCAACGACGACCCAAATTTACTCAAAAGGGTCATAACTGGTGACGAATCAGGGTATATGGATCAAAACCAATGACCAATTGTCCCAATGGAAGCGGGCCGAAGAGACAAGACCGAAAAAGTACGCCAAGTTCGATCAAATGTCATAGTTTTGCTCACTGTTTTATTCGATTAACATGGCTTGCTGCATCAGGAATTCTTACTATATGGTCGTACGGTCAGTAAACAATATTATCTTGAAGTTAATCGCCGTTTGCGAGAGGCAATACGAAGAAAACGTCCATAATTGTGGAAAAACAATTCATGGCATTTGGATCACGACAACGCCTCTGCTTACTTATCTTTGCTCGTAAGAGATTTTTGGCCAAAACAACTCCACAATCATGCCTCAGCCACCATATTCACTGAATTTGGCCCCATGTGACTTTTCTTGTTCCCAAAACAAAGAGACCTATGAAAGGACGGAGATATGCAATGATTGAAAAGATAAAGACTGCATCGCTGGAAGAGCTCAAGGCTATACCAATAAGTGCTTATGAGAAGTGCTTTGAGGATTGAAAAAACCGTTGGCATAAGTGTATTGATAAATTAATAAATATTTTTTCTTTAAAATATCAAGTCACCTTATATTTTGAACACACCTTGTATAGTTTGTATTATTTCAAATTGCCTTTTAACGTAAAGTACAATCGTTTAGGAACCGGGTATCTCATAGTCGAGCACACCAAATTTTAGCTTTCCTAATTGTTTTTCTTTGCCATTATACCCTTGCAGGGGGTATTATAATTTTGCCATAATATTTGCAACGCAGTGAAGAGGCATTTCCGACCCCATAAAGTGTATATATTCTTGATCAGCATCACCCGCCGAGTCGATCTAGCCACGTCCATCTGTCTGTCCATCGGTAGGTTTCTATGTGAACAAGACTCTCAGTTTTGGGCTATCGTGCTGAAATTTTCAGCATTGTCTTATTTCTTTGCGGAATGGCCGACATAGGACGACTATATCCTATATCTGCCATACGAATGATGGCGAAAATAATGTAAAAACTATAACTTTTCTGTGTTTAAAGAATTTCTATAAATTTCGAGATATAGCGGACTCTACGGATTTTTAGTTAGGGTTTTAATTTAAATAAGATCGGACAAGTATGTCATATAACTGCCATAGCAGCGATTGTTCAATTTATGTATTTATTTCAAATGTGTAAGTAAATGTTATACAAATTTACAAACTTCGATATTTTTCAATTTTACCAAAATGGATTGATTTTCAATGATCCAATTGCAGACAGAGTATACAAACTTCGGCTTACTGAAGTAAGCTTTCTTTCTTGTTATTAATAATTTATGATTATTTCTTTAAATAAATTTAAAATTGAAGAGATATACTTCGACAGTAGTCAATGGACAGGAGCAGAAAATCGAATTGCAAATTGCAGCAAATCTCATTACAATTTGTAATTTTAATTTATTTTGAGTTTAAGCCCAGCACTATAAGTATCAACTTATTATTATTGCACTGGTCACAATGATAACATTGTTATTTTGATGTATAATTATAATATACTTGCGGCCCGGTACGTGCTTCTATACGTTGTAAGCAATCGTTACGATCCCTTACAAAAGCCTAAGAGAACGCAGGATCGGCAGAAGGGAAGCAGTAGAGAAAGCAGTAGAAGAGATGGAGTGAGAGCGGAGAAAGGGAGAAAGCTTTCAGCAGAGCGAATAGTCAACGCTTAGCGGGACACGGATGCGCTGAGCAAGGAGTTTTGGCGGGAGAGCGGGCTGCTGAATTGACAGCAGTAGCGCTGCAGAGGGGTATAAAAGAGCGACGCAGGACTCGGGTTGGGGCAGTTAGTTGCGGAGTGAAGTTGTCAGTGAACAGTGAACAGTGCTAGTGCTAGTGAAAGTGACTCCTTGGGAAACGAGCCAAGGAACAGTTCAGGGGACATCAGAGCAGACAAGTGATCAGCAGCAATAACGCAGTAAGTCTGGGAGGATTCCCTTTGACCAAGCGAGTCCAGTCGTTACTACTTTCTTCCACCTCGAACTTTGTAAGTGCCCAGGCGGACGGTGAGTTTGCCAGCGTGCAGCACCAGAGTATCTAGCGGAGCGAAGCTTAGCGAGAGTATCCGAGTGCGGGTAGCACCGGAGTATCGAGCGGAGCGGAAGCGCGGCGTGATCACCCAGACGGCGTTGGCCGGCGAGTCGGCGTGCCCCAATTGTTAGAGATAGGGCGTCTTGTGCCCCGCTTAAAATAGGTGTGGTGGAAAGAGGTGAAAGTCCCAGTTTAAAATATATATTATATTACTAAATTCTAAACCCCGGAGTTCTTATTTTGGCACAGTGCTCAACAAATATAAATTTAATGCAGCGAATCCTGAACGAGACTGAGCAATCCCGTCCCGATCGTTACAACGTATACAATAAAATATAAATTCACTTATGTAAACATCATAAAGTTTATTAATTGCTAGCTTTTTAAAATTTAATCTAAAACGTTTGGATAACCAATATTTTTGTTTTTCCATTTTGAGTATAAATAAACAAACGCAACATAAAGTTGGCCATGTGAAAACACGATTATTTCAAATTCACACCGCAAAGTTAAGTGTTTGCCCTTGGGCCTTGTTAATAGACATCGCAAATGATAACCTTACGGGATATTGCAATCATTTGAGCAGAAGCTTTTAACGCAGTGAAGGAAGCGTCTCCGACCCCGTAAGGTATATTCGAGGTATAGCATAAATGCATTATCTACATGTGTTGTTAGAACCTGTCATTTCTTGTCTGAGTGGGGTAAGTCCCCGTGAAGCGATCTTTTATAGAGCACGGGAAATTCTTAACAAAATTCTTGACAAAAGACTTTAAATTCAATATCATGTTCATGAGTGAACATGTTTGTATAGTTAACTATTTAAACTAAATGGAATCATTGCTACTAATTTTGGTGGGTTATATCTCAAAAGATACGATTCGGTGAGATATGTGTTATATTCAAAAAATGTGCAATTTCAAGGGCTATATTGTCTGCTCAAATGCAGATTAAAGCTTAGTTTTCGAAGGCGGAACTAGGAGTGGCCAAATTGTGAAACTAACAAATCTGCGTGAAAGAAAAAATTTAAGAAAATTTTGTAGCTCTAGCTCGAACAGTCTGTTATTTTACACGGACATGATATGGACATGGACAAATAGGATTTGTAAAAACAGCCTAATTATAATACATACAAAGACAAATATACATAGTATTATAAATTTTTATACCCCGGCTTAAATTAAAAAAGAAAGCCAACTTCGGGAAGCAGATTTCTTCTTCTTCTAGCAGATTTTAACTTGATATAACTGTTAATATGACTAATAATATAAGCGTACACATACGTATGTAAAAAATAACGTAGTTATATTAATTTTCTTATAAATACACCCATGCGGGCTTAATATTTTAGTACTAGCAATCCCCAGCGGGGATTAACTGAGTGGCAGAACTCGACGCTTATACAACGCAATATTACTGAGTTAAATGATTACCCACCGATTGTCTAAGGAAAAGCTCCTTATATCCGTGGTAAACCTCCAAACTTTGGA
Source organism: Drosophila triauraria (assembly GCA_014170255.2). Taxonomy (NCBI): domain Eukaryota; kingdom Metazoa; phylum Arthropoda; class Insecta; order Diptera; family Drosophilidae; genus Drosophila; species Drosophila triauraria. The sequence continues at coordinate 14,804,411 of JABJVT010000008.1, forward strand.
GTCTGAGTATCTAGCAAAAACGGTTTTGGAAATTGTTTGGAGCACTTGTTAAAGTTCCGCAAGGTCCATGTATTATATTGTGCTTGACAATGTCGTGCAGCAATGGGTCGCTTTTGGGTCAGGAATTTCTGAGAATTCATAACATTATTAATGTTATTTAAAGCAATTCGCTCTTGTTATACCGTTAATAAGGCATATTTAATTTAAAACTTTGATTGTAGAAAATCTATTACTATTTGTTTGTTCCATTCTCCGATACTGTATCTAAATGACTGCTTAAACCTTCCGATTCTCGTTAGAAAACAACAGTCGAGTAGGTTCGACTGTTAGATACCCGGAACCACAAGTTTTTGAGTTAAATATTAATAAAAGAATTCAAGAATTCATCATGCTGGTTTCTTCTCAACCGCTTTTTGCTCTCTATTCTAAAAATTGTATTGTTAAAATGTAGCACTATTTACAACTAAGGATGTAGCCTAGTGGTCAGCGTGAACTCAGTACTCTTCTTATGCAAGTTCGGGTTCAATCCTCACAAAATCAATTTTATACCCGGTACCCATGGGGTACAAGGATATTATAAGTAAGTGCCAACCGAGAATATATGGAACAGGCAGAAGGAGAAATCTCCGACCCTATAATATACATATATTCTTGATCAGCGTCACCAGCCGAGTTGATTTAGCCATGTCCGTCTGTCCGTCCGTTCGTGTTGATAAACAGATATCAGTAAGAGCTAGAGTTACCAAACTTGGTGACAACATTTAGATCTGTTGCAAGCAGATCAAATTTGTTTAGAAAATTAGCCACGCCCGCATTCGCCTTCAAAACCATAAAAAGAGGGTATAAGCTAAAGTCATTTTCGGCTAAATAGATAAAATAAATAAATAGTTTTGGTGCGGATGTTTTCTAAAATTTGAGTAAAATCGGATAATAAACATGGAAGTTCTTAAAGAATAAAGTTTCTGTGTATGTTTCTTCTTCTTCTATGTTGAGAATGCTAGAGCGTGTTGCTTAACATATCACTAGCAAAATTTGCCAACATGTTCCTAGCAACATTTATCTTTTGGGTGTTGCTCAACAATGTTTTGGGTATATATAGCTTTCCTTCTTGTTTTTATATTTTTTCTAATATTATTATCTATACATTTTTTGTTTAATTTGTTAACTTATTTCTTTTATTTGTATTAGATTTGCTTATGTATATATTATGTACTGTAACGAGCTGATTTCCTGGGTGTAGCTCGCAACGATTATGTGCGGCTAGCTCAGTCGAGATCGTGTGCTCGTCCCACCAAATTTATATAAACGTGAAGGCCCGCCCAGAGAACGCTTCGGGTTCAGTTCGTATTCAGATGTTTATTGTACTTCAATCAGGATGTCTAGGATATAATTCTCGCTGGGTCTGCTCCTTCCGGATGCGGCTGCACTCTCCTCGCCGATCGCTTGGTTATCTCGCTGCCGAAGCTAGCAGGGTGTATCGCCCAGCCGAAGCCTAGCCACCCTGAACGCCCACTTCGCGACCTCACTGCAAAGCTAGCAGAGTGTATCGCCCAGCCGAAGCCTAGCCACTCCGAACGCCCGCTTTGCAGCTTCCAGCACAGAGCTAGCAGGATGTATCGCCCGGCAAAGCCTAGCCACCCTTATCGCCCACTCTGCGCCTCAGGCACCGAGCTAGCAGGATGTATCGCCCGGCAAAGCCTAGCCACCCTTATCGCCCGCTCTGCGCCCTGGTCCGGGATCTCGTCGACGCGGTGTATCGCCCGGCAAAGCCTAGCCACGCGCGCAACTCCCACAACTTGATTTTTCTCGACCGTTGATTCCTCCGATTGGTCCTTGCCACTGGACCTCGCTGCTCCTTGATTGTTGTCGTCCTCTCACGCGTTGGATCTCAGCGTTGAAGTCTCTGTTCGGAAGACCTGCCACTCCAAGCTCCGAACTTCTCGACTTTGCTTCTTGATCTCTCGCGGCCTCTGGTTTAACTTTGACTGGCTCCGTTGACGCACTCGCTCGGATTCTCGCACACGCACTAGTTGCCGTGCGCCTGCGTCCTCGGCCTTTATATGCTCCGCCAGTCCCGTTACTCCTGCACGCATCGGTCACGCGACCCGGTCCAAAGTCCGGCGCACAATCGCGTGACCGGGTCCAAAGTCCGGCCCATGTCCCGTTAGTTATCGGCGTCTCCTCCTTGGCGGCCAAAGTCCACGGCCGCCGATCACGCCACCGGGTACAATGTCCACCAGAGTCCCGCTATATTAGCGGCGTCTCCTTTGTGGTGGACACCTGCATCGGCACTGCCTGTTGCTAGGCAGTCCTCATCCTCCCCCGTACCCTTGCCCCGCTTGGTTGCCAAGCGGCTGCTGCCCTCGGCAGTGTGCATCCACTGCACCCTGCGTTGTGGGAGTTTGCATACAACTCCTCACACTTTACCCTTCCTTCGAAAACGCACAAAGACTGCTGCTTTCATTCGGGAATCGGCCTTCGGGTACGTCCTCGTTGCTTTCGAAATTCCCGCCTTCCTCCGCGGTATTTTCGTCTCTGCTCTGGTATTTAAATACCGCACTCCTCCTGGTCACACTGCCACCGATCATTTCTGGTATTTTCCAGTGCGCGAAGATTTCCAACACTGAAAATACCAGATTTCAGTGTGCCCCTATCGCGGACGATCGCTATCGATAGTTCGCTATCGATACCCTTTTCCTGATCTTCGCCTTTATCCAACACTACCGGCCAGTGAATTTGCATATTCGGTAAAGTTGGAGTTGTTTTACCCTCCGCTAGGCCTCATAGGCACAGGAATTCTGGGAGATCACTTGCCCGGCAACGGCCGGGCAGCGGCTGGACAGCACTGCGCCTGCGGTTGGCAGCGGTGACGACCGCGGGATTCCAGTGGACTACCCCTGTCCGGCAGCGGCCGAGCAGCGCTGCGACGACGACGGCAGCGGGACCGGCCGCGGGATTGAGGTGGCGCCGGCTGCAGCCCTCGTCGGAACTCCTCTGGATCTTCGCTGGTGCCGGCCTTCGCAGATCAGGGTCCCCGATGCCGATTCCTGGGGCCTGGATCGCGAATTGCCCGCTGGTACGTATCCTCCCTTGCCCACCGGTTCGCGTCTTCTTCCGCCGCTACCGGCTCCCTTGTTTTGTTGTTGTTGTGTCTTAACCTTCCGTCCAGCCCGTAAAGACCCTTGGAATTAGTGGTTGTATCACTTGGCTTTCGCCGTAGTAGTGGTTTGTTTTGACTCGGTTAAATTCACATAATTGTCCCCGACAGCGGCCCACGCCGCAACGTTGCCAGTTACGGCTCGACTTTTGCTTTTCGCTTTGCTCAACTTTGTTCTGTTTCAGATAAACCTTTCCTTTGATAAGCGTTTTCTTCAGACCAGAGATTTTCTCAACATTTTCTCAACGTTTTCAATCGTTTGAAACTTGCTTCAATTTTTGTTGCTTTTTCTTCGTCGCCGGTGCCCCGGCTGAGAGCGACAACATCAGCGGGACGCCGTTAGCTGGAGGGCAGGCCTTGCAGCGCTGCGCCCCTCTCGCCTATGGCTGTGGCTGATGCTGCCCCTCTTGGGTCGCGCTGTGCTACGATACTCCGTATCGTCCTCCTCCCTTCTTCGGATGCAACAGGCAGTTGCCTCCATTGCGCGTCATCTGCGTGGGCAGGACCTTTGTATATGTTTTCCTTTCTTTTTTTTTCCGTGGCTGTTGTTTAATTTCCGTTTTCCGTTAACTTTCCATGTCTTCTTGCTCTCTTCCCTTATACTGGAGTCCTCCGCCTGGCGATAGCATCCGCTTGGTTCCGCTCACGCACTCTTCTGGATCTACGCAGTGGTGTGTGACTGGTGCTGACGACGGAGTCCTTCGTCCTGGCGGTACCATCCTGGCCTTCTTCGTCGCTTCTGTCGTTGGAGTCCTCCGCCTCTGCGGTAATATCCTCATCGTTGTCCTCGCGCGCCCTGCTGATCCCTCGCTGTGGCGCGTTGTTGACTCGAGTGTCGGAGTCTTCTGCCCTGGCCGTAACATCCTCGACTCCTTCTTCTACACTCTGTGGCTTCAATTGACTTATGTGTACTACCTTTTCCTTCTTAGAGACTTCGTGCTGTACGACGCAGATGACTGGCGACTGGAAATTCGTCACCTTGAATGGTCCGTCGTACTTGGTGCCAATTTCGCCGCGAATCCTTCCACGGCCTTCGATAAGTGGTGCTCTTTTACCCACACCGTGTCTCCGACTCTTGGACTCCAAGGCCTCCTTCTCAGGTTGTAGTACCTGGCCTGGTCCTGCGCCGCCTTTTCCTTCGGACGATTTCGAAGATTTCCTTCAGCTTGCGTGAATTTTCATCGGGCGTCTCTGTTTGTCGTCCCGTGCCCAGTGTCTCCTTGTCGTACAAGGCGCTCGGTAATCTGGGTTCGCGTCCTTGCGTTAGGAACGCCGGTGAGTACCCGGTGGAGTCCGATATGGTCGTATTCACGGCTAGCATGATCTCTGGCCACTTTTCGTCCCAGCACCTCTGGTCATCTCCGGCGAATTGGGCAATCATTGTTTTGACCGTCCGGTTCGCTCTCTCAGTAGGATTTTCCTGTGGAGTGTATGGGGCCGTATATTGATGGCGGATTCCCATTTCCTTGAGGAATTTATTGAAAGCCTTGCTCGCAAATTGTACCCCGTTGTCCGTTATCACTACCTTTGGTGCTCCGAATCTTGCTATAATTCGTTCTCTGAATGCCTTCCGCAGCGATTCTGCCGTGGCTGCCCTCATGGGAACCAGCTCGGTCCATTTGGAGAACCTGTCGATCAGCACTAGCAGCATCTGGTTCCCGTGCTTTGATCTCAGGCAGCGGTCCCACAAAATCGGCGCACACTGTAGCCCAGGGTTCTTCCGGCACTTGCGTGAGCATTTGTCCTGCTGCCTGTAGCTGGTTTGGCTTGTACTTCAGGCAACTTTCGCATTTCCTGACATACGATCTCGTGTCCCGCTGCATACCTGGCCAGTAATATCTTGCCGCTATTCTGGCTATCGTTTTCCTCGTTCCCACATGTCCAGCCGTTGGCGAGTCGTGGTTTTCTCGTAGTACGCTCTCCCTTAGTCCTTGGGGTACGCACAATTTCCACGCGACGACGTCTTCACTGCCAGCTCGATGTGGAATGTGCCTGTACAAGGTTGATCCCTCCAGCATATAGTCGGGAAACTTCTGTGGGTTCCTCTGGATTTTCTCCACCATTTCCGTGATCCATGGGCACGACTCATTCGATGATATGGTCGTCTCCTTCACTTGGCGGATACTCTCCGGTAGTGGTTGCCGGGATAGAGCGTCTGCCACCACGTTTAGCTGGCCTTTTCTGTATGCAATCTCAAAATCATACTGCTCCAGTTCTAAGGCCCATCTCGCTATTCGGCCTGAAGGGCTTTCTATGCTGTTTAACCATTTTAAAGCCATGTGGTCTGTGATTACCTTAAAATGGTACCCTCCAGATATGGCCGCAGCTTGCGTACGGCCCACACTATCGCCAAACACTCCTTTTCCGTGGTCGAGTAGTTCTTCTCGGCACCATTCAGTGTTCTACTGGAGTAGGATATCACCTTTTCTCCTTCCTTTGTGTTCTGCGTGAGGATTGCTCCTATCCCGTAGTCGCTAGCATCCGTCTGTAGCACGAACATTTCTCCAAAGTCTGGACATGCTAGGATTGGGTCTGCTACCAGCTTCGCTTTCACCTGTTCGAACGCGTCTTGGTGTTTTGGGACCATTCCCATTTCGTGCCTTTGCGCAGCAGTTCGTTTAAGGGCATCACGATTTTTGCGAAATCTGGAACGAATCTCCTATACCACGACGCCACCCCAGGTATTGCCTGAGTTCTCTCACAGTTGATGGTGGTTTTAGCTCTGCGATCGCTGCTACCTTGTCCGGGTCCGTGCCGATTCCTTGTTTTGTTATACGGTGTCCCAGATAGAGCAGTTCCTTTTGGAAAAACTGGCACTTTTCCGCGTTTAATCCGCAAGTTTGCCTCCTTCAGTCGGCGAAAACTTCCTTCAGGTTTCTTATGTGTTCCTCCTTCGTTTTTCCGATCACTACGATATCATCTTGATATGCAAATGCATGTGGCGACATTTCGGGCCCTATCACTTTGTCCAGTGCTCGTTGGAATGTGGCTGACGCCGAGTGTAGTCCAAATGGCATCACTTTCCATTGAAACAGACCTTTGCCCGGCACTGTGAAAGCTGTAAACTGCCTGCTCCGTTCCTCTAGGGAATTTGCCAGTATCCATCCTTGAGATCCAGGCTGCTGATGTATCGTGCTTCCCTTAGTTGGTCCAAGATGAAATTTATTCGTGGCATGGGATATGCGTCCTTTACTGACTTTGCATTGATCTGCCTAAAATCAACACATAATCTCCACTTGCCAGTCTTCTTTCTCACCATTACTATGGGGAGCTATACGGACTTTCGAATGCTCGATGCATCCCATTTGCAGCAACTCATCCACCTTGGCATTGATTTCTCCTTGTACTTTCGGATTCTTCGGATAGTACCTCTGCTTGATCGGTTTGTCGTCCTTCATTGTGATGCTGTGTACGGCTACGTTTGACGGTCCTTTCATCTGCCTGAATTCGGCCAACTCTGCCTCCAGGAATTCCTCCTCTCTTTCGTTGGCTTGCTGAGGCCCTTCGACGACGGCGACGGACAATCTCTTCTAGCCATCCATTGTTCCGTCTCCTCGCTGGAATCGCCACCTTGTGTCCTGCGCACTTGACTTCTGCGCCGATGTTGGTGAGAAAGTTCCAACCCAAGACCAGCGCGTCGATTATTCCTGGGAGTATCAGCAGTTGTATTGTCACCGTTTCTGTTCCGAGTCCGATCTGCACTGCCATCTGCTCGTTGATCTGGACTCGGCTTCCGTCTGCCATATGCACTTGTCGCTTAATGGGCTCCCTTGTTCCAGCTCGTTGTAGAGTGACCGCCAACGTTTCGCTTATGAAGCTGGCTGTGGCTCCTGTGTCCACCGTTGCTCTGACTTGGACTCCGCCTATCAGCACCGTTGCGGTCAGTTGTGTCTCCTCGGCTGTTAGGTTCCCCATTAGTTTTGCGAGGCGGAGCCTTGCGATCCCTGCTGGCCTCTCACAGGCTGGGATCGCTGAGCGTTTCCCGACGGTTGGCAGCATTCTACCGTCCTTCTTCCGACCCTCCCGCATATCCAGCAGAACACGATCCGCTGATTCCGGCATTCTCTCGCCCAGTGTTCTTGCCCTCCGCACCTCCGGCATGCTTGTGCTGGGTTTTGCACGAATTCCCTTTGGGGCACCGCTGGTCTCCGGTTGTGCTGCGCGTTTCCACCTGGATGATCCTCCTCGTCCTGGCATCTTCTGCATACCGCACTCTGCTCTGTCCTTTGTTGTGGATGAGACCTGGCATTGTGGGCAGCGTTTTCCCTCTCGAATTCTTCCCGCTGCTGGTCGAGCTCTTCAAATTCGTCGGCTAGTGCCATTGCGGCATCGAGGTTTTGCACTCATACGGGCGCATAAATATGCGGAGTGCTGGCGTGCTGTTTTCTAGGATTCGTGCCAGTGACTCCCTTCTGGACATTCGCAGTGGCCGCATTAGGGTTTGGATTTCAACCATGTAGTCTTTAAATCTCTCGCCGTATTTCTGTTTGCGCTGCTTTACCTGGTCCGCCAACTTCTCCATGTAACCTCTCGGCAAGAAGAAGTTTTGGAAGTCGTAGATGAACTCCCCAGCTTTGCCATAGCTTGTTGTTGGCTATGAACCATTTCAACGCCTTGCCTTGTAGGAGTTCTGGCATCGCTCTGGGGATCAGGTTAAGGTCGAGGCCGTATGTTGCGACATACCATTCCACTTGCTCCAAGAACTCCAGAGGCTTGTCGTTTCCGTCATACTTGAAGCTCCACTCGCGCACTTGTTTTGCTACCTTCGCGTAGTCTGGCTTGTTCGTCTTCTCCTCCGGGCGTCTATCCCTGCTCGACTCCCTGCTTCTGCTTGTGTCCTGCATGCTTGTGACATCTAGGCTTGCAATTAGGGCTTCTGGGTCTGCTAGCTGTATTTTTATGCTTGGGATCTTGCTGAATCTTTCCTCCAGCTTAGCCAATGTTTCTGCCACCTCGGGGTCTGTTCCGTGTTCATCTATGAATTCTGATAAGGTTTTCCTCATGGCGTCGACCGATCCGATGAGCTGGATGCCCAGCGTCTTTGCCACGCCATCGTACTCTTCCTTTTTATGTTCTTTATCCAACTTTTCCCCATCTCTTTGTTTGGACAATCACGTTTTTGGGCGCCAGATGTAACGAGCTGATTTCCTGGGTGTAGCTCGCAACGATTATGTGCGGCTAGCTCAGTCGAGATCGTGTGCTCGTCCCACCAAATTTATATAAACGTGAAGGCCCGCCCAGAGAGAACGCTTCGGGTTCAGTTCGTATTCAGATGTTTATTGTACTTTAATCGGATGTCTAGGATATAATTCTCGCTGGGTCTGCTCCTTCCGGATGCGGCTGCACTCCCTCTCGCCGATCGCTTGGTTATCTCGCTGCCGAAGCTAGCAGGGTGTATCGCCCAGCCGAAGCCTAGCCACCCCGAACGCCCACTTCGCGACCTCACTGCAAAGCTAGCAGAGTGTATCGCCCAGCCGAAGCCTAGCCACTCCGAACGCCCGCTTGCAGCTTCCAGCACAGAGCTAGCAGGATGTATCGCCCGGCAAAGCCTAGCCACCCTTATCGCCCACTCTGCGCCTCAGGCACCGAGCTAGCAGGATGTATCGCCCGGCAAGGCCTAGCCACCCTTATCGCCCGCTCTGCGCCCTGGTCCGGGATCTCGTCGACGCGGTGTATCGCCCGGCAAAGCCTAGCCACGCGCGCAACTCCCACAACTTGATTTTTCTCGACCGTTGATTCCTCCGATTGGTCCTTGCCACTGGACCTCGCTGCTCCTTGATTGTTGTCGTCCTTCCACGCGTTGGATCTCAGCGTTGAAGTCTCTGTTCGGAAGACTTGCCACTCCAAGCTCCGAACTTCTCGACTTTGCTTCTTGATCTCTCGCGGCCTCTGGTTTAACTTTGACTGGCTCCGTTGACGCACTCGCTCGGATTCTCGCACACGCACTAGTTGCCGTGCGCCTGCGTCCTCGGCCTTTTATAGGCTCCGCAAGTCCCGTTACTCCTGCACGCATCGGTCACGCGACCCGGTCCAAAGTCCGGCGCAAATCGCGTGACCGGGTCCAAAGTCCGGCCCATGTCCCGTTAGTTATCGGCGTCTCCTCCTTGGCGGCCAAAGTCCACGGCCGCCGATCACGCCACCGGGTACAACGTCCACCAGAGTCCCGCTATATTAGCGGCGTCTCCTTTGTGGTGGACACCTGCATCGGCACTGCCTGTTGCTAGGCAGTCCTCATCCTCCCCCCGTACCCTTGCCCCGCTTGGTTGCCAAGCGGCTGCTGCCCTCGGCAGTGTGCATCCACTGCACCCTGCGTTGTGGGAGTTTGCATACAACTCCTCACACTTTCCCCTTCCCTTCGAAAACGCACAAAGACTGCTGCTTTCATTCGGGAATCGGCCTTCGGGTACGTCCTCGTTGCTTTCGAAATTCCCGCCTTCCTCCGCGGTATTTTCGTCTCTGCTCTGGTATTTAAATACCGCACTTCTCCTGGTCACACTGCCACCGATCATTTCTGGTATTTTCCAGTGCGCGAAGATTTCCAACACTGAAAATACCAGATTTCAGTGTGCCCCTATCGCGGACGATCGCTATCGATAGTTCGCTATCGATACCCTTTTCCTGATCTTCGCCTTTATCCAACACTACCGGCCAGTGAATTTGCATATTCGGTAAAGTTGGAGTTGTTTTACCCTCCGCTAGGCCTCATAGGCACAGGAATTCTGGAGATCACTTGCCCGGCAACGGCCGGGCAGCGGCTAGACAGCACTGCGCCTGCGGTTGCAGCGGTGACGACCGCGGGATTCCAGTGGACTACCCCTGTCCGGCAGCGGCCGAGCAGCGCTGCGACGACGACGGCAGCGGGACCGGCCGCGGGATTGAGGTGGCGCCGGCTGCAGCCCCTCGTCGGAACTCCTCTGGATCTTCGCTGGTGCCGGCCTTCGCAGATCAGGGTCCCCGATGCCGATTCCTGGGGCCTGGATCGCGAATTGCCCGCTGGTACGTATCCTCTCCCTTGCCCACCGGTTCGCGTCTTCTTCTTCCGCCGCTACCGGCTCCTTGTTTTTTGTTGTTGTGTCTTAACCTTCCGTCCAGCCCGTAAAGACCCTTGGAATTAGTGGTTGTATCACTTGGCTTTCGCCGTAGTAGTGGTTTGTTTTGACTCGGTTAAATTCACATAATTGTCCCCGACAGCGGCCCACGCCGCAACGTTGCCAGTTACGGCTCGACTTTGCTTTGCTTTCGCTTTGCTCAACTTTGTTCTGTTTCAGATAAACCTTTCCTTTGATAAGCGTTTTCTTCAGACCAGAGATTTTCTCAACATTTTCTCAACGTTTTCAATCGTTTGAAACTTGCTTCAATTTTGTTGCTTCTTTTCTTCGTCGCCGGTGCCCTGGCTGAGAGCGACAACATCAGCGGGACGCCGTTAGCTGGAGGGCAGGCCTTGCAGCGCTGCGCCCCTCTCGCCTATGGCTGTGGCTGATGCTGCCCTCTTGGGTCGCGCTGTGCTACGATACTCCGTATCGTCCTCCTCCCTTCTTCGGATGCAACAGGCAGTTGCCTCCATTGCGCGTCATCTGCGTGGGCAGGACCTTTGTATATGTTTTCCTTTTTTTTTCCGTGGCTGTTGTTTAATTTCCGTTTTCCGTTAACTTTCCATGTCTTCTTGCTCTTCCCTTATACTGGAGTCCTCCGCCTGGCGATAGCATCCGCTTGGTTCCGCTCACGCACTCTTCTGGATCTACGCAGTGGTGTGTGACTGGTGCTGACGACGGAGTCCTTCGTCCTGGCGGTACCATCCTGGCCTTCTTCGTCGCTTCTGTCGTTGGAGTCCTCCGCCTCTGCGGTAATATCCTCATCGTTGTCCTCGCGCGCCCTGCTGATCCTCGCTGTGGCGCGTTGTTGACTCGAGTGTCGGAGTCTTCTGCCCTGGCCGTAACATCCTCGACTCCTTCTTCTACACTCTGTGGCTTCAATTGACTTATGTGTACTACCTTTTCCTTCTTAGAGACTTCGTGCTGTACGACGCAGATGACTGGCGACTGGAAATTCGTCACCTTGAATGGTCCGTCGTACTTGGGTGCCAATTTCGCAGCGAATCCTTCCACGGCCTTCGATAAGTGGTGCTCTTTTACCCACACCGTGTCTCCGACTCTTGGACTCCAAGGCCTCCTTCTCAGGTTGTAGTACCTGGCCTGGTCCTGCGCGGCCTTTTCCAAGTTCCTTCGGACGATTTCGAAGATTTCCTTCAGCTCGGGCGTCTCTGTTTGTCGTCCCGTGCCCAGTGTCTCCTTGTCGTACAAGGCGCTCGGTAGTCTGGGTTCGCGTCCTTGCGTTAGGAACGCCGGTGAGTACCCGGTGGAGTCCGATACGGTCGTATTCACGGCTAGCATGATCTCTGGCCACTTTTCGTCCCAGCACCTCTGGTCATCTCCGGCGAATTGGGCAATCATTGTTTTGACCGTCCGGTTCGCTCTTTCAGTAGGATTTTCCTGTGGAGTGTATGGGGCCGTATATTGATGGCGGATTCCCATTTCCTTGAGGACTTTATTGAAAGCCTTGCTCGCAAATTGTACCCCGTTGTCCGTTATCACTACCTTTGGTGCTCCGAATCTTGCTATAATTCGTTCTCTGAATGCCTTCCGCAGCGATTCTGCCGTGGCTGCCCTCATGGGAACCAGCTCGGTCCATTTGGAGAACCTGTCGATCAGCACTAGCAGCATCTGGTTCCCGTGCTTTGATCTCAGGCAGCGGTCCCACAAAATCGGCGCACACTGTAGCCCAGGGTTCTTCCGGCACTTGCGTGAGCATTTGTCCTGCTGCCTGTAGCTGGTTTGGCTTGTACTTCAGGCAACTTTCGCATTTCCTGACATACGATCTCGTGTCCCGCTGCATACCTGGCCAGTAATATCTTGCCGCTATTCTGGCTATCGTTTTCCTCGTTCCCACATGTCCAGCCGTTGGCGAGTCGTGGTTTTCTCGTAGTACGCTCTCCCTTAGTCCTTGGGGTACGCACAATTTCCACGCGACGACGTCTTCACTGCCAGCTCGATGTGGAATGTGCCTGTACAAGGTTGATCCCTCCAGCATATAGTCGGGAAACTTCTGTGGGTTCCTCTGGATTTTCTCCACCATTTCCGTGATCCATGGGCACGACTCATTCGATGATATGGTCGTCTCCTTCACTTGGCGGATACTCTCCGGTAGTGGTTGCCGGGATAGAGCGTCTGCCACCACGTTTAGCTGGCCTTTTCTGTATGCAATCTCAAAATCATACTGCTGCAGTTCTAAGGCCCATCTCGCTATTCGGCCTGAAGGGCTTTCTATGCTGTTTAACCATTTTAAAGCCATGTGGTCTGTGATTACCTTAAAATGGTACCCCTCCAGATATGGCCGCAGCTTGCGTACGGCCCACACTATCGCCAAACACTCCTTTCCGTGGTCGAGTAGTTCTTCTCGGCACCATTCAGTGTTCTACTGGAGTAGGATATCACCTTTTCTCCTTCCTTTGTGTTCTGCGTGAGGATTGCTCCTATCCCGTAGTCGCTAGCATCCGTCTGTAGCACGAACATTTCTCCAAAGTCTGGACATGCTAGGATTGGGTCTGCTACCAGCTTCGCTTTCACCTGTTCGAACGCGTCTTGGTGTTTTGGGACCATTCCCATTTCGTGCCTTTGCGCAGCAGTTCGTTTAAGGGCATCACGATTTTTGCGAAATCTGGAACGAATCTCCTATACCACGACGCCACCCCAGGTATTGCCTGAGTTCTCTCACAGTTGATGGTGGTTTTAGCTCTGCGATCGCTGCTACCTTGTCCGGGTCCGTGCCGATTCCTTGTTTTGTTATACGGTGTCCCAGATAGAGCAGTTCCTTTTGGAAAAACTGGCACTTTTCCGCGTTAATCCGCAAGTTTGCCTCCTTCAGTCGGCGAAAACTTCCTTCAGGTTTCTTATGTGTTCCTCCTTCGTTTTTCCGATCACTACGATATCATCTTGATATGCGAATGCATGTGGCGACATTTCGGGCCCTATCACTTTGTCCAGTGCTCGTTGGAATGTGGCTGACGCCGAGTGTAGTCCAAATGGCATCACTTTCCATTGAAACAGACCTTTGCCCGGCACTGTGAAAGCTGTAAACTGCCTGCTCCGTTCCTCTAGGGGAATTTGCCAGTATCCATCCTTGAGATCCAGGCTGCTGATGTATCGTGCTTCCCTTAGTTGGTCCAAGATGAAATTTATTCGTGGCATGGGATATGCGTCCTTTACTGACTTTGCATTGATCTGCCTAAAATCAACACATAATCTCCACTTGCCAGTCTTCTTTCTCACCATTACTATGGGGAGCTATACGGACTTTCGAATGCTCGATGCATCCCATTTGCAGCAACTCATCCACCTTGGCATTGATTTCTCCTTGTACTTTCGGATTCTTCGGATAGTACCTCTGCTTGATCGGTTTGTCGTCCTTCATTGTGATGCTGTGTACGGCTACGTTTGACGGTCCTTTCATCTGCCTGAATTCGGCCAACTCTGCCTCCAGGAATTCCTCCTCTCTTTCGTTGGCTTGCTGAGGCCCTTCGACGACGGCGACGGACAATCTCTCTTCTAGCCATCCATTGTTCCGTCTCCTCGCTGGAATCGCCACCTTGTGTCCTGCGCACTTGACTTCTGCGCCGATGTTGGTGAGAAAGTTCCAACCCAAGACCAGCGCGTCGATTATTCCTGGGAGTATCAGCAGTTGTATTGTCACCGTTTCTGTTCCGAGTCCGATCTGCACTGCCATCTGCTCGTTGATCTGGACTCGGCTTCCGTCTGCCATATGCACTTGTCGCTTAATGGGCTCCCTTGTTCCAGCTCGTTGTAGAGTGACCGCCAACGTTTCGCTTATGAAGCTGGCTGTGGCTCCTGTGTCCACCGTTGCTCTGACTTGGACTCCGCCTATCAGCACCGTTGCGGTCAGTTGTGTCTCCTCGGCTGTTAGGTTCCCCATTAGTTTTGCGAGGCGGAGCCTTGCGATCCCTGCTGGCCTCTCACAGGCTGGGATCGCTGAGCGTTTCCCGACGGTTGGCAGCATTCTACCGTCCTTCTTCCGACCCTCCCGCATATCCAGCAGAACACGATCCGCTGATTTCGGCATTCTCTCGCCCAGTGTTCTTGCCCTCCGCACCTCCGGCATGCTTGTGCTGGGTTTTGCACGAATTCCCTTTGGGGCACCGCTGGTCTCCGGTTGTGCTGCGCGTTTCCACCTGGGTGATCCTCCTCGTCCTGGCATCTTCTGCATACCGCACTCTGCTCTGTCCTTTGTTGTGGATGAGACCTGGCATTGTGGGCAGCGTTTTCCCTCTCGAATTCTTCCCGCTGCTGATCGAGCTCTTCAAATTCGTCGGCTAGTGCCATTGCGGCATCGAGGTTTTGCACTCATACGGGCGCATAAATATGCGGAGTGCTGGCGTGCTGTATTCTAGGATTCGTGCCAGTGACTCCCTTCTGGACATTCGCAGTGGCCGCATTAGGGTTTGGATTTCAACCATGTAGTCTTTAAATCTCTCGCCGTATTTCTGTTTGCGCTGCTTTACCTGGTCCGCCAACTTCTCCATGTAACCTCTCGGCAAGAAGAAGTTTTGGAAGTCGTAGATGAACTCCCCAGCTTTGCCATAGCTTGTTGTTGGCTATGAACCATTTCAACGCCTTGCCTTGTAGGAGTTCTGGCATCGCTCTGGGGATCAGGTTAAGGTCGAGGCCGTATGTTGCGACATACCATTCCACTTGCTCCAAGAACTCCAGAGGCTTGTCGTTTCCGTCATACTTGAAGCTCCACTCGCGCACTTGTTTTGCTACCTTCGCGTAGTCTGGCTTGTTCGTCTTCTCCTCCGGGCGTCTATCCCTGCTCGACTCCCTGCTTCTGCTTGTGTCCTGCATGCTTGTGACATCTAGGCTTGCAATTAGGGCTTCTGGGTCTGCTAGCTGTATTTTTATGCTTGGGATCTTGCTGAATCTTTCCTCCAGCTTAGCCAATGTTTCTGCCACCTCGGGGTCTGTTCCGTGTTCATCTACGAATTCTGATAAGGTTTTCCTCATGGCGTCGACCGATCCGATGAGCTGGATGCCCAGCGTCTTTGCCACGCCATCGTACTCTTCCTTTTTATGTTCTTTATCCAACTTTTCCCCATCTCTTTGTTTGGACAATCACGTTTTGGGCGCCAGATGTAACGAGCTGATTTCCTGGGTGTAGCTCGCAACGATTATGTGCGGCTAGCTCAGTCGAGA
This sequence comes from Drosophila triauraria, assembly GCA_014170255.2. NCBI lineage: Eukaryota > Metazoa > Arthropoda > Insecta > Diptera > Drosophilidae > Drosophila > Drosophila triauraria. Next base: position 14,819,831 of record JABJVT010000008.1, read on the forward strand.
TCGTGTGCTCGTCCCACCAAATTTATATAAACGTGAAGGCCCGCCCAGAGAGAACGCTTCGGGTTCAGTTCGTATTCAGATGTTTATTGTACTTCAATCGGATGTCTAGGATATAATTCTCGCTGGGTCTGCTCCTTCCGGATGCGGCTGCACTCTCCTCTCGCCGATCGCTTGGTTATCTCGCTGCCGAAGCTAGCAGGGTGTATCGCCCAGCCGAAGCCTAGCCACCCTGAACGCCCACTTCGCGACCTCACTGCAAAGCTAGCAGAGTGTATCGCCCAGCCGAAGCCTAGCCACTCCGAACGCCCGCTTTGCAGCTTCCAGCACAGAGCTAGCAGGATGTATCGCCCGGCAAAGCCTAGCCACCCTTATCGCCCACTCTGCGCCTCAGGCACCGAGCTAGCAGGATGTATCGCCCGGCAAGCCTAGCCACCCTTATCGCCCGCTCTGCGCCCTGGTCCGGGATCTCGTCGACGCGGTGTATCGCCCGGCAAAGCCTAGCCACGCGCGCAACTCCCACAACTTGATTTTTCTCGACCGTTGATTCCTCCGATTGGTCCTTGCCACTGGACCTCGCTGCTCCTTGATTGTTGTCGTCCTTCCACGCGTTGGATCTCAGCGTTGAAGTCTCTGTTCGGAAGACTTGCCACTCAAGCTCCGAACTTCTCGACTTTGCTTCTTGATCTCTCGCGGCCTCTGGTTTAACTTTGACTGGCTCCGTTGACGCACTCGCTCGGATTCTCGCACACGCACTAGTTGCCGTGCGCCTGCGTCCTCGGCTTTTATATGCTCCGCCAGTCCCGTTACTCCTGCACGCATCGGTCACGCGACCCGGTCCAAAGTCCGGCGCACATCGCGTGACCGGGTCCAAAGTCCGGCCCATGTCCCGTTAGTTATCGGCGTCTCCTCCTTGGCGGCCAAAGTCCACGGCCGCCGATCACGCCACCGGGTACAATGTCCACCAGAGTCCCGCTATATTAGCGGCGTCTCCTTTGTGGTGGACACCTGCATCGGCACTGCCTGTTGCTAGGCAGTCCTCATCCTCCCCGTACCCTTGCCCCGCTTGGTTGCCAAGCGGCTGCTGCCCTCGGCAGTGTGCATCCACTGCACCCTGCGTTGTGTTTGCATACAACTCCTCACAGTACTTATGATCCAAGCAGCTCAAAAATTAGAGTATCAGTATTTTTGTTGGCAGATGGAGAGCAATCGAAAAATTGTAAAAGTATGTATTATAATGTGACACAGAGATAGTATTAAAATGTGGTAACAGATCATAACAATTCTACCTGTCGCGTTTCAGGGTATGTCTGACAATAACCATACCTTATAATAAGAACCACTTAAAGCAGATGATCAACATTTTGGCGTTGTCTATAGCAACCTTTTAATATCTTCCAAATGTCAAAATGTTAAATCCATTAACATTATTTAACTATAATCTAACAATCACTTTTAAAAAGTATTCAGAAAACAATGCTTGTTTTCTTTATCACTGATTTTGTTCTTCCATTTCCCTCCATCCATATTTCTCCCCTCATTTTTGGCCACTGCCCTATGGTCCAGGCGACCAACACAATTTTTAAAAGTTAACCAAATAAAGTGATTTTGGTCTCATTGGAACTATTCGCAATGAAAATAACGCTTTTAAACTATTTATAAGCTTAATATCCGAAAACTCGACAAAGCATAAATACTCGCTCGATCGCAGCCAACGAATATCATTTTACGCGCGAGCCGAATGAAAAGCTATTGGCTCTTCTTTTCGCGCACAGAAATAATGTCGCTTTTAGAGCAAAAGTGCTTGTGATAGTTAGTGATATTTAGACGATTGCCGCAATTCATAAAATATATGGTCACTGTGTCACATTATAATACATACTTTACAAATTTTCGATTGTCTCCTCCATCTGCCAACAAAAATACTGATACTCTAATTTTTTTAACTGCTTGGATGATAAGTACATAATTAATTTCGACTTTAATCAATGCACAATAGAAGCAAATCTAATTGGTTCACGCCAATTTAGCTAATACAAATAAAAGAAATAAGTTAACAAATTAAACAAAAAATGTATAGATAACAATATTAGAAAAAACGAGAAAGAAAGCTAGTTTCGGTAAACCGAAGTTTGTATACCCTTAGAAGTCTGAAATTGGATCATTAAAATCGATCCATTTTGGTAATTAAAAAAACGAGAAAGAAAGCTAACTTCGGTAAACCGAAGTTTATATACCCAGTCAGCAATTGGATCATTGAAAATCGATCCAATTTGGTAATGTAAAAAAATGTCAAATTATGTAAATTTTGTAAATTTTACATTTTACATGTAGAATTTACATTTTCATATAAATCGACCGATCCCTTCTATGGCAGCTATATGATATAGTTGTCCGATCTTAATGAAATTAAAACCGTAATTTAAGAACTATAAAAACGACTATATCTCGAAATTTATAGAAATTCGTTGAAAAACAGAGAAATTAAAATTTTTGTACATTAATTTCGCCATCATTCCTATGGCAGCTATAGGATATAGTGGTCCGATTTCGGCCGTTCCGACATATATACTGCGTGCTAAAGAAATAAGACTATGCTGAAAATTTCAGCCCGATAGCTCAAAACTGAGAGACTAGTTCGCGTAGAAACCGACAGACAGACAGACGGACAGACAGACGGACAGACAGACAGACGGACATGACTAGATCGACTCGGCTGGTGATGCTGATCAAGAATATATATACTTTATGGGGTCTGAGATGCCTCCTTCACTGCGTTGCAAATATCATGGCAAAATTATAATACCCTCTGCAAGGGTATAAATATATGGTGTGGCCTAGAGGTCTGAAAGCCGAGCTTGTATTGTTTTATCTCAGAGACTATAAGAGCTAGAGTTAACTTGATCTGTGTGCAACAGATTCCAATGATGTCACCAAATTTGGTAACTCTAGCCCTTATAATCCCTGAGATCTGTTGTTTCACACGGACTTACGGACAGACTGGCGGAGAGACGGACATGGCTAAATCGACTCGGCTGGTGATGCTGATCAAGAATATATATATTTTATGGGGTCGGAGTTGTCTTAAAATTAGAAATTACATAATACCTATTTTACACATTTAGCGACATGATTATCAATTAATAGTTTACCATCATTGTGTGAGATTGATCGTGCGTTATACACTTCGCACCGGTTTGTAGTAATGGGGTGTTTTATATAAGTTAAAAGCTTCGATTATATTTTTATTAAAAAATACAAACTTTCTCTATTGAGTGCAATTTTACAACTTTTCTTATGTTAATGATAAATAATGTAACCTATGCTTTATTGGTTTGCTGCTGCCGCTTCTGCCGCTGCTGCTGCCTCTGCTGACGTTCTCTGCTACCATCGTTAAACATCGCTGTTGTCGCTGATGCGGTCGGTCCTAATCGGTCGCTGTCGCTGATATCGCTGCTGCCGCGGTGGAGTTGACCATTTCTTATTCTAATTGGTCAATGTAATTTGGCAATAATTGTTGTTGCCAAATGCATTAGGTGTTGGATTCAATCACCCAGCGTTAAAGCTTTCCCACGATCATAAGGTAGGAAGTTAAAACTCAGCGCTGAACTCAATTGGGGACATATTGGGAAACATTCCGGCCAATAACTTTATATGGTGGGAAATCGGTGCTTATGCCTCACACCCGTAATCTATTTGTTGTTGTTAAGATTTCTGCGCGTGTGGTTGAGCATTTAGCATTCTGGGTGTTAACTCCTCCCCCCTTAAACGCGACTGTCCTCGGTCGCAACGTAAAAGAGTACAGATCCGGAAGGGGATGGCTCTTCAATTGTTTTCGCTGGAGCTGGTAAGCCTTCCGTTGGTTTGCGCCTTCGCATGAATCGTGTGATCAGTCCTACGATAACTACAAATAGGATGATGGCGGATCCATAATTCAGGGAAGAGTCTTTAATTCCTTCGCTTTTGAGTTTCTCTAGTACTCTTGTGTTGTTTATGTTAAGTTCCTTGACCATTTGTAGTGACAGTACTTCATCTATTTTCGACTTTTCCGCTGCTAATTGAAAAGTGGGGTTCCGGTTCGACCGGACATGTTTCTTTAGACTTGTAGATGTTATCTCCAATTGTTGCTGTAGAGTTCCTGTATTGGATTATAAATGAGCCCTGTAGTTTTAGGAGTTTTTCGTCCAACGAGACAAGTCCGCTGAAGTCGTTCAACAGTAGAGTTTGTGAGGGTACGTTTTATTATTATTATTTTTCTTTCTTATTTTTTCAAATAAACCGCCATAAAATTACCAACTTAAGCTTAACAGCACGATTGGTGCTGTTAACGCTAAACTAACGATCTGGTATCTCCAACCCTTGACAGTTGTCAAACAAGGATCCGGCAACCCTTACTTTGCCAAGCATAAACTTCCGATCCGCCAAATCTTTCTTTTGCGATTGGAACCTTTAAGAAAACAGACGTGCGTTTAACTTAACGTAAAAGTTCCGCGTGTGCAACATAACCTTTGCGAGCAAGTCCTAATATATATAGGCATCCCATCCATTTGTGTTCCAAAACAGTATTGCAGCCGGCGCAGACCAAATTCGGTCCGTTGCTTCTTCTTCTCGGCGTCCCGCAAGTAAGCAGTTTAAAATTCTGCAAACGCGAGGGCTATAGTAATGGTTTTTTTTCTGGGTTAGATCGAAGCAAGTGCATATTCCTTGCAGTGCAAGAGAACGGTCTTGGCAGTCTGCTGAATTGCAGCAAGCGACCCAAATCTCGACGAGCAGCTGAAATTCGCAGTAGGCGTCCCCAAACCTCGGCTCGTGGAGCACCTTGCGCTGCTGAAACTGGCGGCAATCCCTGACAGGTTAACATTTCGGCGTTCTTGTTGGACAGGTGTATTATTTCTTAGGCATCCAAAAACTTTTGATCAGCCCCTAAACGTACAAGGAGCTGGCCCACTCTCAAAACTGCACTTAGCTAGAAACTCGAGTGTCGGTCGGCAACCTGTGCGTGATTGGGGCAGCATCTGATCGAAAGTTCTGGCATAACCTCTCCTAGGCAGCAACCGGATTTAACCTCACTCGGACATACTCTCAATTGGATTTAACCTCACTCGGACATACTCTCAATTGGATTTAACCTCACTCGGACATACTCTCAATTGGATTTAACCTCACTCGGACATACTCTCAATCTTATTTATTCTAACCTGGATTGTCACTCAACTAGACATAACCCCACATTGGCAAACGGTTTCGATAAGCTGTAGATCGCGCTGCAGTCGCTGTCTTAACAACTTTTGTAACGATCAACCGGCAGCGCAATCGCTAGGTACCATCCATAAACGAATAATCATCAGCAACAGCAGATCGCGGTTATTGGGCCAAACGAAGGCCATTTGAGTAATATTTTGGTAGTATTTAAGTAACTTTAACATATTTTCTTGTATTATCATTATTCGACCCCATACTCATATTCTTTTCTTATAGTGTACATATCATTCATTCGTTGGCATTATTATATCAAGACATCTTTCATAATCAACATTTAACTAGATTCAAGTCATCATAGCACTCCAGTCTACAGGCCTGCGGACTTCGAGGGATTGATCGTGAGTACACACACAAGTGTCTTTGATAACCCAACCAATCACATAGATATAAAAAGAATATGATTATATCCTGAATTGTTACTGAATTGAATTTGTAACTTTTGAATTACGTACTGACGAGTCCAGCTCGTATTATTACTGTTATATATAGATATTAACCAAATCTTGCCTTCTTGTTAGGATAAGAAATGAAGTTTGAATTTTTTTACCTTTAATTACACTTCGAACTCTTTGACCTTTATTATGAAATAAAGTAGAACTTTAATGGGCACCTGAGCTAAATAGGTTTCACTTTTAATGGGTAAGGGCAACTTATCATTAAATGTCTTTACAGGTAGGGCGGGCAAGCCGAAGAGCAATAACACCTGAGTTCTTCAAGTTGTTTATGATCGTCTGGACTGACTTTATCCTTCCCAAGCCTTCCTAACTCTGTCTACAAATTTTATTGTGTGGCGGTGATACTGACTAGGGGTAACCGACCCCGTGCCTCTTCCCTGAGCTAGGCCGTTCCCGTAGGCAGAGTATGCACCCAGCCGGTATCCACGCAACCGTGTCCAACGTGGGGCAAGCACAGCACAAGCATAGTACAAGCATAGCAACAGCAAGCACGAATGCAAGAATTCTTGATAACCCCATGCTTCCCTCACAAAATTTCCTTTAAGTCCTTACAGTCATTAACATTCAAGTTATTTTGAATAGTTTCAGAAATTTGTTATTTATTTAACTAGGAATTGCTGTGATTCTGGGAAATACATCAGAACCAGACCAGTAAATAAAGTAACGAATTAAAGGATCAATTTTCTTTTGGAATTAAGTTCCATACAAGATAAAATATACAGGCAGGCTCCGGTTTTCACTTTCACAAGATTCTTACGTTTTCGTTTTCGAAAACGAAAATCGGTGCTCCCGTTTTCACTTTCACAAGACTTTTCGTTTTCAAAAACGGGTTTGTTTGTCAAAGTTTGTCTTGTCGAAATGAAAAGTAAATGCCATTTTCTACATCAAATCGCTTCTTAATTGTAAAAGGAAAAAAATAGTTGACTCGTTGGTCTATTGATGTTTGTTTAACACCATCAATGGATCAATCTAGTTCGTAATTACTTTTAAAGAATTATTTTCAGACCCCACCTCGAATTCGCAAAAAATATTTGCCGTCGGCACCGACAACTTTCGTTTTGGTTGCCAGTGCTGCCGTACTGTTGGTGGAACCAAACAATCTGGTCGAAATGCTTGTAAAATTTAAAGTAGGGCATTAATTATGTTCAAAGAAGATAGGAAAGGTTTTAATAAATAAAACAGTTTAATTTTATTGTTTAAATGGTACTTTTACCATTTAAAAAGGTATAACATATTCTGTCTAAAGAGTGGCAGCGCTCTTGGACCGATAAATAAACAATTTCTGCATTTATTTGGGTTTAAAACAAACAATTAAAAAAGTAAAGGCATTCAAACATTCCGTTTACTTCTCAAAACGTCCAAGTCAACTGTTTGAGCAATAAAAATAATTAAATATTTCGATAACAAAACGATGACAAAAGTTTGTGAAAACCGGAGCACCTAAAACGAAAACGTACGATTTTGGTCTAAAACGAAAACGAAAACAAAAGTGAAAACCGGAGCCTGTCTGATAGCCTAAAAGCATAGGAAATTTGAGAATTGTATTGTTGGAAAATTTCAACAATAACTCTTTCCTGTATACATTGTTTTATGAATACATCACTACCATTTACAAGTTAAGTTGCAGGAAGAAATTGAGACTATCTCGCTGGAACGTTTCAGCAGCATACTCTTTAATTCGTTGCAACGAGCAAATAAGTTTTTTAATTCAGCTTAAAGTAAGAGAATAAAGATGTAAGCCCATATAATTTCTTAAGTGAAACCGAATTAGCAAAGGATAAGTCCCAAATTATCTCACAAAACCAAATATATTTCAATTTATAGAGTTTGAAACAGACTATCGTTATCTTTATCGCTACCGTTATCTTTAACGCTACCGTTTAATATCAAATACCTAATCATGCCGGTCAGACGTAGTCCGGAAAATGGTTCAGGATTGGCAACTGATTCTATACAATGTACTATATGTAACGATTCTAGCGCAGATACAGAATTTGTCGAAACTACTTGCCAGCGTCGGTTTCATCGCGCGTGTCTCAATGTTTGGTTACAGCAAAATGAAATATGCCCGAATTGTAGGCAGCCCTGTTTACCTTCTCAGCTGACAAATCCTGTTAATACAACCCAAGATACCAATTTACAAACAACAAGGTCCCAAAGCGGATCTAGTTCAAACACTCGAACAGGCACAATTCCGAGAGGTCGTCCGAATAGAAGACCTGCCACTAGAGCAGCAACGACCGCACCTAATATAAGACCAAGCACAAGTTCGCAAATCCCACGTTCACCACGTGTAGGAGGTTCACAAAGATCGAACAGTATTTCGGAAACCCGAATTCACGAACTGATAGTAAATGCTTTTGAAACATATCAAACGCGACTGACCTCGACATTATCTGAACAAATTAACTCGGCAATGCAAAATCTTAATTTACCTTCTTCGCAAAGACAATCACTTGAATGGGACGCAGAGTTACCTCCAGCAGAACCACAGCCAAGACAGACAATCAATAACAGCTTTACTGCTCACCAAAATGTGACCAACAAAAGGGATTATCGGCGTGAAGAACACATCGATCGACCAGATCGAGTCTCAAGTTTAATTGCTCATTGGAATTTAAAATTTTCTGGATCACCTAAAGACATTTTTGTAGAAGATTTTATATATCGCGTAAATTCATTAACTCGTCAATCATTAAATCATTATCAATTAACCTTTTATTGGCGATGCCACCGGGTTTCAGAGCACATGGATTGGGCTCAACTTTGTTCGCGTTTAAAAGAAAGATATAAAGATCAGAGATCCGACCAAGACATACGAGACTCAATGCGTAGGAGAAAGCAGGGAAACAACGAAAGTTTCGACGACTTTCTCGATGCTATCTTAGCCATTGCGGATGCTTTATCTGAGCCTATGTCAGACTCAGAATTGGTTCAAGCAGTACGGAATAACTTACGATCAGACCTGGGACATGAAATATTACATATAGATACCCCTACCATAGCTTCTTTACGTAGACAATGTCACCGTCACGAAGATTTCTTTAATAATTTGAGAGTTAGAAATAATTCGCGTTTTCCCCTGCAAGGCGTGCTGTAGATGAAGAGGACGAAGGAAACTCTCTGGAAATGGAACCCCAGATTTTAGGTTCGAAATGAGAACCAAACGAAATGTTGGAATTGTGACGCGGTAGGTCATCGATATCATGATTGTGTCCAGCCTCGCCGCATATTTTGTTATGGTTGCGGAGCTATTGATACTACAAACCTTCTTGCCCGAAATGTATAAACAAATCGGAAAACTCTCGCCCGGACATCCGAGTCAATCCAAGGACGGATGCCCGACAATAGACTTGGACGCAGACAAAACAGAGACAAAAGAGCATACAACCATTCCTGACAGTTTAACTAACATACCTGACGTTTTAAATAATAGACATTTTAAGCCCTACCATATTCGCCTTAAAGAGTATAATGAGATTAGAAGTCGGATATTTAATAGCGAAGGTTGTAAGAAAATCATAGGTTGTTCAGCAATTAGGTTACGTAAATTTTGGCAATCAAAGCGTAGGTATTATAATTATATGATCTCGGCAATAAGCAGAAAGAACAGTGATATACGTCCTTTACAAATATAGTTATCTTTGATCAACCGTATTTAGCTTTACTGGATAGTGGAGCAAATAAAAGCGTCATAGGAGGATCCTTAGCTAAAAGTATTGTTGCAGGAAATATCAATTCACTAAAAGTCATGGAATCGTACGAACTGCCGATGGAGCCAAGCAGTCCGCTCTTGGCACTATAACTGTTCAGATGAGTTACAACTCCGTGGATGCAGAAATGGAATTTTTAGTAGTACCGTCGATAACACAAGACGTTATTTGTGGGATGGACTTTTGGGACAAGTTTGGCATTTCTGTTTCATTAGGCTTTTCTACAAATGAGTTGACTGTGGAAGAAGATCCACTCAAATTAACATTATCGCCGTCGCAGAAGTCTAGATTAAAAGCGTAGTAGATTTCTTTCCTTCGTTTGAAAGAGATGGTCTTGGCATTTCGAATTTAGTCGAACACTCAATTGATACCGGCAGTGCCAAGCCGATCAAGCAGAGGCATTACCCTTTGTCACCAGCGCGTGAAAACTTCTTTGTGCAGAGATCGATAGGATGATTCAATTAGGCGTAATTGAAGAAGCCCTTCTTCATCATGGTCATCGCCTATCGTGTTGATAGTCAAGCCAGATAAAGTTAGGTTTTGTCTTGATTCTAGAAAACTTAATGAGGTTACGATTAAAGATTCTTATCCAATCCCAAATCTAGAAGGATTGTTAAGCCGTCTTCCTAGAGTTTTTGCATTTCAAAATTGATTTGAAAGATGCATTTTGGCAGATCAGCTTAGATGAGCAGTCTCGACCAAAACGGCATTTACAGTCCCAAATAGGCCATTATACCAGTTTAGGCGAATGCCATTTGGACTGTGCAACGCCCCTCAGACAATGTGTCGTCTGATGGACCAAGTCATACCTTATCAACTCAAGTCGCATGTATTTGTCTATCTAGACGATCTTCTTGTAATGTCATCTAGTTTTGACGATCACTTAAAACACCTTGCTGAAGTGGCGACTCGTCTGCGTAATGCTGGACTGACTATTAACGTTAAAAGAGTCACTTTTGCCTTCGGGAAGTCGATTATTTAGGTTACGTTGTAGGTGAGGGTACAATTCGAGTAAACCCTAAAAGGTTAGCGCCGTTTCGGAATTTCCCATTCCGAAAAGTCAAAGACAATTAAGACGCTTTCTTGGAATGTGTGGCTGGTATCGTCGATTCATTTCTCAATATTCATCAATAACCGTTCCTCTTACTGATCTACTTCGTTGAAAGACCTTTGCCTGGAACGAGAACGCACAAAGTGCTTTTGACGAAATAAAGTCAAAACTTTGCTGTGCTCCCTTCCTTATTCACCCTGACTATGAAAAGCCGTTCATAATACAATGTGACGCATCCATGTGTGGTGTTGGTGCAGTTTTGGCACAGTGTGATGAATCGGGCAATGAGCGTCCAATCGCTTACATGTCTCAAAAGTTGAATGGAGCTCAGCGCAACTACACAGTTACAGAGTTAGAGTGCCTCGCCGTCATTGTAGCTATTAAGAAGTTTCGTATGTATGTGGAGGGTCAAAAGTTTAAAGTCGTTACCGATCATTCAGCCTTGAAGTGGCTTATGAATCAAACCGACCTCAGCGGGAGATTAGCCCGATGGGCTATCAAGCTGCAAGGATTTGTTTTGAAATCGAGCATCGCAGGGGATCCCAGAACGTCGTACCAGACGCGCTGTCGCGTTCGTTTGAGGAATCTGAAGAAATCATGGCTGTAGATGTGGACATGCTTCCAGAAATTGACCTGCAATCAGAAGCATTTTAATCGGCTGAGTATCGTGAGTTTAGAGAACGTGTGCAGAAATCAGAATTGGCAGATTTTCGAGTCGTTGATAACTTTATTTACTATCGAACTAGCTTCGCTTCTGGAACTCCGGAAGTCGATGAGGCCGAATACAAGCTTTTGTTCCCGGGAACTAAGGATAAGCGTTATTCAGTCTGCACATGACCAACCAACCTCATCCCATTGCGGGTTGCAAAGTGTCTTGAGCGACTTCGTAGAAACTTTTATTGGCCAAACATGGTGATGGAAGTTCGGAGTTATATAGCTAGTTGTGAGATATGCAAAACTTCCAAACATCCGACGCGTCGTCTTCGACCACCTATGGGTTGCCAAGCCGTCAGTGAAAGGCCGTTTCAACGGATTTATATGGATTTTATTGGTCCATTTCCGAGGACAAGAAACGGAAATATAGGTATCTTAATTCTTCTCGACCACTTCTCCAAATTTACTTGGCTTAAACCAGTTAAAAGATTTACTTCAAAAGTAGTAATCGATTATCTCAGGGACGAGATCTTTGTGTGTTTCGGAACTCCTGAGGTTTTGGTCAGCGATAATGGCACTCAGTTTAAAAGCCATGAGTTCGCAGCCTTCACTTCAAAACACGGAATACAACATACATTTACTGCAGCGTACGCCCCGCAATCTAACGCGGCTGAACGTGTTAATCGGTCGATTAATGCGGCTCTTCGTGCATATATTCGATCAGATCAGAGGTTGTGGGATCTTTATATTGGGAGCATCAACTCTGCACTGAGGAATTCGATTCATCAGTCAACTGGAGAGTCCCCATACTGTGTCGTCTTTGGACAGCATATGTTATCTCATGGGAAGGATTATAAGTTGTTACGAAATCTTCAGATGTTGTCAGAAGGTTCAGCTAAGATCGCTAGGGCGATGAATTTCCGAAGATCCGCTCCAAAATAGCTAGGCAGTTGACGAAAGCTTACGAGAAAATCCGGCACGAATATGATTTGCGTTCCCGGCATCGAACATTTGAAGTAGGTCAGGAAGTCATAAAACGGAATTTCGCTTTAAACAACCAAGCTTCTCACTTCAATGCCAAGTTAGCACCAGTTGGAGTTAAGGCAAGAGTGAAGGAGAAGCGAGGTCAGTCATTGTATTTGCTCGAGGATCCCAACGGAAAGGAACTGGGAGTTTTCATGCACAGGACCTTTGGTAGAGTACCCTGTTTCAGCTTTCATCTCTTCAACTTTACTTCGATAAAATCTGTGGTGTGAGGGTACGATTTTTATTATTATTATTTTTCTTTCTTATTATTTCAAATAAACCGCCATAAAATTACCAACTTGAGCTTAACAGCACGATTGGTGCTGTTAACGCTAAACTAACGATCTGGTATCTCCAACCCTTGACAGTTGTCAAACAAGGATCCGGCAACCCATACTTTGCCAAGCATAAACTTCCGATCCGCCAAATCTTTCTTTGCGATTGGAACCTTTAAGAAAACAGACGTGCGTTTAACTTAACGTAAAAGTTCCGCGTGTGCAACATAACCTTTGCGAGCAAGTCCTAATATATATAGGCATCCCATCCATTTGTGTTCCAAAACAGTATTGCAGCCGGCGCAGACCAAATTCGGTCCGTTGCTTCTTCTTCCTCGGCGTCCCGCAAGTAAGCAGTTTAAAATTCTGCAAACGCGAGGGCTATAGTAATGGTTTTTTTTCTGGGTTAGATCGAAGCAAGTGCATATTCCTTGCAGTGCAAGAGAACGGTCTTGGCAGTCTGCTGAATTGCAGCAAGCGACCCAAATCTCGACGAGCAGCTGAAATTCGCAGTAGGCGTCCCCAAACCTCGGCTCGTGGAGCACCTTGCGCTGCTGAAACTGGCGGCAATCCCTGACAGGTTAACATTTCGGCGTTCTTGTTGGACAGGTGTATTATTTCTTAGGCATCCAAAACTTTTGATCAGCCCCTAAACGTACAAGGAGCTGGCCCACTCTCAAAACTGCACTTAGCTAGAAACTCGAGTGTCGGTCGGCAACCTGTGCGTGATTGGGGCAGCATCTGATCGAAAGTTCTGGCATAACTCTCCTAGGCAGCAACCGGATTTAACCTCACTCGGACATACTCTCAATTGGATTTAACCTCACTCGGACATACTCTCAATTGGATTTAACCTCACTCGGACATACTCTCAATTGGATTTAACCTCACTCGGACATACTCTCAATTGGATTTAACCTCACTCGGACATACTCTCAATCTTATTTATTCTAACCTGGATTGTCACTCAACTAGACATAACCCCATTGGCAAACGGTTTCGATAAGCTGTAGATCGCGCTGCAGTCGCTGTCTTAACAACTTTTGTAACGATCAACCGGCAGCGCAATCGCTAGGGTACCATCCATAAACGAATAATCATCAGCAACAGCAGATCGCGGTTATTGGGCCAAACGAAGGCCATTTGAGTAATATTTTGGTAGTATTTAAGTAACTTTAACATATTTTCTTGTATTATCATTATTCGACCCCATACTCATATTCTTTTCTTATAGTGTACATATCATTCATTCGTTGGCATTATTATATCAAGACATCTTTCATAATCAACATTTAACTAGATTCAAGTCATCATAGCACTCCAGTCTACAGGCCTGCGGACTTCGAGGGATTGATCGTGAGTACACACACAAGTGTCTTTGATAACCCAACCAATCACATAGATATAAAAAGAATATGATTATATCCTGAATTGTTACTGAATTGAATTTGTAACTTTTGAATTACGTACTGACGAGTCCAGCTCGTATTATTACTGTTATATATAGATATTAACCAAATCTTGCCTTCTTGTTAGGATAAGAAATGAAGTTTGAATTTTTTACCTTTAATTACACTTCGAACTCTTTTGACCTTTATTATGAAATAAAGTAGAACTTTAATGGGCACCTGAGCTAAATAGGTTTCACTTTTAATGGGTAAGGGCAACTTATCATTAAATGTCTTTACAGGTAGGGCGGGCCAAGCCGAAGAGCAATAACACCTGAGTTCTTCAAGTTGTTTATGATCGTCTGGACTGACTTTATCCTTCCCAAGCCTTCCTAACTCTGTCTACAAATTTTATTGTGTGGCGGTGATACTGACTAGGGGTAACCGACCCCGTGCCTCTTCCCTGAGCTAGGCCGTTCCCGTAGGCAGAGTATGCACCCAGCCGGTATCCACGCAACCGTGTCCAACGTGGGGCAAGCACAGCACAAGCATAGTACAAGCATAGCAACAGCAAGCACGAATGCAAGAATTCTTGATAACCCCATGCTTCCCTCACAAAATTTCCTTTAAGTCCTTACAGTCATTAACATTCAAGTTATTTTGAATAGTTTCAGAAATTTGTTATTTATTTAACTAGGAATTGCTGTGATTCTGGGAAATACATCAGAACCAGACCAGTAAATAAAGTAACGAATTAAAGGATCAATTTTCTTTTGGAATTAAGTTCCATACAAGATAAAATATACAGGCAGGCTCCGGTTTTCACTTTCACAAGATTCTTACGTTTCGTTTTCGAAAACGAAAATCGGTGCTCCCGTTTTCACTTTCACAAGACTTTTCGTTTTCAAAAACGGGTTTGTTTGTCAAAGTTTGTCTTGTCGAAATGAAAAGTAAATGCCATTTTCTACATCAAATCGCTTCTTAATTGTAAAAGGAAAAAATAGTTGACTCGTTGGTCTATTGATGTTTGTTTAACACCATCAATGGATCAATCTAGTTCGTAATTACTTTTAAAGAATTATTTTCAGACCCCACCTCGAATTCGCAAAAAATATTTGCCGTCGGCACCGACAACTTTCGTTTTGGTTGCCAGTGCTGCCGTACTGTTGGTGGAACCAAACAATCTGGTCGAAATGCTTGTAAAATTTAAAGTAGGGCATTAATTATGTTCAAAGAAGATAGGAAAGGTTTTAATAAATAAAACAGTTTAATTTTATTGTTTAAATGGTACTTTTACCATTTAAAAAGGTATAACATATTCTGTCTAAAGAGTGGCAGCGCTCTTGGACCGATAAATAAACAATTTCTGCATTTATTTGGGTTTAAAACAAACAATTAAAAAAGTAAAGGCATTCAAACATTCCGTTTACTTCTCAAAACGTCCAAGTCAACTGTTTGAGCAATAAAAATAATTAAATATTTCGATAACAAAACGATGACAAAAGTTTGTGAAAACCGGAGCACCTAAAACGAAAACGTACGATTTTGGTCTAAAACGAAAACGAAAAACAAAAGTGAAAACCGGAGCCTGCCTGATAGCCTAAAAGCATAGGAAATTTGAGAATTGTATTGTTGGAAAATTTCAACAATAACTCTTTCCTGTATACATTGTTTTATGAATACATCACTACCATTTACAAGTTAAGTTGCAGGAAGAAATTGAGACTATCTCGCTGGAACGTTTCAGCAGCATACTCTTTAATTCGTTGCAACGAGCAAATAAGTTTTTTAATTCAGCTTAAAGTAAGAGAATAAAGATGTAAGCCCATATAATTTCTTAAGTGAAACCGAATTAGCAAAGGATAAGTCCCAAATTATCTCACAAAACCAAATATATTTCAATTTATAGAGTTTGAAACAGACTATCGTTATCTTTATCGCTACCGTTATCTTTAACGCTACCGTTTAATATCAAATACCTAATCATGCCGGTCAGACGTAGTCCGGAAAATGGTTCAGGATTGGCAACTGATTCTATACAATGTACTATATGTAACGATTCTAGCGCAGATACAGAATTTGTCGAAACTACTTGCCAGCGTCGGTTTCATCGCGCGTGTCTCAATGTTTGGTTACAGCAAAATGAAATATGCCCGAATTGTAGGCAGCCCTGTTTACCTTCTCAGCTGACAAATCCTGTTAATACAACCCAAGATACCAATTTACAAACAACAAGGTCCCAAAGCGGATCTAGTTCAAACACTCGAACAGGCACAATTCCGAGAGGTCGTCCGAATACAAGACCTGCCACTAGAGCAGCAACGACCGCACCTAATATAAGACCAAGCACAAGTTCGCAAATCCCACGTTCACCACGTGTAGGAGGTTCACAAAGATCGAACCGTATTTCGGAAACCCGAATTCACGAACTGATAGCAAATGCTTTTGAAACATATCAAACGCGACTGACCTCGACATTATCTGAACAAATTAACTCGGCAATGCAAAATCTTAATTTACCTTCTTCGCAAAGACAATCACTTGAATGGGACGCAGAGTTACCTCCAGCAGAACCACAGCCAAGACAGACAATCAATAACAGCTTTACTGCTCACCAAAATGTGACCAACAAAGGGATTATCGGCGTGAAGAACACATCGATCGACCAGATCGAGTCTCAAGTTTAATTGCTCATTGGAATTTGAAATTTTCTGGATCACCTAAAGACATTTTTGTGAAGATTTTATATATCGCGTAAATTCATTAACTCGTCAATCATTAAATCATTATCAATTAACCTTTTATTGGCGATGCCACCGGGTTTCAGAGCACATGGATTGGGCTCAACTTTGTTCGCGTTTAAAAGAAAGATATAAAGATCAGAGATCCGACCAAGACATACGAGACTCAATGCGTAGGAGAAAGCAGGGAAACAACGAAAGTTTCGACGACTTTCTCGATGCTATCTTAGCCATTGCGGATGCTTTATCTGAGCCTATGTCAGACTCAGAATTGGTTCAAGCAGTACGGAATAACTTACGATCAGACCTGGGACATGAAATATTACATATAGATACCCCTACCATAGCTTCTTTACGTAGACAATGTCACCGTCACGAAGATTTCTTTAATAATTTGAGAGTTAGAAATAATTCGCGTTTTCCCCTGCAAGGCGTGCTGTAGATGAAGAGGACGAAGGAAACTCTCTGGAAATGGAACCCCAGATTTTAGGTTCGAAATGAGAACCAAACGAAATGTTGGAATTGTGACGCGGTAGGTCATCGATATCATGATTGTGTCCAGCCTCGCCGCATATTTTGTTATGGTTGCGGAGCTATTGATACTTACAAACCTTCTTGCCCGAAATGTATAAACAAATCGGAAAACTCGCCCGGACATCCCGAGTCAATCCAAGGACGGATGCCCGACAATAGACTTGGACGCAGACAAAACAGAGACAAAAGAGCATACAACCATTCCTGACAGTTTAACTAACATACCTGACGTTTTAAATAATAGACATTTTAAGCCCTACCATATTCGCCTTAAAGAGTATAATGAGATTAGAAGTCGGATATTTAATAGCGAAGGTTGTAAGAAAATCATAGGTTGCTCAGCAATTAGGTTACGTAAATTTTGGCAATCAAAGCGTAGGTATTATAATTATATGATCTCGGCAATAAGCAGAAAGAACAGTGATATACGTCCCTTTACAAATATAGTTATCTTTGATCAACCGTATTTAGCTTTACTGGATAGTGGAGCAAATAAAAGCGTCATAGGAGGATCCTTAGCTAAAAGTATTGTTGCAGGGAAATATCAATTCACTAAAAGTCATGGAATCGTACGAACTGCCGATGGAGCCAAGCAGTCCGCTCTTGGCACTATAACTGTTCAGATGAGTTACAACTCCGTGGATGCAGAAATGGAATTTTTAGTAGTACCGTCGATAACACAAGACGTTATTTGTGGGATGGACTTTTGGGACAAGTTTGGCATTTCTGTTTCATTAGGCTTTTCTACAAATGAGTTGACTGTGGAAGAAGATCCACTCAAATTAACATTATCGCCGTCGCAGAAGTCTAGATTAAAAGCGTAGTAGATTTCTTTCCTTCGTTTGAAAGAGATGGTCTTGGCATTTCGAATTTAGTCGAACACTCAATTGATACCGGCAGTGCCAAGCCGATCAAGCAGAGGCATTACCCTTTGTCACCAGCGCGTGAAAAACTTCTTTGTGCAGAGATCGATAGGATGATTCAATTAGGCGTAATTGAAGAAGCCCTTCCTCATCATGGTCATCGCCTATCGTGTTGATAGTCAAGCCAGATAAAGTTAGGTTTTGTCTTGATTCTAGAAAACTTAATGAGGTTACGATTAAAGATTCTTATCCAATCCCAAATCTAGAAGGATTGTTAAGCCGTCTTCCTAGAGTTTTTGCATTTCAAAATTGATTTGAAAGATGCATTTTGGCAGATCAGCTTAGATGAGCAGTCTCGACCAAAACGGCATTTACAGTCCCAAATAGGCCATTATACCAGTTTAGGCGAATGCCATTTGGACTGTGCAACGCCCCTCAGACAATGTGTCGTCTGATGGACCAAGTCATACCTTATCAACTCAAGTCGCATGTATTTGTCTATCTAGACGATCTTCTTGTAATGTCATCTAGTTTTGACGATCACTTAAAACACCTTGCTGAAGTGGCGACTCGTCTGCGTAATGCTGGACTGACTATTAACGTTAAAAGAGTCACTTTTGCCTTCGGGAAGTCGATTATTTAGGTTACGTTGTAGGTGAGGGTACAATTCGAGTAAACCCTAAAAGGTTAGCGCCGTTTCGGAATTTCCCATTCCGAAAAGTCAAAGACAATTAAGACGCTTTCTTGGAATGTGTGGCTGGTATCGTCGATTCATTTCTCAATATTCATCAATAACCGTTCCTCTTACTGATCTACTTCGTTGAAAGACCTTTGCCTGGAACGAGAACGCACAAAGTGCTTTTGACGAAATAAAGTCAAAACTTTGCTGTGCTCCTTCCTTATTCACCCTGACTATGAAAAGCCGTTCATAATACAATGTGACGCATCCATGTGTGGTGTTGGTGCAGTTTTGGCACAGTGTGATGAATCGGGCAATGAGCGTCCAATCGCTTACATGTCTCAAAAGTTGAATGGAGCTCAGCGCAACTACACAGTTACAGAGTTAGAGTGCCTCGCCGTCATTGTAGCTATTAAGAAGTTTCGTATGTATGTGGAGGGTCAAAGTTTAAAGTCGTTACCGATCATTCAGCCTTGAAGTGGCTTATGAATCAAACCGACCTCAGCGGGAGATTAGCCCGATGGGCTATCAAGCTGCAAGGATTTGTTTTGAAATCGAGCATCGCAGGGGATCCCAGAACGTCGTACCAGACGCGCTGTCGCGTTCGTTTGAGGAATCTGAAGAAATCATGGCTGTAGATGTGGACATGCTTCCAGAAATTGACCTGCAATCAGAAGCATTTTAATCGGCTGAGTATCGTGAGTTTAGAGAACGTGTGCAGAAATCAGAATTGGCAGATTTTCGAGTCGTTGATAACTTTATTTACTATCGAACTAGCTTCGCTTCTGGAACTCCGGAAGTCGATGAGGCCGAATACAAGCTTTTTGTTCCCCGGGAACTAAGGATAAGCGTTATTCAGTCTGCACTGACCAACCAACCTCATCCCATTGCGGGGTTGCAAAGTGTCTTGAGCGACTTCGTAGAAACTTTTATTGGCCAAACATGGTGATGGAAGTTCGGAGTTATATAGCTAGTTGTGAGATATGCAAAACTTCCAAACATCCGACGCGTCGTCTTCGACCACCTATGGGTTGCCAAGCCGTCAGTGAAAGGCCGTTTCAACGGATTTATATGGATTTTATTGGTCCATTTCCGAGGACAAGAAACGGAAATATAGGTATCTTAATTCTTCTCGACCACTTCTCCAAATTTACTTGGCTTAAACCAGTTAAAAGATTTACTTCAAAAGTAGTAATCGATTATCTCAGGGACGAGATCTTTGTGTGTTTCGGAACTCCTGAGGTTTTGGTCAGCGATAATGGCACTCAGTTTAAAAGCCATGAGTTCGCAGCCTTCACTTCAAAACACGGAATACAACATACATTTACTGCAGCGTACGCCCCGCAATCTAACGCGGCTGAACGTGTTAATCGGTCGATTAATGCGGCTCTTCGTGCATATATTCGATCAGATCAGAGGTTGTGGGATCTTTATATTGGGAGCATCAACTCTGCACTGAGGAATTCGATTCATCAGTCAACTGGAGAGTCCCCATACTGTGTCGTCTTTGGACAGCATATGTTATCTCATGGGAAGGATTATAAGTTGTTACGAAATCTTCAGATGTTGTCAGAAGGTTCAGCTAAGATCGCTAGGGCGATGAATTTCCGAAGATCCGCTCCAAAATAGCTAGGCAGTTGACGAAAGCTTACGAGAAAATCCGGCACGAATATGATTTGCGTTCCCGGCATCGAACATTTGAAGTAGGTCAGGAAGTCATAAAACGGAATTTCGCTTTATAACCAAGCTTCTCACTTCAATGCCAAGTTAGCACCAGTTGGAGTTAAGGCAAGAGTGAAGGAGAAGCGAGGTCAGTCATTCTATTTGCTCGAGGATCCCAACGGAAAGGAACTGGGAGTTTTTCATGCAAAGGACCTTTGGTAGAGTACCCTGTTTCAGCTTTCATCTCTTCAACTTTACTTCGATAAAATCTGTGGTGTGAGGGTACGATTTTTTTATTATTATTTTTCTTTCTTATTATTTCAAATAAACCGCCATAAAATTACCAACTTGAGCTTAACAGCACGATTGGTGCTGTTAACGCTAAACTAACGATCTGGTATCTCCAACCCTTGACAGTTGTCAAACAAGGATCCGGCAACCCATACTTTGCCAAGCATAAACTTCCGATCCGCCAAATCTTTCTTTTGCGATTGGAACCTTTAAGAAAACAGACGTGCGTTTAACTTAACGTAAAAGTTCCGCGTGTGCAACATAACCTTTGCGAGCAAGTCCTAATATATATAGGCATCCCATCCATTTGTGTTCCAAAACAGTATTGCAGCCGGCGCAGACCAAATTCGGTCCGTTGCTTCTTCTTCCTCGGCGTCCCGCAAGTAAGCAGTTTAAAATTCTGCAAACGCGAGGGCTATAGTAATGGTTTTTTCTGGGTTAGATCGAAGCAAGTGCATATTCCTTGCAGTGCAAGAGAACGGTCTTGGCAGTCTGCTGAATTGCAGCAAGCGACCCAAATCTCGACGAGCAGCTGAAATTCGCAGTAGGCGTCCCCAAACCTCGGCTCGTGGAGCACCTTGCGCTGCTGAAACTGGCGGCAATCCCTGACAGGTTAACATTTCGGCGTTCTTGTTGGACAGGTGTATTATTTCTTAGGCATCCAAAACTTTTGATCAGCCCCTAAACGTACAAGGAGCTGGCCCACTCTCAAAACTGCACTTAGCTAGAAACTCGAGTGTCGGTCGGCAACCTGTGCGTGATTGGGGCAGCATCTGATCGAAAGTTCTGGCATAACCTCTCCTAGGCAGCAACCGGATTTAACCTCACTCGGACATACTCTCAATTGGATTTAACCTCACTCGGACATACTCTCAATTGGATTTAACCTCACTCGGACATACTCTCAATTGGATTTAACCTCACTCGGACATACTCTCAATTGGATTTAACCTCACTCGGACATACTCTCAATCTTATTTATTCTAACCTGGATTGTCACTCAACTAGACATAACCCCACATTGGCAAACGGTTTCGATAAGCTGTAGATCGCGCTGCAGTCGCTGTCTTAACAACTTTTGTAACGATCAACCGGCAGCGCAATCGCTAGGGTACCATCCATAAACGAATAATCATCAGCAACAGCAGATCGCGGTTATTGGGCCAAACGAAGGCCATTTGAGTAATATTTTGGTAGTATTTAAGTAACTTTAACATATTTTCTTGTATTATCATTATTCGACCCCATACTCATATTCTTTTCTTATAGTGTACATATCATTCATTCGTTGGCATTATTATATCAAGACATCTTTCATAATCAACATTTAACTAGATTCAAGTCATCATAGCACTCCAGTCTACAGGCCTGCGGACTTCGAGGGATTGATCGTGAGTACACACAAGTGTCTTTGATAACCCAACCAATCACATAGATATAAAAGAATATGATTATATCCTGAATTGTTACTGAATTGAATTTGTAACTTTTGAATTACGTACTGACGAGTCCAGCTCGTATTATTACTGTTATATATAGATATTAACCAAATCTTGCCTTCTTGTTAGGATAAGAAATGAAGTTTGAATTTTTTACCTTTAATTACACTTTGAACTCTTTTGACCTTTATTATGAAATAAAGTAGAACTTTAATGGGCACCTGAGCTAAATAGGTTTCACTTTTAATGGGTAAGGGCAACTTATCATTAAATGTCTTTACAGGTAGGGCGGGCCAAGCCGAAGAGCAATAACACCTGAGTTCTTCAAGTTGTTTATGATCGTCTGGACTGACTTTATCCTTCCCCAAGCCTTCCTAACTCTGTCTACAAATTTTATTGTGTGGCGGTGATACTGACTAGGGAGTAACCGACCCCCGTGCCTCTTCCCTGAGCTAGGCCGTTCCCGTAGGCAGAGTATGCACCCAGCCGGTATCCACGCAACCGTGTCCAACGTGGGGCAAGCACAGCACAAGCATAGTACAAGCATAGCAACAGCAAGCACGAATGCAAGAATTCTTGATAACCCCATGCTTCCCTCACAAAATTTCCTTTAAGTCCTTACAGTCATTAACATTCAAGTTATTTTGAATAGTTTCAGAAATTTGTTATTTATTTAACTAGGAATTGCTGTGATTCTGGGAAATACATCAGAACCAGACCAGTAAATAAAGTAACGAATTAAAGGATCAATTTTCTTTTGGAATTAAGTTCCATACAAGATAAAATATACAGGCAGGCTCCGGTTTTCACTTTCACAAGATTCTTACGTTTTCGTTTTCGAAAACGAAAATCAGTGCTCCCGTTTTCACTTTCACAAGACTTTTCGTTTTCAAAACGGGTTTGTTTGTCAAAGTTTGTCTTGTCGAAATGAAAAGTAAATGCCATTTTCTACATCAAATCGCTTCTTAATTGTAAAGGAAAAAATAGTTGACTCGTTGGTCTATTGATGTTTGTTTAACACCATCAATGGATCAATCTAGTTCGTAATTACTTTTAAAGAATTATTTTCAGACCCACCTCGAATTCGCAAAAAATATTTGCCGTCGGCACCGACAACTTTCGTTTTGGTTGCCAGTGCTGCCGTACTGTTGGTGGAACCAAACAATCTGGTCGAAATGCTTGTAAAATTTAAAGTAGGGCATTAATTATGTTCAAAGAAGATAGGAAAGGTTTTAATAAATAAAACAGTTTAATTTTATTGTTTAAATGGTACTTTTACCATTTAAAAAGGTATAACATATTCTGTCTAAAGAGTGGCAGCGCTCTTGGACCGATAAATAAACAATTTCTGCATTTATTTGGGTTTAAAACAAACAATTAAAAAGTAAAGGCATTCAAACATTCCGTTTACTTCTCAAAACGTCCAAGTCAACTGTTTGAGCAATAAAATAATTAAATATTTCGATAACAAAACGATGACAAAAGTTTGTGAAAACCGGAGCACCTAAAAACGAAAACGTACGATTTTGGTCTAAAACGAAAACGAAAAACAAAAGTGAAAACCGGAGCCTGCCTGATAGCCTAAAAGCATAGGAAATTTGAGAATTGTATTGTTGGAAAATTTCAACAATAACTCTTTCCTGTATACATTGTTTTATGAATACATCACTACCATTTACAAGTTAAGTTGCAGGAAGAAATTGAGACTATCTCGCTGGAACGTTTCAGCAGCATACTCTTTAATTCGTTGCAACGAGCAAATAAGTTTTTTAATTCAGCTTAAAGTAAGAGAATAAAGATGTAAGCCCATATAATTTCTTAAGTGAAACCGAATTAGCAAAGGATAAGTCCCAAATTATCTCACAAAACCAAATATATTTCAATTTATAGAGTTTGAAACAGACTATCGTTATCTTTATCGCTACCGTTATCTTTAACGCTACCGTTTAATATCAAATACCTAATCATGCCGGTCAGACGTAGTCCGAAAATGGTTCAGGATTGGCAACTGATTCTATACAATGTACTATATGTAACGATTCTAGCGCAGATACAGAATTTGTCGAAACTACTTGCCAGCGTCGGTTTCATCGCGCGTGTCTCAATGTTTGGTTACAGCAAAATGAAATATGCCCGAATTGTAGGCAGCCCTGTTTACCTTCTCAGCTGACAAATCCTGTTAATACAACCCAAGATACCAATTTACAAACAACAAGGTCCCAAAGCGGATCTAGTTCAAACACTCGAACAGGCACAATTCCTAGAGGTCGTCCGAATACAAGACCTGCCACTAGAGCAGCAACGACCGCACCTAATATAAGACCAAGCACAAGTTCGCAAATCCCACGTTCACCACGTGTAGGAGGTTCACAAAGATCGAACCGTATTTCGGAAACCCGAATTCACGAACTGATAGCAAATGCTTTTGAAACATATCAAACGCGACTGACCTCGACATTATCTGAACAAATTAACTCGGCAATGCAAAATCTTAATTTACCTTCTTCGCAAAGACAATCACTTGAATGGGACGCAGAGTTACCTCCAGCAGAACCACAGCCAAGACAGACAATCAATAACAGCTTTACTGCTCACCAAAATGTGACCAACAAAGGGATTATCGGCGTGAAGAACACATCGATCGACCAGATCGAGTCTCAAGTTTAATTGCTCATTGGAATTTGAAATTTTCTGGATCACCTAAAGACATTTTTGTAGAAGATTTTATATATCGCGTAAATTCATTAACTCGTCAATCATTAAATCATTATCAATTAACCTTTTATTGGCGATGCCACCGGGTTTCAGAGCACATGGATTGGGCTCAACTTTGTTCGCGTTTAAAAGAAAGATATAAAGATCAGAGATCCGACCAAGACATACGAGACTCAATGCGTAGGAGAAAGCAGGGAAACAACGAAAGTTTCGACGACTTTCTCGATGCTATCTTAGCCATTGCGGATGCTTTATCTGAGCCTATGTCAGACTCAGAATTGGTTCAAGCAGTACGGAATAACTTACGATCAGACCTGGGACATGAAATATTACATATAGATACCCCTACCATAGCTTCTTTACGTAGACAATGTCACCGTCACGAAGATTTCTTTAATAATTTGAGAGTTAGAAATAATTCGCGTTTTCCCCTGCAAGGCGTGCTGTAGATGAAGAGGACGAAGGAAACTCTCTGAAATGGAACCCCAGATTTTAGGTTCGAAATGAGAACCAAACGAAATGTTGGAATTGTGACGCGGTAGGT